>OU612044.1:18056948-18560174 GCA_914767935.1 Coremacera marginata
CTGGGTTCATAATCGCTTCGGTAATCTGTAATTGGGTTGGTAATCAGTTGATAATTGCTTCGGTAATAGGTAATTGGTTCGGTAATCGTTTCATAATCGCTTCAGTAATCTGTAATTGGTTCGGTAATTGGTTGGTAATCGCTTCGGTACTCGGTAATTGGTTCGGTACTCGGTTAATAATCACTTCGGTAATCTGTAATTGGTTCGGTAATTGGTTGGTAATCGCTTCGGTAATCGGTAATTGGTTCGGTAATCGTTTCATAATCGCTTCGGTAATCTGTAATTGTTTTGGTAATCGGTTGGTCATCGCTACGGTAATCAATAATTGGTTCGATAGCCGGTTGGCAATCGTTACGGTAATCAGTTGGTAATCGCTACACTAATCCGTAATTGGTTCGGTTTTTGGTTGGTAATCGGTAATTGGTTTAGAAATCGGTTAATAATCGCTTCGGTAATCTGTAATTGGTTGGGAATTCGGTTGGTAATCGCTTCAGTTATCGGTAATTCGTTCAGTAATTGATTGGTAATCGCTACTGTAGTCGGTAAATGGCTCGGTATTCGGTCCGTAATCGCTTCGGTAATCGGTAATTGGTTTGGTAATCGATTGGTAATCGGTAATTGGTTCGCTAATTTGTTTGTAATCGGTTGGAAGTGGTTTCGGTAGCTCGTTCGGTAATTGGTTGGTAATCGCTTAGGTAATTGGTTCAGTAATCGATTGGTAATCGCCTCGGTAATAAAAACAATGTGTTTGATCGGTTTGATAATCACAGCATATGCAATACTGTACAATGCAACAGAAATGAACAGCTAAAGGCGTGATGATATCGTTAACAGTGTGATGATATAGCTAACAGCGTGATGATATCGCGAATCTATTGTTTTGCTCTTTACCAAAAAGGGCTCAACGCACTTTTCTAAAGAAGATTTCAATTCAAAAATTCTAATCAGGCATTTGATGGCTCACATTGGGCACAACGCAGCAGCACAACGCTTTGTGAAACAAAACTTTTCTAACATAAAATTCATGCCTTAAGCTGCACCCAAAGCAAGTTCTAATTTAATTCAAAGCTAACTAACTAAGGCACATAGAAATTCTAAAATACCCATTACTTGACGTGTTGCTGTTGCTAAAAATGAAAGTGTTGCCAGCATAAATAAGTAAGAGAAAAGCAGTACAGAATACAACAGCAACAACAACAAAAACAAGAACAACATCAACAAGAACTAGAAAATGCAACAAACAATGCAATGAAATATATAAACTAGTTTAGATAGTTAAGGCAGCAGCACAAAGATGCTCAAACGACAACAACATCGACATACGGTGGAGCAGCAGCAGCAGTAGCAGCAGAAATCCAGACCACATGCAGCCAGGCAGGCAAGCAGTCAACTAGGCTCACTCTCCATTTTAAAGTTATTCCATCTAGTCAGTCAGTCAGTCATGGAGTCAGCAACACCAACAAGAACAACTAAAAGTTGTGCAAAGTCACGGATACAGCAAGCAAAAGTCGTGCATCCGGATGTACACAGCAAAAAACAGGCTGCTCAGCAACTTTTAGGAGGCTGTAAAAAGTACACACAAACAGCAATAATGCAGAAGGTAATAAAAATACAGAAGTTAAAGAAGAATGAAAAGAAATCTCAGATAACCATGAAACTAGCAAGGATTTAGATATAAACTAGAGACAACTTGGTTGAAGTAAGATGCTTTTGTGTTGACGCTGTGCTCTGCATCTGTACTTGGTTGCAGCCTGCAGCTAAGGCAAGTATTTCGTGATCTGTGAATGCAAGCAGCGAAAGAAAGACAAGTATTATGAAGTTCGAGTTGAGCGCATAATAATTGATGCAGACGACGTTGTAGACCATTGAAGTGCGGACTGTAACTACTACAAGAACAACAAAAACACCAAACTGGCAATGGTGCAGTCCCAATGAAATTCAGTGGAAAGGAAGTTAAAAAGTTTTATAAAAGTTGGCGACAACATAGCTGATAATAGGCTGTTAACTGGCAGAATGAAAGGTGGAATAAATATGGAAAAAATAGTAGAAACCAAAAGAGTGTTGATTGCATAGTTGGTGCAAAAATTGAAGAAGAGAGAATTCTTAGCCGAAGGTTAAATATGTATGTAAGAAACAAAAAACAATTTTATTTATAAGACTTGGCTTAGGCAGCATTATAAAGGGCGGGCTGGTTAGAAATCTTATATAAGTTCCAATAGAGTTTTTAATAATACATTATTACATAAAGACAAAGACACAGCCCAGCAAAATTTTTACAGAAAACATGGTACGCCTTCTCAAAACAACTGCTTCTTGAATGCATTCAAAATTATCTTAATTTGATTACACTTGACCTTATTGGGAACGACAGAATTAATGATTTTATTCATTGAAGTTCGAAGGTCATGCTTTTAGTTTTTCAAATTGAAATGAATTAATTCCATGAGAACTTGAGCAATCTTTAATTTAATTTTATCAAAATATTACTTTTCTAGTAGAACATTGCAATGATTTAAATTATATTCAAAAGAAAATATTTTAGAATCTCTAAATATGTAACTGTTCCATTTTCCATGACTGACATAGTTATCCAATTTCCAATAGCAATTTCTGTATAATTTTTGAAGTGAAAACTTCTTTAGGCACGTTGAGCACTTTTTGATAGAGTGCAAAACTATAGATTTCCGATATCCGATTACCAAGACCATTACCAACCGATTACCGAACCAATTACCGTTTACCGAAGCGATTACCATTCCAATTACCGATTACCGGAGCGATTACAACCGATTACTAATCACCGAAGCGATAACCAACCGATTATCGATTACCGAAGCGATTACTAATCGACTACCGAAGCCATTACCAATTGATTACCGATGCGATTATCAACCCACTACCGATTACCGAAGGGATTACCAACCGATTACCGAGGCGATTACCAACCAATTACCTAAGCGAAACCGACTGACTTCAGAGTACCGAAGCGATTAGCAACCGATTACCAACCAATTACCGAAGCTATTACAAACCTATTACCGATTACCGAAGCGTTTACCAACCGATTACCAATAACGAAAGCAATTACCAACCGATTACCGAAGTGATAACCAACCCATAACTGATAACCAAAGTGATTACCAACTTTTTACCGAAGCGATTACCAACCGATTACCGGACTGATAAGAAACCGGTTACCGCAGCGACTAATAACCGATTATGATTAGCGAATCAATTACCAACCCAATACCGATTACCAACTACCGAAGCAGTAACTAACAGATTACCAATTACCACAGCGATAACCAACCAATTACGGATTACAAAAGCGATTACCGAGCAATTACCAATTACTAAAGCGATTATCAACCGAATACCGAAGCGATAACAACCGACTACCGGAGCGATTATCAACCGATTACCGAAGGGATACCAAGCAATTACCAAAGCGATTACCGACCGATTACCAACTACTGAAGCGATTACCAACTGATTACCGGAGTATTTACCATCCCATTACCGAAGCTTTTACCAACCGATTACCGGTTACCAAAGCGATCACCAACAAATTACCTATTACTAAAGCGATCACCAACCGATTACCGATTACCAAAGCGGTTATCAACCAATTACCGATTACAGAATCGATTACCGACCGGTTATTAATTACCGAAGCTATTTCCAACCGATTACCGAAGCAATTACTAACCAATTACCGAAGCGATTACTAACCGATTACCAATTACCTAAGCGATTACCACACAAATAACCGACTATCGAAGAGACTACCTACCGATTCTGAAGCGATTATGAACTGATTACAGAAGAGATTACCAACCGATTACCAATTACCAAAGTGATTACCAACCGACTACCGATTTCCAAAGCTATTACCAACCTGGTAACTGGTTACCGAAGCGGTAATTAACTGATTACCAAAGCGATTACTAACCAATTATCTAAATAATTACCAACCGATTGCCGATTACTGCAGCCATTACCAACCGATTACCGAAGCGATTACCAACCGTTAACGAGCCATTTACCTATTACTCAACCAAAGTAATTGTGTTACAAATATATTATGTATAACCACTACATGAGTCCTTAGCCAACCTAACCTATTTTGAGCAAAATAGGGATGATAAATTCAGTTATTGGCAGTTAAGAAACCTCCGCGAAAATACTGGCCAATGCTTTATAAAAAAAAAAAAAACGCAGAAAATATTATGGATATTATGGCTTTGGACAAACAAAATTTAGTTTCTATTTCAATAGCAAAATTTATATGCAAAAATAATTGCGTCAACACACAAGCATACATATTTGTTGTTGTCTAAGCGAGTTCAACGTCGAGTACGGACCAGTGATCCGCAACGGATAACTTTTTTGTGACACAAAAGAAAACAAGTACAAAAACCTACTCAACTCTTAGCGCACGCAACCCGATTCATACTCACTTCTACGAAGCTGCAAGGCGGCGGCTCAAATAAATATGAGTATCCCAAATCAAGAGTCGGATCGGGTGGAGATGGGTTATGGTTGTTGTCATCTTGCTGATTCTTATCCAACTTATTCAAATACAGACAACAGTGTTCAAAGCTAGTAACAAAATTATCGCTTTCAAAAGAAAATTAGATTTTTGGATTATTCGTGTTGGCAAGAGAGAAATAGTAAGCTTATCATCGCTCAGTGAGTTCGTTAGCGACTCAAAAATCTTTCAATATAATATGTTTGAAGAATTGGTCCAAACATTTGAATGTCAAACGAGATTTTTGAATAATTTTTAAAAATGTCATTAGGTACCAGTATGGAGTCACCGGTCAAAACAATACTTCTGAATGGTTTTTGGTCAGGATCCGTGATGAATGTCCATTTCCTTACACAAGGGCCCTGTATAACAACTAACAAGCTAACGAGTCCGGTGTGAATACCCCTATTGTATTGAAAAATGTAGAGTTTTTTTTAGTATTTTGTCGTCATTATATTTGCATTATAAGTTTTTCTAAAAATATTTTCTCATGCAGCCGACAAAGGTCTAAAAATTATGATTTTTTTCCAGCCCTTTAAAGACTTAGGCGAAATATTTTTAACAATTTTTCAATAAACCATTTAGAAAGTAAGACATTCGAACTTAAAAAAAAAAATAATCAAATTCCATGTATAGAAACGGAGATATGAAAGCAAGTGGGTCATTTCACTGGTCGGATAAATGACCAGCGGTAGAAAATGGGTTAATGTAAATTAACAGCTGAGCACAAAAAATTACGCATGCGTCAACATATGACAGCTCTTTACAGTGAATTTTTTTTTTGTGCGTTGAAATTTTACGAAAAAGTTGGCCACCTTGATCATAAATCAACATGTTAAAGTAGCACTATTTTGCTGCAACACCCAGTTTATTAAGCATTTCCACAATTTCCCTTATATGTTAGTATTTTACAGTATATCTGCTTTACAATGCGTTTCTCTAGCTTCGCTTTAGACACACGTTGTTGCACTCTACGCTCTCCACACGGAGTGCAGCGGCAAATTGACTGCTGCACACAGCTTCTGCACTAAAATTGTTATTTTTTTTTTGTGCATTCTTGCAGTTCTAGTTTTCACAAGACCACCAAGCGTTGTGCGCCCCACCGCCCACTCGCCCCATTAGCTGCACTCACACATACAGATGCGTGCAGTGGTGTGCACACAGAGGCACATCAATTGCAAGCTGAGCTATGCAAGCAAACGAGCAACTATCTATCCCTGCAACTTGCCGTCGTCTGTGTAAACAAGAAGAAACGCATTTGTGGATGTTGTCTCGGGCATGTTGTGGTTGTTGTTGTTGTGCTTAGTAGTGGTGTTGTTGTTTTTGCTGTTTAATGTTTCCTGCGCCTCTTGGAATTCACGACAGCCTTGCTGTTACTACTAGCAACAACGACAAGCTAGCAGCAACATTATAAACACAACAGCAACAACAATAATAGCAACAAAAGTGGCAGCAACAGCAGCAGCAATTTGTTCCTCCTAGTCTGCAACTCTTTCGTTGCATGCGAGGCTCCAAAGTAAATCCGATTCGTGCGATTTCGATTTTAGTCTCTCGTTGTCGTTGGGAACGTTGAGTCGAGTTGCGTTCAGTTCAGTTCCGTTGAGTTGAGTTGAGTTGAATTGTTTTTTTTTTTTGGATATTTTGCCTAACTTCTGTCAAACGTTAGCAGACAGTCGACTCGGCGATAGTCAGTCAGTTAGTTTGGCAGACAAACGATCAGCCAGTTGGTCAAATAGTCAGTCGTTGACTGAACATACCTTAAAACGGTCGCAGCAAAAGCACAGCTGAATACAGAACAGCGTCGTTTGAGGTGGTTCTCGTTTTTGTTCTTGTTGTTATTTTTGGTTTTTTTTTTATCTTGTTTATTCTCCGAGTTATTTTTAAAGATTGTTGTTATTATCTAACGTAAGAAGTTAAAGCAAAAAAACAAAAACAAGATTAAAACAAAAAAAAAAAAAAAAAAACAATAAAAAAATTACATTCATGCTTATCTTAATTATTTTGAAATTAAATAAAAGTGAGATCAAAAATTGTTGCATGAAAGCGAAAATTAAAGATAACAAAATTGACTGCAATGCAAACGCCTCATGCAGGCAAAACCGCAGCCGCCACCCTTGCCACCCACCAAAAATAGGCTGAAAAGAAACCACAAAGTAAAAAAAAAAAAAAACCATAAAGAAAAACAAAAAAAAAAAAACGTGATGGAAAAACGTAAATAAAAGAAAACAACAAAAATATTTAGAGCGTGTGAAGATGCAGACAGAGCAAATGTGTCTGAAAATTAAAACAGTCAGACATGTGTGGGAGCGAAAAAAAAGCTACAGAGTGAGAGTATAAAAATAATAACAGAGAGCGTAGCAAAACGTTGCAAGGCCCAAAATAACAACAATTAAGTAGAGTTTAAAATTTTAATTCATTGATATGGGTTTTTTATCTCAAAAGACAAAAAAAAAAAAATAATATAGATAGAAAATTATAAACAAGAGATTTATTTTGAGCAACTTTTGACCGTTTTTTTTTGTAAAGAAATTGAAAATTCCGAGATTTAAAAACGTTAACGAGATAACGATAGCAAAGTAATCGATATTTGGAGCATATTGATGGTCATACGTTGACATTTTATAACAAAAATTTTTTCGTAAATAAGACATATATATGTATGCCAAAAAATTTTAAAATTCTAGTCGTATCTAACAGAGTATTTTAAAAATTATAAAATTTTGTCGAATTTTTTTTTTCCCAAAATTAATTTTTTTTTTAAAATTTAGTGGGTCAAACCAAAATCCGAATTTCCTCCTATTTCTTGAAAATGTTGGGGAGATAACAATTTCCAATTCGCCAAGATTTGACTATAGATTTTTGAATACCATTAATAAAATTTGGAATAACCAAAGAAAAATCGATTTTAAAAAATATTTTTTGACATGGAATCAGGTAAAAAATTATTATGTACAACCGAACAATGCAAGCAATAATTTTTTTTTTTTAAGAATATGAAATCATCTTTTAAAAGATGTTTAGTTAAATATTATATTTTAAATACATACGTTATATTAAATAAATAATTTTGTGCAAAAAAGTTTGTTTGTGGAAAATCATTACTTTCCTTTAAAATTCTAGTATTAAGAGCCTCCGGAAGTTGTTCTAAGAAAAAAATACACCTTTTTAAATTTTTTTTTTTTGAAGCTGCGTTTTTTTTAAGATCGAAATTTTTTTTAACATTATTAATTAATTTATATAATTATTATGTGTAATTATTCAAGATTTATCCCTGACATGTTGATCCAAAAATATACATCGATAAGACCATAAATTTGCGCTGAGCAAGATATATGGAGACTGGTTGACCTACAAAAAAAATTTTTTTTCGGGTTAGTAAAAAGTTCTTGGGCGTTTAATGGTTGAGTTTTAAAAAATATTAATTTTTGACAAAATGGCGGGCGTACAAAGATAATTTTCATATTTTTGTGCACTTAGTTGAGGTTGTTTTAGGTTATAAGTCCAAAAGTATTTATAAAAAAAAAAAAAATTCGAACGATTAAAGGCCCAAAAAATCCTTACATACTTACTTAATTAGGTGGTCGTAATAACCCGTGTCCGGGTTTCGGCCGACATCATCAGCTCTCGCCAGGCGTCTCTGCTTTGCGCGCGCCTTCTCCAATCGGATACACCAAGTGCGGTTAGGGCTTCCTCAGCCTGCTCCATCCATCGGAGGCATGGTCTTCCTCGTCGTCGTTGACCAGCGACCCTCGCCTCGAGCACCTTTTTCGCTGGAGCTTCGTCGTCCATACGATGGACATGATCCAGCCAGCGTAGTCGCTGCACAGTTATACGCCGAACTACGTCAATGTCCTCGTAGAGCTCATACAGCTCGTGGTTCATTCGGATGCGAAAGTCATCGCCGACTCGAACAGGATCGAAGATTTTGCGAAGAACTTTTCTCTTGAACACCCCCAGAGCGGCTGCGTCAGTTTGCGAAACTGCCCATGCCTCAGCGCCATAAAGCAGCACAGGTAGAACGAGCGTCTTGTAGAGTGTTAGTTTTGTCGATCGAGAGAGGGCTCTGGAACTTAGTTGCGGTGTCATATACTTTGTTTTACCCTCATTTATCGTCAAACCAATCTACATCTCTCTTGGTAACATCTCTCTTGGTTCTGCCGACAATATCAATATCATCAGCGTATGCAAGGAGCTGGACGCCTTTGTAGAAAATGGTGCCATTACGATGCACACCGGCCTTTCGTACGATCCCCTCCATGATGATGTTAAAGAGATTGCAAGACAGTGGATCGCCTTGCCTGAAACCTCTTTCGGTATTGAAGGTTTCGGAGAGGTCATTTCCTACCTTCACGGAGCTGCATGTGTTGCTCAAAGTCATTCTGCAAAGTCTAATCAACTTTGCAGGTACACCAAACTCAGACATTGTTGCGTATAGGCAATCCCTTCTCGGGCTATCGAATGCAGCTTTAAAATCGACAAAGAGATGGTGTGTGTCAATTTGATTTTCGTGGGTTTTCTCCAGGATTTGTTGTAGCGTAAAAATCTAGTCTATGGTGGACTTACCAGGTCGAAAGCCACACTGATAAGGTCCAATCAGTGTTTTTGTAATCGGCTTTAATCTTTCACACAGTACGCTTGAGAGAACCTTATATGCGATGGAAATAAGACTGATACCTCTATAACTGGTGCAGATTGTTGGGTCTCCTTTCTTAAGTATAGGGCACAGACGATTCCAGCATTGACAACTTACACCTGCCGTGAGGCTCAATTAAGTTGGGTTATCCAAAACCTAGGGTAATAGTTCATGAAACAGACAACCATGAACTTTGTGCTACCACAACACGGACCCGTTTACATTTTAGCAAGTAAAACGTACGGGGCATCCGGTGTGGCAACACGAACATGGAAGCTGTTTCACAAACACAAAGCATTACCCAGTGCCCTGCGGATTAGGAGCATTATGCAATAAATTACATACTGCCCGTAATAGCAGTACCAGTTTAGACTTCCGTAGCGACGTACTTCCATCCATCTACTGGTGGAGATGAGACCTACCCAATCTCTTGCATATTAAGACAGATATGCCAGCCCGGTCGTACCATTGCGCGACCCCGCCAGTCAATCTAGACCTGTGTAGCATTCACACAGCCACAACCAGTACGAGACTCCCCGAAGGGCCAGCCCACGACAGTCATCTGGGCAACTCGATCCCGTCAGATGAGGATCCACAACATCCCCGCAAGAAGACCAAGAAAACACAAATGCAATTATGAAAAAGTGCCTTCTTATGCATGACTGTGCTCAATGAGCACTTAGAGGCTAGTCTAACAGTTTGCAGGTGCCGACTCAGCTGGAAGCTATTGCACATGACTGGTACCTACTTTGGAGGACCTTTGCAATTGCCACTCTCACTCTGGCCGTTCGGAAAGTCAACATCCAGACACAGAGTATAGGCCATTGTTCTCAGGGACTGCCGTGCTCAGTATGAGAACCCTTAGCTTAGACAACCAAAATCAACACTTCCCTCAGTGACTGCCGTGCCAG
Organism: Coremacera marginata; assembly: GCA_914767935.1. Lineage (NCBI taxonomy): Eukaryota > Metazoa > Arthropoda > Insecta > Diptera > Sciomyzidae > Coremacera > Coremacera marginata. Next base: position 18,067,024 of record OU612044.1, read on the forward strand.
TTTGAGGGTGCGAGTCAAACTCTTGACAAGCAACACTTTGGAAAGCCGAAGAGTTGACACTTTGACGCACGCATGCCAACACTTCACATCCAGTTTTTCCAGCCGAATTAAGGTCTCCATGCGGTGGATAGATAGGGTCAACCCCCTCCGACGGGTAAAGACTGTCCCCGTACTAACAAGTTTTAAGGTCAATTGCTATACCTTCGCAGGCTTGTTTCATATCGATATACCGAATATGACCTGCTACCAAGATGGGCGCCACCCCAAGCTCTTGGTTGGCTTTATCAGTTTTTACGTTTGCAGGACGTATCCTACAAACAACCCTCCTCCTTTATCCTGGCTTGGGACAGGCAGGCCGAAACCTGGCGGAGTTAGTATAGGGCACAGTACGCTGAGGTTCCAATCGTCGGGCATGCTTTCTTCTAGCCTTTCTTTTGGTGATGAGCTGATGCATGCGCCTTATCAATTCATCGCCGCCGGTTTGAAACAATTCAGCTGACAGGCCGTCAGCACCCGCTGCTTTATTGTTTTTGAGTCGTTGGATAGCAACTCGAACCTCTTCATGGCTAGGTGGTGGTACTTCCACTCCGTCGTCGTTGATTGGTGGCTCTGAACTGCGCTCTCCATGGGCGGCATTGGTGGAATCGTCGCCAGTAAGTAGATTGGAGAAGTGCTGTCTCCACAATCTCAGCACACACTGCGTATCCGTATTCAGATCTCCATTTTTGTCTTTACAAGTAGAGACGGCAAAAAATCCTTACTAAACCCAAAAAAAATGTTTTTTACAGATATCTTGCACACCGCAAAATTAACCGCAAAATTAAAGGTCTTTCGCGGCATTGATCTTTTCTATCTTAACGACGAATATTTTTGGACCAAAATTTTAGGGATAAATCTCGAATAGTTATACTTTAATAATGTTAAAAATTTTGGTCTAATATAAAATACAGCTTAAAACAAAAATTTTTTAAAGTGCATCTTTTTTTCTTCAGAAAATTCCCGAAGACTCTCAATAGAATTGGTATGATTTCAACAAACTCTTAAAGCTTAATAAGTTACCTTTTATTTTGTATGTAATATGTTTCAATTTTCTCATAAATAAATCTCCTTATGTCTTTAAAGAAAATCTTATTATATAAATTATCACACATTGCCTAATAAAAGATTTGTTATTGAATGAAGGAAATGATTTGGAAAGGTTTTAAATGCTATTGTCATCTTACTCACTCATCTCACTTAAATTTAAGAAGAGATCACTTAAAACTAAGACTTTCTTCTCTATGTATCTATGTTATGTTAGGAGAGCGTAAAAACTTATTTATTCTGCGAATTCGCAAAATTGTTCAAGTGTCATAATTTTGTATTTTTTGCAACTGGATTCCGAAGATAAATATGTAAAAAAAAATCCAACTTCTTACTCCAGTACGAAGTGAGGATGAATTCTTCAATTTTTAAACACATAACTGAATTTTTAGGAGCATTTTGTTTTTGCTACGAACAAAATTTTCGAGCACATAGCTGATTTGTTTAATCTTCTTCTATATATATAAAAATCAATTGATGTGCGTTAGTTCAGCTCAAACTCAAAAATTGCTCGACCTGCTCGACTGCTTGATAATTGCTTAGTGATGGTTTGAAAAAAGAGGAAAATTGGAAAACTTTGGTGCAAAATTTGGAAAATCGCGAAAACCAAAATAGGCGTTTTAGTATGGAAATTTTGTGTTTTGAATGGAAAATGTCACACATCTCCGGAAGTTCTTCACCGATTTCTTTGAAATTTTGGTAGAGAGGTAAACTATCACTCAGGTCAGGTTCAAAGAAATATTTTATTTTCCGCGGCCATTCAGACCGCCCACTAAAGGCGTTGCAACAGTTTAACCATATGATGGAAAAAGTATTTAAGTTTATAACTCAGAATTAAGACTGGAAAACGACTGGGTAACGAGTGGGGGTCGGTCATACATTTGGACTCGATTGGAGCACTCTAAATGAGTCAAAGTGGGATTTTTCAAAATTTGCCCCTACTCAAAAGTTCGACCCAAATTGGGGGACATCAGAATTCGTTTTAGAGGTATGGTTCCTTCGGCAAAGTTTCTTATTTTGATCCCTAGAATACGATTTTCACAGAGCAATGTGCGATTTTTTTGCCTCCCCACAAATCGACCCAGCCTAATGTCCAGTAATGTGAGTTCAGTAATTTCTAGGAATGTTGCTAAAAGACAGAGGCCATTCGTGCTGTTTTTTCCAAATTTTGCATTTTTGGATTTTTGGGAATTTTTTTTGTAATAATACTTAAAGTTAAAAGGGTTAAAAGGGAATCAATACGGACCGTGCAATGCGGAATATGGGCTTTGTAGGATATTTTTTAGTTTGTTACAGAAATGTCACAAGGGTCTATAAGGGGTTAAGGGACACTCTAATAAGTATGCATACAAATTGAATGTTTTTTTAGATTATTAAAATTTTTGCATTTTAAGAAGAGAACTTAATATCTCAAGAATGGTACTTTATGATGTGCTAAAAAATGACAAAAGCCCAAAAGATCATCAGCTTATAAGCCTGAATGCATACTAATAGACTACTAGAGGCAATGTTTAGTACACTATTAAAAATCTTGTACTAATTTTTAATCCAATCATTAAAATCATGGCTTTTTTTTAGTTATTTTTTTAATTAGGTTTCAAACTCTTCAAAAGACTAAAATTTTTCTTAATAAGGCGTGGTTCTTTTGTTTGTTTATCATTTTTAGTTACACGTGCCTGAGTAGATCAGTTTTTAGAGCAATAAACTTAAAACCTGAACGCTGTGGGTTCAAATCTCGCAACATTTGTTATTTTTTATATTTGCTGAAAATATTCTAATGCAAGCAATTACTACAGGAAAATCCTTTGAGGGAATCAAAGTTTTTTTTTTTATTTTTGACGTCGATTAAATTGTAATACGGTTTCTGTATCGTCATATAAACAATACAAGACTTACTTGAATTAAGTCCAAGATTATACTAAGATTATTACTAAGATTAAAACGGAGTCTTTATTTAGTTATTAAAATAAAATTTAGGCTGGACCACTCTAGGATGGAAACGAGAACCAAGACATACACGGAAATATTGCATTTAGTGTTCATAACTTCGGGCCCTGTGGTTAGCTCATATATGACAAAAGCAAAACCATAATGCAACACCACTTGATAATGCATAACTGCAGGGTGTTATGGAACTTATAAAAATACCAAGCACTGAATCAGAGCCAGAGTTAAAGAAAAGACTAGAAGAAAGAAAATGAGAGCAGTTCTACAAGCTAGAAATCAAATTCTGAATAAATATTACTATGCATATTTTTATATTTTTTAGAGCTTTTTGATAAAAAATAAATAGGTTTTTCTTGTAAAACGAAAAAATCTGCAATTTCTTCTAAATAGGCATTAATTGTAGTAACAGAGAGGACGGTTAAAAAATTGTCTGTTATCTTAATACAATTTAGTGTTTCAAAGTCAAAACACAAAGTGTGAATTTTCCTATACATACATTTCAATGAAACACCCTGTAAATAAGAGGTGAAGAGCAATTTTTTCTTAGGAATGAACCAAGAAATCACTTCAAGAACATTTTGAATTTCGTTCGCCTAGATTGGTCAAATCACACACTGTGTGTTGGTCTCAAATTGTGTGCCATCGAGGGGCGGTTACCAGAGATGGGTTGTAATGATTCCTTTTGGAATTAACTCAGCCTCAATTCCAATTCCTTGGAATTAGGAATTGGTAATTGGTCATCTCAATCCCTCAGGATTGGAATTGGAAAGAAATCGTCAATTCCACTCCAGGAATTGTAATTGGTAATTGAACATCTCAATTTCTCAGGAATGGAATTGGAAAAAATTCGTGAATTCCATTCCAGGAATTGTAATTGGTAATTGATCATCTCAATTTCTCAGGAATGGAATTGGAAAAAAATCGTCAATTCCATCAGGGAATTGTAATTGGTAATTGAATTTTTCAATTCCACAAGAATGCAATTGGAAAAAATGGTCAATTCCAATACGGATTTGTAATTGTTAATTGAACATCTCAATTCCTCAAGAATTGGTAATTGAACATCTCAATTCCTCAGGAATTGAAATTTTCAATTCCATTATAGGAATTATAATTGAGGTTACTGTAATCCAAACACAATTGTAATTGGATTAGAGTAATCACAATAACTGTTTATCCAATTAATCTCCAATTATCCATTTAATCCAATTACATTTACAGTAACCTCCAATTACAATTCCAGTAATGGAATTGGAAGTTTGTATTTCTTAGGAATTCAGATGTTCAATTACCAATTACAATTCCGTTCTTTTACATTCCTGATGAATTGAAAAATTCAATTACCAATTACAATTCCTGTAATGAAATTGACGACTTTTTTCCAATTCCATTCCTGAGGAATTGAGAGGTTCACTTACCAATTACAATTCCTGTAATGGAATTGACGATTTTTTTCCAATTCCATTCCTGAGGAATTGAGTTGTTCAATTACCAATTACAATTCCTGGAATGGAATTGACGAATTTTTTCCAATTCCATTCCTGAGGAATTGAGATAACCAATTCCTAATTCCAAAGAATTAGAATTGACAAGTAATGAATACTTTTTGGCCCAGCTCTGGCGGTTTCTATGTCTGCAAACGAGAAAAGCCTTTACAAATAAATACATTATCAAAGGGACCAATCTTCAAATTTTATACTTTTTGAGTTAGAGCAAAATATAAAGCTGCTACGCTCTCTGCTCACTTTTTGCAAGGTGCTTGGCAAAGAAACTCTGCACCCATGTTAAAAATTTCTTTAACCCACTCCTCGAATAAAGTCTTCTAAAAAGTAATGAAGGAGTCTTAAGTCAATGAAAAAGTAATTGGAATTTTAATCTACTATAACAATTAACGTAATGGAATTAACGATTTTTTCCAATTCCATTCCCAAGGAATTGACAATTACCAATTACAATTAATGTAATGAAATAGACAATTTTTTCCAATTCCATTCCTAAGCAGCTGAGGTGTCCAATTACCAATTCCTAATTACAAGGAATTGCAATTGAATTGTGATGGATACTTTTTGACATAGCTCTGCTTGAGTCATATCTAAATGGTTTTTTTTCAGCCTTTATTTCTACAAACGATAGGTTTCTACTCAGACTAACCCCTTTATTCTGTATCACGAAAATACACACCAAAGTTAAGCAAGACACGAGAAGCAATACTATCTACCATACAAAATTCTATTGCTTCTTGTGTTTTGCCTATCGTTGGTGAGCTTTTACGAGATACAAAATGTAGGTGTAAATTCCGACAAATAAGAATATCAAAAAATTTAACGTTTTGTAGATATAATTAATGGTGGCGAGTGTGTGCAATAAATACGCTAAGAATTGATCAATTTATAACTTCAATATCTTACTTATTACAGAACGCAGGCCCTGTATTAAATAAAGCTGCTAAGCTGCAAGCTAAGCTTTGCTTAAAAGTTCCACAAGAAATAAACAGATATTAAATAAAAAAAGTGCTCTCATAAAAATGCTCTCAAAACTGAAGCTTAAAAAACTTGGGTACTCTGAAAATCAAAACCAAAACAAGCAGAACAATAACAACAAAATATGTCAAAATAAAAACAACAAATTTAAGAAATAAAGAAGCAAAAAAATCATAGCAGCAGCAGCAACAACAAATAGAACACAAATTTTATTGTCAATTCATAAATGCATTGAATAACATAGGTAGAAAAAAACGAAAAATATAAAAAACCACCATTTTTTATGTATTGAATTGAGCAAATTTAAGCTTAGATAAAAAACAAAAAAAAAAAAATAGCCGCGAGTGAGTTCAGTAAAAAAGAAAGAAAAGCACTCTAAGTCAAGTCAGGCCACAAAAAAAGCAACAACAAACTAAAATACTTAAAAAAAAAATATAAATAAAAAATTGCAACAAAATACAAAAAAAAAAAATTGCAACAACCGCAAAATATATGTAAATGTTTAACAAAATTCCCTCAAAATTATAAAGGCAAAACATGTTTTTGTGCAGCAACTTTTAACGCTGTATGTGTGTGTGTAAAAAAAAATTAAAAGAAAAAGTTGGAAAAAGTTTTAAAAAAAAATTTACTCAAATACTGTGGCACGCAAAAACTGGCCACAAAGAGCTATCTTCTATAATAAATTTAAAACAAAAAACAATAAAACAAAAAGTTGTAAAAAGTAAAATCAAACAGCACAAACATCACACAAACAAATGCCAAGAAACATTTGTTAGTACATGAATAACAAAAAATAAAACGAAATTTAAAAAAAAGCTACAACAAAAAAGCATTCAAGTAAAGCTTGTTAAATCTCAACATCGTGTTAGTCGCGCTCTTTAAAAAAACAACAACTCGTTGTTGTAAAAAATAATATATTTCGTTTTGTTTTCATCGTCTGCTTCCGTCGGTCGTCGTTTGCCAAAACTAGAGAGACTAAAAGCAATAGGCTAAAAGTCTAAAACAAAGGCAAAAAAAAATCAGTTAAGAAAAAAAGTTTTAAAAGTCAACAACAGCAACAACAACAAAAACCACAACACAACACAACACATAAAAATAATTTTTGCAAATACTAAGTGAGGTGAAAAAAAAAGAAAAAATAAAATAATAAAAACAACAAAATAAGAAATCCACACGAACGACCTCTCTCGATTTTTGCACTCACGTTTACAGCCGTTTGCTGCCGCCGTCAGCATCGCAGTCACTGTGAGTCGGTCTGTAGGCCTCTCGGACTTGTTTTTCGTGTTTCGCTCGGTTTCGTGCATTTCTTGGCATTTTTTTTTATTTTATTTTATGTATTTCAATCTGTGCACGTTGGCGACACTCCCCACCTGCACCCGACAACAACTCTTTATTGTGGTGTCTTGCATTTATTAGTGTTGTTGTGATTTTGTTGCCATTTCGTTTGCTACTCGTTTGCAATTAATTCAACGTCGTTGTCGTTGTCGTCGTCGTCATCGTCTTCGTCGGCTTTATCGTTGTCGCGCCGGTTTTTATATTCTACTATTTTTATGTTTCTTTTTATTTTTCTTGCCCACTTCTTGTGGCATCTTCTCAAACACTGCTCAGTAGTAACATCACCTTGTGTCGTTGCCTTCTATCGTCATCGTCTCGCGTTCGCGTAGCCTATAAAAATCAGCGCCTCTAAACTTGGCAACATTGTATCAACCAGTTTTCCGTCTCTTGGATCCGTCCGCGCCAGGAATGCAACACTGCACGTAAGTTTTTTTACGCTTCCCCTACCCCCACCACCTCTCCTATTTTCTGTCTCAGCTCTGTATATTAAATACTCCTCTCTCTTTCCCCTGGTCTTTACCATACTTTAGCGTGGAATCCTTCTTTATCACTCGACTCACTTCTTGTTGTCTGCAATCGTGCATTTGTAATTCGCAATGAACTCTATCTAGGCAGCAGCATTATTATTCAATGTGCTCTGAGGTCTATTTTTGTTGTTGCGCCTGAACTTGTTATTGAGAGTGAAGTTGGCTAAGTTTGACGTCGCTTTTTAGATTCTGTAGTTGTGGAAAGGGCAGGAGAATTTGTAATTGAGGCATGCGAAATAAAATGCATTGAAAATTAGATCTAACATTGTGTTAGTCTACATTTATAAGATTCTAGAAAAGTAAAAAATTTAAATTGATTGAAATAAATGAGGATTTACTATAAAAATATCAGTGCTCCATATTAATTCAAACTTAAGGAGTGCGTCATTAGAAATTGGTGCATGCATTTTCGACTACAACTTCTTTCATATGAACTCAATTTCATATGAACTCAAAAAAAGCAGTTTTGATCAATTATTCAGCAAAATTATGAGTAATGAAAAGAAGTTCATGAACATGGTTGAATTATAAGGTTGTCGCAGGGCTGATCGCACTCTCTTCGCAGTACCCATTTTGCAGAGAGAGAGAGAGAGCTTTTGCATATTTTCTATGAGTTGTCAATTTCGATGACAATTATGGGCACTCGCTCTCTCTCCTGCGACAGCCTTATAATCCAACCATGTTCGTGAACAGATAAACCTTTAAAACAGGCCTGGGTATTCTTACACAGTCACATTTTATTTTGTCTTGTTAGTATTAGTGCGCTCTCAAATCGCGTATACTGAGCTCATACAATTTGCAGCGCAAAGCGACATAGGTTATCACAGCATCACCGTCAGCGAACGACTGAATTATGTTCTCTTGTGTTGTGAGCTTGTGTGAGCTTGTGAACATGTGAAAATTTATGCTCAGAGAGCGCTTAATGAGCTATGAAGCGCCCAGGTCTCTTTTAAAAGGATTGAAAAAGTGGTAAAAGTGAAGAGAAACACTGTGTCTTGAATAATAGGAAAGTTTAAGGCGGATGTAGATGCCGATCGAAATGAAGGCAGAAAAAAAAGGCTTAGTGATCGTGATAAGGCTCTAGAATGAAAGGTGGTGACCATGCTGAAGAATAATCCTAACCTGTTCGGACGTAAAGCGGCTCGGTTAGCGGAATACTCTGAATCATTTGTGCGGAGTTCTTCCTTCAAAGTTCAAAAAGTCCCAGATCACAATGCGGAAAAGAGTCGCGAGGCCAACACTCACGCTCAATAATTGTATAACTCAATGGATGATTCCCAGCTTTATGGTCAAAAGTTTTATGTATTTGTTATAAGAGGAAATGTCCCTGATTAATTGAAGAACAAAAACATGTCAAAGTTTTCTACAAAATTCCTTGTTTGGCAAGCAATATGTAGCTGTAGGAAAAGAAGCCAATTTTTGTGACCAAAGGCACTATTAACACCGAAGTATAAGTTAAGGAATGCTTGCAAAAAAGACTACTGGCATTTTTAAGCCTTCTTTTTCCAGTTTGATCTAGCTTCTTGCCTCTATACTAAAGCTGATCTTAAATGGTTAAACAAGAACAAAGAGTTTTTTTTCCCTAGAGAGCGAACCCGCCAAATTGAGTGGAGCTCCGGCCTATCGAAAGATATTGGGCTCTAGGAAAAGTAATAAAACGCACATCTAAAGACCTTCAAGATTTCCGACGAAAGTGGAAAATACTGGAAAATACAGGAAAATACTGTAAAAGCTCCAATTACCAGTAGATCCAGGAAAAATCAAACATTTTACTCATAAAAACTAATTAATGTATATTATTTTAAAAAAAGTTTCTAAATTTGAATAAAATGTTCATTCATAAATAATAAATCTTTTGAAAATTGAACCAGAGGTTCCTGAGATATCGCTTATATTTACTGCTAACCCTGCAAAAATTTTCTATCGCCTCAGAATGGCCAGAGAGAATCGCTTGGAAGATGAGACAATCGCAGGCGAGCTCATTTGGGAGTCAACCGGGTATCGCCGACTGTTAGCAGCTGAGGCCATAAAAGCGATTCGCCTGGAAGATTACTAAAAAAATCACCTGAAGGGTTCGTAAGCGATTCACTGGAAGATTTGCGAACAAATCGCCGTGGGGCGCCTAGAGTGACTTGCTGGGAAGATTCGCGAATAAATCACCGAATGGGGCCCTAAGCGATTCGCTAGGAAGATTTGCGAACGAATCGCCGAGGGGCCGTAAGCGATTCGCTAGGAAGATTAGCGAACGAATCGCCTAGGGGGGCCTTAAGCGATTCGTTGGGAAAAGTCGCAAATGAATCACCAAGAAGAGTTCTTAGCGATTCGAAAATAAAAGAGTCGCGAACGAACCGCCGAAAGAAATCTTAATCGATTCGCTGGGAAGAGCTACAAGCCACTCAACAACAGAAGTCGTAAAAGGGATCAAACGGCAAAACGGGTGGCAAGGGATTCGGTAAAACGGGTCCTCAGCGATATGTTGCGAAGCATCATTGTTGAACGTATAAAATTGCTTTATTTTAAAAAATTGAAAATTTAAAAAATTAAACGCGAGGGAAGATTTTGAAAATTTTTCTTGAATAGCGCATTTATCGCTTGGGCGCTCAAAGAGCGATCCAGCTTCCAACGATCGTCGGAATGAGCAAAGGCAGATTTTGAAAATTTTTCTTAAATCGCGCAATAATCGCTTGGGCAATCGAAAAGCGATCCACCTTCCAACGATCGCTGAATTGAGCGATGGAAGATTTTGAAAATTCTTCTTGAATCGCGCATTAATCGCTTGGGCGATTGAAAAGTGATCAATCTTCTAAAGAATCCTTGGGCTAATCGCAAGTGCGTCGTAAGTCCAGCATCTCTTCCAATCATCTTCCAAATGTTTGCAGGGATAATTTCTAATCACGCACTCATTATGCCCCTTTGAACACTTTACGCCGAATCTTATGACGTGAATTGATTTTGATTAAACTTGTCACTTAATGTACCTTGATATAGTATGAATTCCAGAAGAAGACATTTTCCGAGCACTTCATTCATTTGATAGAGCTGACTGCATATTTAATCAACTACGCCATGTCCAAATGGATCTGCCTGTCCAAAACCAGTATAAAGTAAGATGGTTTCTGTTAACGGTTGGGAGAATCTTGTCTTACCTTGGGTACAATCAGTAAGCCTAGAGCTGTGAGTTGGGCAAAAAATATGGCGAGCAGAAGGGACTTTTGGTATATAATAGTAACGTAGTGCTTGCGAAGGAGCAGCAATTATTCCAGAAAACTTCTTAGAACTGAGATGGTCATCCGTCGTGATTAACGCGAACACTTTACCACTGGCACTTTAACGTGTCAATTACGAACTAACGGTCGGCATACAATTCGAAATGTTTTGTGACGTTGACATGATTGTATTAATCAGTGGCGTTGAAGTGGTGTTCTAGTGGCGTAAATCTCGGTCCGGAATGATGAAGTTTGGTGACAGTTGCATTGAAATACTGATTCTTGTCAGAACTTCTAGCCCGGGGTTACTGTTATAGGCTGGCTCACCTCGAAGAATTTTGTGCTCATTGTGGTAGCTCAATGTCGTGACGCGAGCAGATCTAGAGTGGTCGGCGAGCCCCTAATTTCCCTATTCCCCTAATTTGTTAAAGATTTTAGATGGGTCTCGATGTTTTTATCAGTTATTGTCAGAGATATATCGAATGGATCGGCACACATAATTTTACATGATATTTTAGGCATGCAACGGATTGCAACGCGACTTATACCAAAATTGTTAAATTTCCTTCAAAAAGAGTTTCGCACAACTGTCGCTCAGATCATTGACGAGTGACGAGACTTGGGAGTACAAGTATGACATCGAAGATCCAGATGAGCCGAAACTCAAAAAAATTACGACAAAGTCGTTCAAAAATTAAAGTCATATGGGTAAAGTTAAAAATAAATCTAAAGTCCTTCCAATTCCTCGACTAAACAGTTATAGCTATGAACATTTTTTAAGTTGCGAAATCTATCAATATAAGATACAATTTTTGTCCATACCAATTTTTGTATGTAGCCATATAACTTCGGAACCCATAGATGGATTTTGGTGCAATTTTAACCGTCCAGTAGAATTTTATTCCACTTGGGTTCTTGGATTGAAATCCAAGAAATCCAAGCGTGCCTCCTCCCACAAAACTTGCAATTTTAAAATGTGGTATCTTATCAGATATATAAATATAGTCTTAGAATTCAGAACGAAAGTACATAACATTAAATCACGCCCAAAAATATGATTGAGATTGTACAATGGGGCCATTCGTTAATAGAGGCACACCCCAGAGGGTGTTGCTATCTCCCCTACTCTGACTCATAGCAATGAACAAAGTGCTTAATATACTGAATTGAAACGTAGTCAGGGTGGTGGCATACACAAATGACGTGTCTATAATGGTATCAGGACTGTTTCGCCTCACTCTCCACGAGATTACGCAGGGAGCTTTAGACAAGTTCAACAGCTGGGCTGCTAGGTGCGGCCTAGAAAGAAATCCTAGTAAGACGGAACTGATTCCATTTACCAAAAAAAATCTAAGGTGCAACCCTTTGCTCTACCGGAATTCAATGACCAAACACTCCCACTATTCAACAAAGACAAATATCTAGGAGTAATACAAGATTCTAAGCTCAACTGGAAAACCAACGTCGAATATAGAGTTAAAAAAGCCTGCAAGAAGACCTTCGGTAAAAATTGGAGCCTTCAACCAAAAATACTCATATGGCTATTCACCGCAGTAGTGCGTCCTATCTTGACATACGGTTCACTAGTTGGATGACCGGCACTGAATAAGATATACAACATATCATAACTGGCCAGGATTCAGAGATCTGCGTGCATATGTATTACGGGGGCATTCGCTCTTGCCCTAATGACGCTCTTAACGTCCTGGCACACCTATCCTATAGATCCTATAGATCTCCATATTAAACTCATTGAAACAAACTGTTCAGTCAGACTTAGGGAGTCCCACAACTGGAGGAACAGACCATATGAACACAGCAACATTCTTAGTTCATTACCACAGGAACTGGTGGTGAAAAGCACGGACTATGACATTCCTTAGCTTAATTTCACAAGGTCATTTACTTACTAATAAAGCCACAACCAGGATAGAATGGCGCAAGGGGGGACCTTATTCATTCATCGATATATAAATCTACACTAATGGATCTAAGATGGACTGCGAAGTTGGAGCCGTTATCTTCTCATAGCAACCGAGTGTGACCAAACTTCTAGCGATAAGAAAGCTTGTCGAGCTATTAGTCGAGCAGACACAAACAACCTTAATGCAGCAATTTTGTTGGTCAGCCAAGCCACTACCAAAGCTTTACTTACTTACTTAGTTGGTCGTAACAACCCGTGTCCGGGTTTCAACCGATCTCATCAGCTCTCGCCAGGCGCCTCTGCTTTGCGCGCGCCTTCTCCAATCGGATACACCAAGTGCGGTTAGGGCTTCCTCAGCCTGGTCCATCCATCGGAGGCATGGTCTCCCTCGTCGTCGTTGACCAGCGACCCTCGCCTCGAGCACCTTTTTCGCTGGAGCTTCGTCGTTCATACGATGGACATGACCCAGCCAGCGTAGTCGCTGCACAGTTATACGCCGAACTACGTCAATGTCATCGTAGAGCTCATACAGCTCGTGGTTCATTCGGATGCGATAGTTCATAGAAGAACTTTTCTCTCGAACACCACCAGAGCGGCTGCGTCAGCTTGCGAAACTACCCATGCCTCAGCGTCTTAAAGCAGCACAGGTAGAACGAGCGTCTTGTAGAGTGTTAGTTTTGTCGATCGAGAGAGGGCTCTGGAACTTAGTTGCTTACTGAGCCCGTAGTAGCACCTATTAGCAATTATTGTTCTTCGCTTTATCTGCAGGCTGATTTCGTTTTTGGTATTAATGGCTGTGCCAAGGTAAACGAACTCCTTGACTACTTCAAAGTTATAGCTGCCGGATGAAACGTGGGAGTCTAAACGCCGAGCTCCCTTGTTTGTAGACAGCATATACTTTGTTTTGCCCTCATTTATCGTCAAACCCACTTTGGCTGATTCCTTTTCGATAGCGGCGAAAGCAGCGGTAATATCTCTCTTAGTTCTGCCGATTACGATGCACATCGGCCTTTCGTACGATCCCCTCCATGATGATGTTGAAGAGATCGCAAGACAGTGGATCGCCTCGCCTGAAACCTCTTTCGGTATTGAAGGTTTCGGAGAGGTAATTTTCTACCTTGACGGAGCTGCGTGTGTTGCTCAACGTACCGAACTCAGATATTGTTGCGTATAGGCAATCCCTTCTCGGGCTATCGAACGCAGCTTTAAAATCGACAAAGAGATGGTGTGTGTCAATTTGATTTTCGTGGGTTTTCTCCAGGATTTGTCGTAGCGTGAAAATCTGGTCTATGGTGGACTTACCAGGTCGAAAGCCACACTGATAAGGTCCAATCAGTGTTTTTGTAATCGGCTTTAATCTTTCACACAGTACGCTTGAGAGAACCTTATATGCGATGGAAATAAGACTGATACCTCTATAACTGGCGCAGATTGTTGGGTCTCCTTTCTTAAGTATAGGGCACAGTACACTGAGGTTCCAATCGTCGGGCATGCTTTCTTCTAGCCTTTCTTTTGGTGATGAGCTGATGCATCAGGCCGTCAGCACCCGCTGCTTTATTGTTTTTGAGTCGTTGGATAGCAACTCGAACCTCTTCATGGCTGGGTGGTGGTCCTTCCACTCCGGTACTTCCACTCCGTCATTGTTGATTGGTAGCTCTGAACTGCGCTCTCCATGGGCGGCATTGGTGGATTCGTCGCCAGTAAGTAAATTGGAGAAGTGCCGTCTCCACAATCTCAGCACACCACCAAAGCTTTAGCTGCAGTTAAAACCAACTACAAACTGGTTAGGCAGTGTAAAGAGGAACAAGCCCGTCTTAGTTACCAACTTGACACCATAATATGGGTTCCCGGCCATAGAAACATTTTAGGTATTGAAGAGGCGGATAAACTCGCCAGGCATGTTTCTTCCCTCGATGTTTCTAGTAGAACCCAAACCAACTAGTGCGTAGCGTGCCCAACATACAGGAACAAGAGATTATTATATCAATACAATATGGGCTCCGCCCATATAAGCAAAATTTTTTATATCGTATAGCTTTGGAAGTAAAAATCACAGAATATTGAAACTTAAAATGAAGTTACCACTCAGTGATGTATTTCTAATAAAAAATTTGGATGGGCATTGAACAAGGGGGTGTGGCACCGCCCATATAAGCCAAAATTTTTATATCATATAGCTAATGAAAGGATTCATTTCCGAGGGTGAAGTGACGAGGATTCATTCTAATCAAATGGATGAGATTGGATTACGGATGGTAGCCACCTCTCATTAAATATCAAAATTTCAAAATCTTAAAAGACTTTCCACTTACAGAAGCTAAAATTTTTATTTGGAGCAAAAGTGGATATTATCTGATATATATCTGCAAAAAATACGGATGAGACTGGATAAATGGTCCTTAAATAAATATACCTCTTGGCATTTCCAGAAAAAAGCGCCGGTATTGCAGTTAGTATAATACAATCGAACTAAAATTTGTTTTAGGAAACTGCGCATATTGAGAAGTTTATCAAATCTGGCATTAGGTAGAGCGAAAAAAAAAATTAAACAACAATAAAGTAAGATAAGCCAAAATTATCTGAAAAACTTATGGGTGAAATTTTAGGTCTCGCAATGCCTCAGTACTCCTGAAGTAATAATACGTACAAATTATAATTTTACTTGAGTAATAAAAACTAAGATTTTGCAAATGAGTTAATTTTTCTTTTAACTGCGTCATTTCATTTTCTCTACAAGCCATTTTTATCCACACATACTATACATACATACATACTTACATACATATATATACTATATGTATGTAAATAAATAAGTACTTTCAAAACCATGATAAAGAAATAATTTGTTAGCGACGCGACGCTATTAATTTATAGCGACTATAAAATTTCACATAGCAAAATGATAATTTTTGTTGTTTTTATAATAGAAAAACCGGCGGGCGGTCATAACCTGCCTCAACATTGCAAACGTGATAAGTGAACCAGTCAATGCAATGTCAGGGCCATGTTTATCAGGAATTCTATTAATGACGGTAGTGCAAAGCTACTGATTATTGTTGTTGTTGTTGATGATTATATACATAAGTACATTACTAATATATTAAAGTATTTGAAGTATTTGATGTGCTTTTGTTTTAAATTCTTATCTATTGCCTAGGAAGATTTAAAAAATTGAAGTCAAGCAATTTATTTATATCCTCGATAGTATAGTGGTCAGTATCCCCGCCTGTCACGCGGGAGACCGGGGTTCAATTCCCCGTCGGGGAGAGATACTATTTTGGGTTTTGCACAACATATTCATTATATTACTACTCAATAGTACGTCAACACAAACGTTTTGTACCTAGACTTGACCTTTAAATCGTTGATTTTGCTTAGGGTAAATAGCAAAGTATTATTTTTGTTGTTGCTATTGTTTATTTTATACATACTTACTTATATATATGTAAATAACACTTAAAGTAAGTCTGCCCCCTTGCAACTTGCATTACAATTCAAGGTAAGCATTCTTTAGAAACTTAATTTTTATACTTACAAAATCCTGTTACATACAGGTTACATTCCAATTGCATGTTGCATGCAACATAGCGTTGTTAATAACATTTTTAAACGTCTCCACCCTATCATCTTCTAGACAAGTATTACTGTAAATAAGTTTTACAAGAGCATTATGAAGAACTTGAGCAAGAAAATGAATGAATGAAAATCGAACCTGATGTGGAAAAAAAGCAGTTCATCAACTTTTGTATACCAATAATGTTGTGTTGAATGTCAAAAGTTGAACGTTGCTTTCGGTATCGTTTTAATTGGAAATGTTTTCGCTAAAACGAACATGTGTTGCATGGTTGCATAGCGCTAAGAAGTGGCGAAGTGGTAGTGGTTGATTCCGTCAACTGAACGTATGCTTGCTACAGTTCAGACAAAACAAAAAAAAAAAAAATCATAAAATTGTTTCCCTAGCTTCATTTAATATGTGTCATAATTAGCGTGGAAACTAAAAATATGCTGTTGAAAACGTGTTTGCAACTAATTTGCATAGCATAATATTAAGTTTTTACTGCATATAAACTTTAAAAGATAACTTAAAAAAAAAAAATACTTGTGTCAGAGCAAAAATATTAATCTCCCCGACGGGGAATTGAACCCCGGTCTCCCGCGTGACAGGCGGGGATACTGACCACTATACTATCGAGGATGTTGGTTTTAAACAATTATTTCAAATTCATCAACTCAAAGCGATCCTTATATAAAAACAATTCCAGATTTTCTGGGAATGCCAAAAGTTAAATTTAATTTACTTTTCCAAATTTTTTGCATATATTTGTATATTAAATAATAAAACTTTAGTTCTAACTTCTACATAAGGAGAGCTGGGTCGAAAAGTGTTTATTACAATTTAATTTCAATTCCTTGGATTCAATTATTTTTATTACAGAAATTCCTCAGAAATTTAAGTTTTCAATTCCATTACAGTAATTCCTGAACAATTGAAAAATTCAATTACCAATTGAACATCTCAATTCCTCAGGAATGGAATTGGAAAAAAATTCGTCGATTCCATTCCAGGAATTGTAATTGGTTATTGAACATCTCAATTCCTCAGGAATGGAATTGGAAAAAAATCGTCAATTCCATTCCAGGAATTGTAATTGATAATTGAACATCTCAATTCCTCAGGAATGGAATTGAAAAAAAGATCGTCAATTCCATTACGGAATTAAATTTTTCAATTCCACAGTAATTCAAGTACAATTGTAATTGAGATTACTCTAATCCAATTACAATTGTAATTGAGATTACTGTTATACAATTACAATTGTAAATGAGATTACTGTAATCCAATAACATTCACAGTAATCTTAAATTACAATTCCTGTAATGGGATTGAAAATTTCAATTCCTGAGGAATTGAGATGTTCAATTACCAATTACAATTCCGTAATGGAATTGACCATTTTTTCCAATTTCATTCCTGAAGAATTGAAAATTCAATTACCAATTACAGTTCCTGGAATGGAATAGACGACTTTTTCCAATTCCATTCCTGAGGAATTGAGATGTTCAATTACCAATTACAATTCCTGGAATGGAATCGACGATTTTTCCTATTCCATTCCTGAGGAATCGAGATGTTCAATTACCAATTACAATTCCTCGAATGGAATTGACGAATTTTTTCCAACTCCATTCCTAGGAATTGAGATAACCAATTACCAATTCTCAATTCCAAGGAATTGGAATTGAAAAGTAATGAATACTTTTTTACCCAGCTCTGGGCATCACTACCTGAAATTAAATTTTATGAATTTTTTCAGTGATTAGGGCTGATAATATTAATTCCCGTTCATTCTTTTAGCAGGTTCACACAATTTTTTTAGAATCAGAGCTGTATGTGAGGTGTCACGCCTCATTGTTTAATCTCACTAACTCCGCTTGCACTAACACGCTTGCATGTAGTAGTCTTCTCCTACCCACGTAAAAATGATAGGGCCCACCAAAAGCTCAAAGTAGCGTCCATCTAGTAGGTCAAAACGGTATATCATTTTGGAAAAAGCCTGCGAGAGAATAGCATTTGTCCTATAAGAACTTGTTTGCACGGGGATAGTCAAACCCTTAAAATAAGGATGACCTTATCTATTCACGGCAAAGAGACTCAAATTAAGGCTGAATATGTTGGATAGACATGGTGTCATAGACACGGGTAGAAGTGATGCAATATTAGGCACCTCTTGTTATGGTAATGGATTTCGATCCATGCCTTAACTACGAGGTAGCCGGTCAGGCTACCTTTTTAAAGCATAAACGGGCTCGCGTTGGGGTGTACACATAAGTTGTGTTGGTTGTCGGCTCCATGAACTATTACCCTATGGGGTTTGGATAGACCCCGGACAGTCAAGCGACGCTAAAAGCATTATGCTCCTATACCCAAAACTCTAAATCTATTGCTGCATGCCTCAAATTTCTCAACGAGATGACTGAGGAATTCAGGATCCACCTTGTATGGGTGCCTGAGCACCGAGACATAGAAGGCAATTGTAAAGCTGATGTTATCCTTCCGGGGAAGGATGTGGTAGTTATACCCTTGCCCACCTTTTAAACTCCATTGCAAGCGAAACACGCTGCGCCAGTCCAATGAGCGGTGGAATAACCTGGTCACCTGTGCCACAGCCAGACTTACCTAGCCTTCCTACGACAGCAATCGCACCTACTCCCTACTGGGACTCGGAAGACCGAATCTCTCTGTTCTGATAGGGGTACTCACCGGACACTGCTTGATAGGAGCTCACGCTCTTCGTCTAGGCTGTGAAGCCAACGACTTCTGCAGAAGCTGCAGAGATGATGAAGAGGAGGAAACCATACAACACTTTCTCTGCCACTGCCCCGTTCTAAGTAGAAGGAGACTAAATACCCTCAGTCGACCCCTCTTTCACTCTCTTGCTTCAATCTCCAAGATAGATCCAAAGAAAATCGACAGATTCATTAAGTCCATGGGATGGTTCAACGGAGACGACTCTTATAACACCAAGTTAAAAGAGATTATATGGTATCACAAGGGACCTATATTGGCCTAAGTGCACGAGACGGCAGCCGTCTCAACCATACTAACCTAAGCTAACCTAACCTTGGATAGACCCGATGATTAAGCCTTGATGGCAGGTGCATCGTTAAATCCATAATTCTTCTGTCCAATCTCACTTGATTGATTACCAGTTCAGAGACTAGTAGCCGCGGTCTAGTGCTTCGAGTTCTGACCAGGAACTTTAAAACTGGTACCACGTACAGTCAGCGGCACTGGCTTATGTCAGGCTGGCTTGTTTGCGATGAACCTTCGGGAAGTCTTTCGTGGCTTTACTTTAGTAAGCCACAGCTTTAGTTCAGCTCACGCTCCTGTGAATGGATAAGCAGCTATCCAGTTGAACTTGTTAGCAAGGGGATAGTTTTTTTACACTAAAATTAAGAGGATAGATAAACTTTCGCCGACATAAAGACCATAGAAAAGTGTGTAGAAGAGGATTATATGAGAAAGGAGTTAGATTTAAAAACATTAGAGATTTTAGTGATGAATTGAGTATCTTGAGCTGACAACGAGGTTCTTGAAAGTCAACCACGGACACGGACTGTTGTAATCACGACCAGTCGAAGATGTTGAATAGCCTGATCTGGTGGAACCCTTGACCGGATGTGACTACACTTCGGGGAGTCTCGTGCTGGTTGTGGTTTGTGTTTATTGCTTGCACAGGTCTAGAGTGTCTGGTGGAAGCCATGCTTATTACCACCAGACCGGTATATCTTTAACTAGAGAGTTATCTTATACGAGAGTTAAGATAGGTCTCAATGTTTGCACCAGTAGATGAACCACTCAACTACTGGTAAGTGATTTCTAGTATTGAATATAATATTGAAACGTTCATATAGTTCGTAGATTGTATTTTGGATCCAAGTACGAATTTATATTGTATCTACAATTGGTGTTTAGTCATAGAAAAGGTCACGTCAAATGTTATGAATTGGTATACGGTACAGTCTGTATGGATGTCAACAATTGTTGCACATGATATTCAATAGGGTGTTCTGAATATATGTTTATTAGGGGGATTCAAAACAGTCGACTATTTTTTTCAAAATCTCCTGTAATATACATTCAGGCAGTATATACATATGGTGCACCCGGATTATTTTCTGTTTAAAAACTTGAAAAAACAGTATGTTAGATTAGGTAGAGGTGGCAGCAGGTGCAAATACCGGATGCACCAGCTCATTTATACTAAATAGGTCCATTGAGATGCCGCTGCACACAGGCCTTCATTCCAAATAAATTTACCTTGAATAGACCCTGAAGAATAGACTCTGAATAAACCCTGTTAGACGCCTGATATTAGTCTTTGACAGGTCGTCAATCTCATGGATGAGGAAAGAGCTTTAATATTTGTACCTTTTTCTGGCAAGCGCAGGACAGGAACATAAAAAGTGGGAGATAGTTTCTTCCTTTTTTCTCATCTCTACAGCATCTAGAGAAGTCATTTGAAGTAACTCCTAACCTATCAGCATGTCTGTCTAATGCTTAATGACTTTATATGTTGAGAAAAAAAAGTAGCTCGATGGTAAAAGATTTGTTCAACAATGTTGAGCTGGAATGTGCGGTTGGCGACTTTTTTATGGAGCTCGACAATTCTAATTATAAATAGGGTATTGAAGCTACTAAACATCACTGGGAAAGTGTATCGAGTTTATATAAGACTTTGTGAAGAATAAAGACATTTCTTTACACATTATCTGCGGTTGACGACTCTCACTATAAACAAGGTATTGAATCTAAAGGGTGTCCCAAAACTTATGACATTTTAATTTTTATAATAAAACGCTTGTTTTTTTTTTTTTTTGTTGAAATGTCCGTCAGTTTCCATTGAAATATAAAGTAGAGACATGAAAGTTATTGATGAAATGCAATTTTGCTCATAAACCTTGATCTTGCTTGCATACGCGAGCTATTTTCATGCAATTTGTCCTTGACATTCTGGCATAATTATGGATCAATTATTTCTGGTTATCGCCAAGCGGAATGGGAATGATCACTCCTTTTCGCGTCCAAAACAGAGTCAGTGGACTCAAATTTGTTGATTAAATTGACAAAAGTTATCAATACCGGTTAGCAATACTCTGCCGCGGGGACCTATAGGTCCATTCAGAATCCCTTTTTTTATTTGTGGTACCATATTAACCATAGTTCCACTATATTACTCAAATGATCCTGTTAGTTTTATGAGCCTCCATATGTCTAGTAGTGGTGTGTTTACGAACTCTTCCATGTCTTGGAAAAATCTGTTTCCCATTTATCGGAGTCGTTGTAGCTTTGGACATTCGCATAGAGGGTGAGTTATTGTTTCTGTTTCTTCCTGATCTTTGCGCTATTCCGACAGAAGTTTGGCGCTGTTATGCCCATTTTATTTGCCATTATCCCAATTATGCAATTACCTGTTAGAACTCCAACAAGAGTCCGGTTTTCTCGTTTGACCAAAACCAGAAGGCTTTTAGTTCTCTTCTCATTTAGCTGCGTCCAAAGCCTTCGAAATATGTTGCAGTCACCTCTGGTAGCTCAGTTTGTGCCAGCAATATCTCTGGCTCGATATTGCTATGTCCGAGAACCCAGCAGACCCAGAGAGTGACGTTATAGATATTGCAGATACTGTTCAATGCAAGTTTACAGTTTTGTACCGTTTGAGCCTTCGTCTTTCTACTATTCAGCATTTAATGGTCACTTGGCTATCCAAAAAAATTACTACCCTTGTGGGGGTTAGATTTTTCCTTTGATTGGCATGGGCAGCTTTTTCAATTCTGCATATATTTCTGTCTGAAAAACGAACTCCGCCAGGGGAAAGTCTTCGGACGCAAAACTGCCTGTCCCAAGCCAGGTTAAGGAGGAGGGTTGGTGATGGGATACGTTTCATACCGTAAAAAGTTTAGAGCCAACCAAGAGCTCGGGGTGGCGCCCATCTTGGGAGCAGGTCATATTCGATATATCGAAGTGATAAAAGCCTGCGAAGGTATAGCAATTGACCTAAAAACTTGTTAGCACGGGGTTAGTCATACCCGTCAAAGAGGATGACCCTATCTATTCATGGCAAGGAGACATTTGAGAGTTGTAAAATTGGGTGAATGAATTGAGGTGTTGAAGTGACTGGCACAATATATTCGATGTATTGCTTGTGTTTGTAAAACAGGAAAAAATAGGCCCTTCTTCCATGGCAAGTGAATATAAGATTCATGCCTGGATTGAAGCTGCCGGTTAAGTATAATTAAGTGCTCTAATTGGGTACGGCCAGATACAAAACCTCATATGAGTTTTTTGTCTCCTTGCTGGGATGTTATGGAGCTTCTTTGACGAGACCGAGTTGCCCAGGTGACTATCATGGGCTGGCCCTTTGGGAGTCTCGTGCTGGTTGTGGTTGTGTATATGCTACACAGGTCTAGATTGACCGGCGGGGTCGCGCAGTAGTACGACCGGGCTAGCATACCTGCTTAGTATGCAAGAGATGGGTAGGTCTCGTCTCAACCAGTAGATGACAATAAAGGTACATCACTACTTGTTGTTAAACTGGTACTGCTGTTGGGAACATTGCGGTTCCATGGTTATACAATTGTATAATATGTTGGAGTCGTAATGTTTTCAATGGTAGGGCACTGGGTGATGCTTTTTGTTTGTGGAAAGGCTTCCAGTTCGTGCTAGCCTTGCCGGATGACTGTGTGCTTATGCACTGCATGCCACAAACGGGTCCGAGATGGGGTGAACACATAAGTGCTGGTCGTCCTTTCCATGAGCTATACCCTCGGTCTATAGACCCAAGTACTGAGGCCTACAAGACAGGAGTACTTGTCAATGTTAAGTTCATCTGTCTGAAAAACGCTACAGTATTCGGGGAGTTTGTAAAACTCTTTGATTTGTAGTGTTTCACTGTATACACCCGATCCAGTTCCATTTTCCATTTTCAAACCATCAGTATATAATTGGAGATTGCCGTAGGATTCTACAGTCGTTCTTCCTATTCTTTTCTGCTTGGGATGAATGTGTTGTATTCTATACCAAACCTCACACTGGGTATTATATAGTCGGTTGCTCTTTTTGATTCCTCGATTCCAAAAAATTTAGAATAAATGCATGCCCGAATGTGTTGCTCCTTCAGGCTTGTAATTCATTGAGGCGAATCGCACTCTTAGTCGACGAATACTATAGGAACTCTTTTATGGGGAGAAGATTTAGCATCATTTCCTGTAGCGTAGATCTCATGGCTCCTGTTACTCCTATGCACGCTAGCCTTTGGAATCCTTTTGTGGAGCTAAGGTAGCTACTTATTGTGCGCTGTCGTCCACAATACGAAAGAGCCGTAGGTAAGAATGCATTTCACGATCGCTGCATACATCCGGTGGATTATGTGTGGTTCCAGTCCCCATTTCCTGCCAAAGGTTCTCAGACATGAGTATAGAGCCCACAGTGCTTTTTCCTTTTTCCTTCTGTGTTGCGTTTTAAACTCAGCTCCGTGGAAAGCTCCAGAGCTACCTCGTTGAGTTTCGGTAATGTAAAACTTTCTCTTTTTCTTCTTCTTGTGAACAGAACGAATTCGGTCTTTATTCAGTGTCCATTCCCATCCACTAAGTCTATTCGATTCTGTCCACTGCGATAGCTCATTTAATGTCCCAGACATAAGTTCGCTAACTGTTTGCAGGTATTTCCAGCATATTAGGACGCAACTTCATCGGTATATGCTACGTCTGCTATTGCGCATTTTATAAAATCCCCTGGGTTATTTTACTGTTAACTCCTTTGGCTACTAGAGCATTTTTTATAGAATCTGTATTTACATTGTTAAATACGCCTTCGATATATAAAAACGGTATCTAAAAACCACAGTGTTACAAGATGATGCATACTTTATAATGACATGGAATTGTGCGGGTCTTGCGTACCGTCTTCGCAAAATTTTCGCTATTTATGTAATAAATTTTCACAATTTGTAGTCACCACTTGACCGTGAATTTCTCCATCACTACAACAGTTGACAGCTGTTATAAATTTCATACTCTACACAACAAAATGAGTACCCGATTAAAAATGTCAGGACTTTTGGGACAACCTTAATTTAACATTTCTGGGAAAAGCGTATCGAGCTAAAATGAGACTATGTAGAGAATTTTTTCCCATACTTTTTGTTGTTTTATCTGTTAGATACACGACTTCTGGAACTACAACTTAAATTAACTAAATGGAGTCCTAAGAATGAACAGACCCATATCATAGCTAAGCAAAATAACTCGATTTCTTTTTTTGTTAACGGAATGAAATGTGAGCCTAAAGAGCTGCTATTGTTGTCAGCACCGATCTGTAGTAGGTTTTCATTTTTTCTTCATTATCTCCAGCTAACCTCATTATCTAAACAACTAAAACATGCAATTCACTGACATGCAAACATAATAATGAACAAGCAAGTTTATGGCATAACGCGAATAGATCGCCCTGCCCGACTGACTGAATTGACCGACCGACCATCCATCCGTTTGTGCGTCCCTTCATGCCCGACCAAATGTTAGGCCATCGAACAAACGAACGACGAGACTGCAACATCGTAACCTTAACCCATTTGCTAAGCGGCACAAAACACGCAGCATAAATTTGCAGCATGTATTTCAAAGATGGCGCTACACACACATAAAGTATCTAGCTATGTATCTTTTAGCTTCTAAGTTTCAGTGCAGCATAGATATAGATAGATATGAGCCATCCATACAAATGTTGCACTGCTTGAGTGCATCTACTATATGAGAACGCTAACTCAGAGTTAAAGTTATTCAGATATCAGCGGCTAAAGCGGCTAAAACAAACAATAAAAGTGAAAAAGTAAGAATTGCCGGAATAGACGATAAACTTTGCGGATTGGGCTTAAAAGCGAAAAGCGGGTAGGGGGGGGAGGGTAGGGGGGGGGAAGAAGGTGGTGCTGGAAAATTTGAAACCGCAATAACGAAGTGGCGGAAAAGTGAAAAAGAAAGAGTGCGCTGCAAACTCGTTGTGACTTGTGGATGGAGGCATGAAGAGTTGATATGAGTGAAACCGCAAAAAAATAAACCGACTTCAACAAACTGCCATAAACTGCTCGTAAAAATGCAATTTTATGCCATATATTCGACGGCTCTCTACCATCAGTTTTGCCCAACTCCTTCTCGCGCTCTCAAACTAGCTTTCTCTTTCTTGCACGCCGCCTCATATACACTCCATTTCTATCTGCAATGGCTACGCTTTGCGGCCACTCTTCGTTGAAAGGGAAAACTTTGCAGGCACTGAAAATAAACTGCCGCCTGCTGTTTAGACTTCGCGCGCCGTTCATGGTGCAACGTCTGCAATGTAGTTATTTTCATATCTGCAATACTTGCATACAGGCTTGTGTGTGTGTGCGTGATTATTTGCCGCATGCATTTTGCGAATTCTTTGCGGATTTTTTTTTTTTTTGCCTTTTTCTCAGCGATTTTCATTGCGCCTTTGCTCTTGACATCATCATCCTCACCATCATCGTCGTCGTCGTCGTCGTCGTCAACATTGCGCTGCACATCCTCAATCGTCATGTGCCGTGCATTTGTATTAGTAACTGCATCTGTTAAGGCCTCAGATTTTATTTATCTGCACACTGCGCAGCTACGAAATGCATCTCGTTTTGAGTTTCCTTTTCGTTTTTTGTTGTTATAGAGCTGTATAACTCAGAGTAGCTATGTATGTATCTGTGTGTGTGTGTTTATTTGTATGACGTTGTTGTTTTTGCCTTTGCTTCAATTCAGTTCCTAACCTACACCACTTGAAAATTGTTTGCGGCTTGCAGCGTGAGAATGCAATAATAATTAAATTGCAGAAATTTTATTATCAGCAGTAAAAAAGGAACAACAACAAGAAAGTAAAACAGCTTTTACAATATTAATAGAATTTTTTTTTTTTTTTGATGTAGATACACACACACAAAGTATTTCATTCATATACTCGTTTCTATAGAAATTATTTGTTACATATTTAAATTAAACTCAAGCTTATTTAAGTGGCATTCAATAAATGTAAAACGTGTTGTTACTTTTTTACAATACTGCAATTGTTTTTAATTAAAAATGTATTGTTTCAACTGTTTCTTTCTTGTTCTCAAAAAAGTAACTTTAAAGCTAAAAAATGCTAAGATAAAACTATTTAACTATTACTACTTATAGATACTTTATATATTGTTCATATACATATTCATACATACACAAACGCAGACCTTTTATGACCTTGAATATTTTCACTCGAAATTATGTAAGACAGTTTCTTTTCTTTTCCTTCCAATATAAGTTAAATTAACTTTCGTATTTATAACTTTAACTCTATCACCAAATTTTTTTGTCTTACAAAATTCTGTGCTTTGTTTATTAAATTTATTTGCAAATTATATTTGTTACTTTTCTGAAACTTTCTCTATCTTTCGTTTCAGTAAACCGCATGTGAATTATATCGTCGGTACCCAAATGAATGTAAATTTTTGCAATAAAAGAAATAACAATTATGAATAAGTTGTTTATGAAAATCAAAGTGGAAAAATAGTGTAAAACTTATTTCAAAAATTTTGATTACAACAAAATATCCGTGCAATATACAAAATATTCAGTGCAATACTTAAAAAAAACTGCCAAATAATAATAATTACATCAAAATTATCAGAGATTAGCCGATTGTCAATACGGAGCAGTCAAACAAGTAAGTAAAATTTAAAAGAAATTTTTCAATATTTTTGCCAAAATAATTATCTCAAGCAAAGTTTTACCACATTCTAAGTTATTTGAGTCACTTTCATGAGTGTTATATTAAATTCTTTAAAAAACTTCGAATGTTTGAGCTTTACATGCATAAATCAAAATTTAAACTTTGTTTTTGTAAATCAGAAGCTTAAAAAAGGTGCAAAAGCTTGACCATACCTCTTCTCGACTGAATTCCGTAGTTTTTCCGCGTGACATTGAGTGTAATTTTATGTGCATAAAGCTTGCACCGCCATTTCTTATGTATGAATAAAAAAATAATATGTGTGGGAATGTGCTCAATATGTGCTATCATACCTAGCATTGAAAAAAATAAAATTTATTGTTACAGCACGATTTAATGAGTTTGTACTTTTTTAACAGTAAAAACGCTGCATTTGAAAATTGTGCTGTAATGTGCTCGTGTTGTGGTGCAATTTAGCGTAGAAAATTTAAAAACTTCACTAGTTATAACTTAAAGACCGTTAATTTCGGTTTTAAAAAAGATAATATATAATAATAATAATAATAATAATAATAATAATAATTTATACGGTAATCTTATATCGGTTAGAAGCATATCTCTTGCGAAAATCTTAACAACTTAACGTAACTTACATTTTTTTAAGCCGGTTATAAGTAAGGTGGCTATTCAAAAACTCTCTGAAATTTTTTAATTTATGAATATTTTGAAACTCTTGGCGTTGCATTGCAGCACAAATTGAACACGTTACAGCACATTTGCGAATTGCTGCGAACTAATAGCAGATCTAATTAATAGCAGAGCTTATAGCTTACTGCATATAAAGCAGTTACCGAAAATAAACTCTTGGATATTTTAGTGTACCGTAGCTGACATGACCCTTCATTCTGCAGCGTATATGTTTGTGCACACGAACACAAACACTACACTAAAATTGCATAATAAAGGAACGAGTATTCATTTTGTACTTTTCGCCAAAAAAAAAAAACATACAAAACTATTTGTAATGCTTGCGTACTGAGTACTCAACACAAACAGGCATACGGTAACTTAAGGCGTAGGTTACGCTCTGAAGGCTCAAAGTGAGTCACAGGAATTTTTATTAAATTATTAGAAATTAAATTAGTAGAAATTTAATTTTTAAATATTAGAAATTAAAATAGTAGAGTTATAAGATTATAAAAAATTATCGTTATCGATATCGTTATTCTCAATGCTAATTTCTCAATTTTTTTTATTTATTATCGATTTTTCTTATCAATTTTTATTATCGAAAAATTCTCATTCAGATTATCGATAACGATAATTTCTCTACAATTAAAATTTTATCCACCCTAGACCTACAAAGTGTAACCTACGTATGCCTTTTATGTTTCGTTGAGAACGATCATTAATTTTATCATTTTAAGTATCGATGGATTATTGTCAATAATATCGGTAATGTTACCATTTGAATTATCAAAAAATTACCGATAAAATATCGTTCTCAATATTGTTTAGTTACTATTATTGAGAAAATAACTATAAAATTTCGATAAGTTATCAAAGCGATATAGGTGACGATAATATCTCGATAGTTAAAAGAACAATATTATCTAGAAATAAACAATAAATTATCGGTATCGATATCGTTCTCTATAATTTATCTATAATTAAGCGATAAAAATCTCGAGAAAATTTTTATATTTTCAGCTATAATTTTTGAATAATGAAAATTATAAAATTATCGATAAATCATAGATAAATAATCGTTGTCGATATCGTAGTCTCGGATGGTTAACTATAATCTCTTGCAAATTGTATCGTTTACATTATTGAACATTTTTTTAATTATCGTTAACTTTTCGATTAATTTTTCGATAATTAAAACTATAAAATGATCGAGAACTATCATCCCGATATAGCTAAGGATAACTTGGAGATAGTTAAGAAGATAAAGTAATCGTCAATGATGGAGAAATGATGGCACTTAATATTGTTCACATTAATTTCTTCATAATTAAACCGGTACACTTTTGAGAAATTATCGTCTCGATGCATAAATTAGGTTTTGATAGCGCTAACAATAATTTCTCTATGATAAAAACGATAAAATTATCGATTCATAATTAAACCGGTACACTTTTGAGAAATTATCGTCTCGATACATAAATAAGGTCTTGATAGCGCCAACAATAATTTCTCTATGATAAAAACGTTAAAATTATCGATAAATGATGATGTTGATATTGTGTAAGATAATTTACCGATAATTAAAATGATTTAATTATCGATAACTTACTGTTCTCAATTATAAAAACAATAAAATTGTCGACCCATTTTCCATAAAGGATCGTTCTTGATATCATCAGAGATAATTTCTCAATAATTATCGAGAAATTATTGATAAAATGTCGATTTCGGTTATCGAAATCGTTATTCCAATATCGTAACGATAAATTCTTAATAATTAAAAAAAAAAAAAATTATCGAGAACTATCACCTCGATATCGTAAGGATAACTTTCGATAATTAAAATGATAAAATGATCGCTGAATGATAGAGAAATAATTGTTCTTGATATCGTTCACAATAATTTCTCCATAACTAAAACGATAAAAATATCGAGAAATTATCATCTCGATACACAGAGTACGTCCTTTACATCGTTATCGATCATTTCTCAATAATAAAAACAATAAAACGTACACAATTCGATATTGTGTACGATGATTTATAGATAGTTAAAACGATAAAATTATCGTTTTCAATAATAAAAACGATAAAATAATATATGCATTATCCATTATACCTCTCACTATCTTAAACGAAAATTTCTCAATAATAATCGATAAATTATCGATAAGTTATCCTTCTTGATGTCGTTATCCCAAATCGCTACGATAGTTCCTCAATAATAAAAACGATAAAATTATCCAGAACTATCAACTCGATATCGTTAGGGATAACTTGTCGGTAAATAAAACGATAAAATTATTGAATAATTAATGATGGAAAAATTATTGTTCTTGATATCCTTTACAATAGAAATTATCATCTCGATACATACATTACGTTCTCGATATCGATAACGATATTTTCTCAATGATAACAATACAATTATCGAGAAATTAAAATATTGACATTGTGTACGATAATTTGGGGATAGTTAAAATCATAAAAGTATCGATAAGTTATCGTTCTTAATAATAAAAACGATAAAATAATTGAAAAATTATCATTCTCGTTATCGTTAACGAAAGTTTTTCAATAATTATCGAAAAATTGTCGTTTTCGATATCGTTATCCCAATATCGCAACGATACTTCCTTAATAATTAAAACGATAAAATTATTGAGAACTATCATCTCGATATCGTTAAGGTTAACTTGCCGATAATTAAGCGATAAAATCATCGACATGTTATGGAAAAATGATTGTTCCTAATATCGCACACAATAATTTCTTCATAATTAAAGTCATAAAACTATCGAGAAATTATCATCTCGATACATAAATTACGCTTTCGATATCGTTGACCATAATTTTGCAATTTTAAAAACGATAATATTATCGAGAATTATAATGTCGATATTGTGTACGATAATTTATCGATTGTTAAAACGATTAAATTATCAAAAATCTCTATAGTTAAAACGACAAAATTTCATAGAAATTATACATTAATTATCGTTCCGATATCGTTAATAATAATTTTTCAATCATCAAAACGATAACATTATCAACAAATTATCGTTCCCGATATCGTTAACGACAATCTCTGGATATTTAAAACAATAACAGCTTTTGCTCTCTCTCTCCTTACTTTGTATCTCCAAAACCGCAACACATACTGTTGTTTATGTTTAGCTTCCGTATCGGAAATTTAAAGTGCTTTATTAAAAAGCAATTAAAAAAGGCTTCACTCTGCCTATGAATAGTATTTTTGAGAAGTGCTTTGCTCTCGCTACGCATTGAACTTTAAATAATCGCTTTGTTTTCACGATTTTCCCTAACTTGACTATTCGTAGTTCGTAAATCTTGTCGTTGCTGTCGTACTAGTTCGATATATTTATTTTTCTCATCACTACTTGTCATTACTCATCACTAATATGCGAGGGAAGTTTAATTCGTGAAATTGTTTCAGCAAAATAGTGAAAAATAGTGAAAGGTAAAAAGTGTTAATAAATTGTTTTAAAGTAATATTTTTATAAAAAGTAATAAAATGACTGGAAAGTGGTGCGGTTATTCAAAACGCCATTTTTAAAGATTAGTTCGGGCAAAAATATACACCATAAAAATTTCAGTTGCGCTTGCGGGTGCAAACGAAGAAGGCGCAACAGCAGCAGAAAATTGAAGTAGGCATAGCAGGGCAGATTATATGCGAAGTGCTGTAGAAAATTAAATACCACAAGTTTTACCAGATTTCAGTCATAGCGGTGTGGATTGCATACAAAGTGGCAATAGTGAAAATATAGAATGCGAAAGAAAAATACAAATTTCGTCAGAAATTGGCATTCGGGAATGGGTAGTGCATTTTAAAGTTAGTCGAGACGCGTGTGATAGCATTTTGCGAATTCTACAAAGAGTGGGCTTGAAAGTGCCCTCTTCAGCAAAAACTTTTTTTTCAAGGGCGCAAAATAGTACCACTATTTGCACGCATTAAGTCTGTCCGGGAAACTACTTCCACTATGGACTTGAGAGAAGTATTTGTCAGGATTTGAAGTTGTTAGCAGAAGATATTGAAATTTTAGAAGTAGATATTGGAATAGACGGATTACCCTTATACAAAAGCTCTGCAATAGCTTTGTGGCCTATTTTGGGTTCCATATCAAACTGCGGCAATATCAAACCTTTTCTTATTGGAGCATATCTTGGCAACAGGAAACCTGAAGATATTAATGATTTTCAGCTGGACTTTATTTTGGAGATGGAGAGTATAAGTGAAAGAGGTGTTATCGTCAACGTTAGGAGGGTTTTTATTAAATTGCGTGCATTTGTTTGTGATGCTTCTGCGAGAGCATTTGTTACGGGAACTATGCTCGGCAGGATGCTCCAAATGCTACCAGGAAGCTAGAAAAAAAAAACAATAGTCTGATCTATAGTACTACAGTTGCAGAATTAAGAACAGATTCCGACTTTCAAATGCGAAAGATAAAAAATATTTTTGCAAACGTTTTGTTAATGCCGAACATATTTTGGAAAAAATTCGTATTCAAATGATTACACAGTTCTCTCTAGAGTCTAGACACAATGCATCTCATTGAATGGGTATAATGGAAAAAATGTTGGGTTCGATTTGAAAAGGGGAAATGTGCGTATGTAACTTGACGTCTGATAAAAAATTAGAAATGAATAAAAGATTCATGTCGTACAAGTCATTCAATCCAAAAGAATTTAATACAAAGCCTCGTTCTTTTGATGGTATTTGTAGATGGAAAACTGTTGAGTTCCGTATCACTTTTCGAAAACTAAAACTAAGCGCTTTTTCGAATCACTTTTCGTAACGAGAGCAAAGTGCTTTTTTAAATCATTTTTCGTAGCGAGAGCAAAGCGCTTTTTTAAATCACTTAAATCACTTTTCGTAGCGAGATCAAAGGACTTCTTCCCAATGACTTGCCAATGTTCAAAAAAAACATCACTATTAAAAACGAGAACAAAGTGCTATTGTGATTATTTAAAGTGCTTTGAAAGTAATTTCGAAAATTTATTCATAATTTTTATAAATATTATGTTTACAAACATATGCAATATGTTTATAAAGAAATAAATATCTTTGTGATTAGAAAATACAAATTTTATAAAATAAACAGAAATAAACAGAGCAATAATAGAGATATACTACTGTGGGCAAAAAATATCGGGAATATGCTTATAATTCAAAAAATCTTTATTTATTCTTCTAAATTCATTTTTCATCCACCTCAAAGTAGTCTCCCCCTCCCCCCCCCCCCCCCCCCCCCCTCGGATGCATTACACTTGTGCCAACGTTTTTTTCCAATTTTCAAAACATGCTGCAAAGCCCTCTTCTGGTACTGCCTTCAATTCCTTCTTTGTTTCGGTTTCTATCGCATCTATCGATTCAAAACGAATTAGCGAATTGCCAGGAGTCCCATGGTGCTGAAGGCAGCACAGGTTTTCACCTCAGGTGAAAACGGTGGTTACGGAACGATATGGGTCGAGTTTTTGGAGAAATGATCACGAATTTTTCGATGAAATTGAGCGTTTTTGACACCAATTGAGATCGCACTTTTCACAGCGATCCAAATGGTCGCTCAAAATGGTTTTCACTGATCCGTTCGATAGTCGAACAAGGTCAGCAAGGTCTTGGACTGTCAATGGACGATTTTGGAGCACCAGTTCTTTGATTTTGTTGACGTGTAGCTCATCAGTTGATGTTGATGTGCGTCCTGGCCGTGCATCGTCTTCAACGCTTTCTCGACCCTCTTTGAACATTTTGTACCACTCATAAACTCTAGTTTTCGATAGAGCTTGCTCACCGAAGACCTTCTGTAACATTTTAAACGTTTCGGCAGCACAAATTTCATTCCGTACTCAAAATTTAATGGAACTGCGTTGTTGAATACTTTCAGACATTATAAAAAACAAAAAATTCACTTTAAGCTATTTACAAGAGCACGCATAACTCAAACACTAATAAATATTTTGACGAGTAATTTGGCACAGACGTCAGTGGCAGTAGTGCCAACTTAAATATATGTGTCCCTATCGGAATCCCTAAAAAATTTAAATTCCAATTTCCCGGTATTTTTTACCCACAGTAGTATGTAGATAAATTATCAAATTTGACCAAGAAATTAGTAGGAAAACCCAATAAACATTGTGGCGAGGGGTGATTCGTTAACGAATCGCTTGTGAATCGTTTTTTTTTAAAGTTTTCGAATAGTTTCATACCGACTTCATCAGAGGTTGGCTTGATGCTTAAAGAAAGCACCGATTGATATCATGACTTTCCTAAACTCCATTGAAGATGTTTTGAAACAAAAAACAATTATTTCTAACTTTTCAATATACAAATTTTTTTAAGAAAATTATTTTTTATTAACTTTCTATTGTTAATACGTCATTTAAGCGAATATTTGTTTTTTAAATTTTATGTTTTTTTTTTTTAATTTTAAGTGAAAAAAAGACTAAATATAAATTTTCATAAATTTTTATATGAGAAATATTTTGTGAAATATTTTTTCCTCTGTTATGTTATTTCGTGCTTATTCTTTATATAAAAAATTTCCACTTTTAATTTGTTCAAGATTTTTATATGAATTCTTCTATGAAGTTCTCATTAATAAATTGCTTTTTATAGTTTTGGCGACTCGTTAACGAATTGCTTTTTATAGTTTTGGCGACTCGTTAACGAATTGCTTTTTTCAGTTTTGACGATTCATTAACGAAGGAGGAATTCCTTCCGCTCGCGATATTATAAATGAATCGCTACTAATAATTGCTAATGAATGAAATGTACGAGAATGCGATTCGTAAACAATAACATTAGTGAATCATTTTGTTTTTTTGGGAGGTAATTTAAAATTATTTTTTCTCTGTAGTGATTTAGAAGTTGGGGTTTTGTTTTTTTTTTTTTTTTGTTAGGTAGTTTATTTAAATTTTCTTTGGCCATTTTGGGGGTTAAATTTTGCCCATCAAAGACTTAAGGCAACCCGCAGATCGTGTGTTTGAGGCCTTTAAAGCATTTTATTAACTTAAGTTATCGAAAATCTTGAAAAATGTTCTAGATTTAGGTTTTCTAGGTATAACTCACTCATTGCTTTTCTCATAAATTGAAAATTTTCTTGTCTCCTTTTTATATCAAAGAATTCTCAATATAGCAGTATGGATAACAAACTTAAATTTTGAAATTATGTAATGTAAAGAAGATTGCGAATGCAATACGTTTCGCATTATTGCGGATCACAAAACTTTTTTAGGGTAACATTCGAAATCTAGTGTGCCCTGTTAGAAAGTACAATACTCGAATAATATATTTTTTTTTTTTTTGTCCAGAGACTTTAGGGAATTCAGAAACCAGCGAAAATAATTATAGAAATATGAAACATTAAATAAAAAAATTATATATAAATTGGCCCATGGGGGGATCGAACCCGCGGCCTTCGCGTTATTAGCACGACGCTCTAACCAGCTGAGCTAATGGGCCACATAAGGAACAGGTGTACAAAAATCCTTTTTAACAATCAAAGCATAAAGAAAAGCCAGGAATTTTTTCAAGATTACTTATGATTCTTAGCTTATTTTTTATTATTTAAAAATAAATAAAATTTTTAATTATACCAAAAAAATTGCTAAAAAATTAGCATATTTTATTTCAAAAAGGTACTCGCCCAACGTGGGGCTCGAACCCACGACCCTGAGATTAAGAGTCTCATGCTCTACCGACTGAGCTAGCCGGGCATATAAAATAGCTTAAAAATTATGTTTTTAACAGAAATTATTATATTAATTACTATTTTTTATATATAATTACTAAATTATTTAAGTAAATTTATTAATAAAATGAAAATAAGAAAAAAGAGATTCTCTTCAAATCAAACAAAATTGCAGATGATGCTTTGACCTTAAGAACAACTTAGGCAGCAAAACTGGTGCGAGTATATAAAAAGTTATAATTAACTTTAAAATTACCAACTTTTAAGATTGAGCCACTCTTTTGACAACAAAAAGCAGCTGCATTAACTGCAAAATAGCTTTCTCATAATTTGACACTTACGAAAGTTATTTTGGAATTCTAGAACTTAAAAAAGTTCCACAACTGCACATAAAAGCAGTTAAAATTAAATTGGGTCTCGTATTGTCAAAGTCAAATAAAAACTTCTACGCAACACTCAGCAGAGTTGAGCGGAAACGGAAGTAGTGCACAAACACAAACTTAACACAAACTTGAAAAATATCACATAAGCGTATTTTAAGCGTTCTTTGAAAATGCATTTGGCTGCCAGTGTAACAAGGATGTCAGATGTTTGCAAAGTCACTTGAAGCGGAAGTGCACGTGCAGTTGTAAGTATGCGAGTGTGTGTGTGTGTGTGTGTGTGTGTGTGTGAGTGCAACTTTGACACGTGCGCCTGCACATTTTTTTGTTTGTTTTGCCTGTACAAATATCTATAAATATTGCAGCTGTGGTGTATGACCTGACCTTTTGACCTTTGTGCACAATAAAACAATCAATTTAAACATTTTACTGCTCTTTACATAAAATTAATTTCTAAGTGATTTTACAAACAAAGATAATCCCAATATTGGCCAAAAAGACAGAACGGTATCTTATTTTGTGTTTTTGCTCATTTATTTTATAAACAAAAGCAACATTTATCAATTACATATACGCTGATTTTTGTACGACCACCTTATCCCAACTCTGTGGTAGCTTCATTATTTCACACACGTTCTGCGAAGAACCTCCTCTCAAAGTGTTGTTTGATAAGGTCTTTACTATCAAAGGTTTTACCATTCAGTGAGTTTATCAGGGAGTGAAACGTATGGTAATCCGATTGATCAGCTCAGGATATTTCTGTTAAAAGGCATCGCTCAATTTCTGTAGTTGCCCACAGTAGACTTTAGAATATATGGTGCTATTCTGTGGTATTATCTCGTCCAGATCCCTCAAATCTCTTCAGATCGAGAGTCTTACCTTCTTCTGATGAATGTCTGATTTTGCTTGCCTCTCTGGGGCTTTATCTTTTTTTTGCTATTGACATTATTGTAGACAATTCACCCGTTGGGTCATGCTTGAGAAATGAGTAATTGAACATCTCAATTCCTCAGGAATAGAATTAAAAAAAAATTCGTCAATTCCATTTCAGGAATTGTAATTGGTAATTGAACATGTCAATTCCTGAGGAATGGAATTGCAAAAAAATCGTCAATTCCATTACAGGAATTGTAATTGATAATTGGATTTTTCAATTCTTCAGGAATGGAATTGGAAAAAATGGTCGATTCCATTGCGGAATCGTAAGTGTTAATTGAATTTTTCAATTCCACAGGAATGGAATTGGAAAAAAATGGTCAATTCCGTTACGGAATTGTAATTGGTAATTTCACATCTCAATTCCTCAGGAATTGAAGTGATCTCAGTCATCTCAATTACAATTGTAATTGGATTACTGTAATCCAATTACAATTGTAATTACTGTAATCCAATCACAATTGTAATTGAGATTACTGTTATCCAATTACAACATTATGTAATGTTTAAATTGTAATGTAATTACTGTAATCCAATTCTAAGGAATTGAGATGTTCAATTACCAATTACAATTCCGTAATGGAATTGACAGTTTTTTTTCCAATTCCATTCCTAAGGAACTGAGATGTTCAATTACCAATTACAATCCCTGGAATGGAATGGATGACTTTTATCCAATTCCATTCCTAAGGAATTGAGATGTTCAATTACCAATTACAATTCCGTAATGGAATTGACAGTTTTTTTTCCAATTCCATTACTGAGGAATTGAGATGTTCAATTACCAATTACACTTCCTGGAATGGAATTGATGACTTTTTCCAATTCCATTCCTGAGGAATTCAGATATTCAATTATCAATTACAATTTTTGGAATGGAATTGACGACTTTTTTCCAATTCCATTCCTGAGGAAATGCAATTCCTGGAATGTAATTGACGAATTTTTCCCAATACCATTCCTGAGGAATTGAGATGTTCAATTACAAATTACAATTCCTGGAATGGAATTAATGAATTTTTTCCAACTCCATTCCTGAGATGTTCAATTACCAATTACAATTCCGTAATGGAATTGAGAATTTTTTCCAATTCCATTCCTGAGGTAATTGCAATTTAATAGTAATGTAATTGTAATGTAATGTTATTGTTATGTGATTGTAATGCAATTGTGATTTAAATCTAATGTTGTTGTAGAGTAAATATTTTGTAACTGTAATGTAATTGTTATATAATTCTAATTTATTTGTAATGTAATTGTAATGTACTTGTACCGTAATTGTAATGTAATAACAATGTCATTGTAATGTTATTTTAATAGTTAGGTGTATAATATTATCTAATGAAATTGGGGGCTAAGTGTTATGATTGTAATGCAATTGAAATGTAAGTGTTATGTAATTGTAATGCAATTTTATGTGATTGTAATGTTATTGTAGTGTTAGTGTTATGTAATTGTAATGAAATATTAATGTAATTGTAATGTAATTGATATGTTATCGTAATCTTATTGTAATGTAGTTGTAATGAAATTGTGATGTAATATAATTAAATTTAAGTTTAATGCAATTGTAATGCAATTGTAGTGTAATTACAATCTAATTGTAATGTAATTGTGATTTAATTCTGAGGTAATTGTAACATTATATTATATTATGCAACGTAATTGTCCGGTAATTATAATGTGATTGTAATGTGATTATAATGTGATCATCATGTAATTGTTATGTAATTGTAATTTTATTATAATGTTATTTTTATGCAATCTAATTGTAATTGTAATGCAATTATAATATCAAATTGCACTGTAAATTTAATGTAATTTAAAGTAATTAAATGTAGTTAAATGTATTAATTAAGAATATAAAATAAATTAAAATTTAAAATAAAAACTTTGAACTAAATATAAAACAAAAAATCAAGAAAGTATTAATTGAGCAAATAAAAATAAAAATTCAAATGTTTTTTTGAAAACACTACAAATGTTTGTACTATGTACGAAGCATTTGTACATTCTACAAATAGTCTACGTTCGTATTTCTACAAAGATTTTATCGTAATTTTTTTTTAGTGTATCGTAAGGATAGACGTAGAATTTTTTGTTTGATAAATATTATGTGTAGTAAATGAAATTAAATCCTTCGCAAAAATATGAATTTCTTATTTTTTCTGCAGTAAAGAACTTTCAGATTTCGAAAAATATGGATATGACAGAGAATTTTTTAAATTTTTTTTCAAATTTAATATCGTTCAACTTTAAACTTGGCCACTGTTATGCTCTTTAAAAAAATTCTGTTAAATTTATTTTTTTAAGTATTTGCAGAAATGGATACGTTTTTTGTCTTGAGTGTTATACTACCTCAAAAAAGTGTTTAAGTCGACGAAAAATTTCTGGATTTCTAAGCGTTTAATAATTTAGTTGCTTAATTTGTCTGAAGCTAAAAATTTTTAAAAAAATAAAAGAAAGGTTTATTAATTCGGCTGCATAGATGTTGAAGTTGAAAAAACACTCAGGACTTTCAAAGATTTTTAATTCTGCACTAAAGACTCAAAATATAGGAAACAGTTTAACACTAAGCAATCAAATACAAACACGTTTTTTGTTAAATTTCAATACTTAAAACCGCAAAATTATAGATAAAACTTCTGACATATTGATGTATACTTGCCATAATCTGCTGATTAAATTTTAGTAAACACTTTAAAATCAGTCTTTTTTTTTAGCAAAACTGAAATCGATAAATCCTGTGTTTCTTGCAGCTATGCACTTGAGGGCATATTAGCAACTAAAATAAAAATTAGAGTTAATAAAGTAAAACATAACACTCCTGACACGAAGCGGTGACAACACAATTTCAAAACTTTTCAAACTAAAATCAGCAAAAACTCCATAGAATTTATACTGGCACTGCAAATCAATCCATATTCTTCTAATTTTTCTTTCTTTGCATTTTCTTTTTTTTATATTGAATGAATGCAGATAAGAGTGGGGACAAATGATTTTTTATGACACAGGTAAAAGAGGGGAGAAAACGCTAGCTGGTAAATGTTAAACTATGAAATTTGCCTTTGTAGGCATTTGCAGGCCTTATATCTTAAATATTGGTTTCATTTAAGAACAGTATCTTTATAGTTTATTTTTGTGCTTATTCCCATATTTCCCATATTATCAAAATTTACCCATATATATTTGGAATTCAATTGAGAATTTAAATGATGAAATGTAAACAAAATGTATGGGAGTGATTTTTCTAATACGAATAGATGAATTTTCGTTCTTAGGTTTTGCTATATTGTGACTTTATTAAAGAAATGACTAAATTCACAACTAGATATTTGTTTTATTTGCCACATAAAGAATATTTTGGCATATGTTTTATCTTTGTACCTGGAATATTAAAGGCTGTAGGGATACCGCAAAAAGTGAACAAAAACGTTACATGTGCTTGAAAAAATTTGAGTAGAAGATCCCACATACAAACCGCACTATACAACGTAATTTTAACTCAAAAATATTTTATCGATTTTCATATCGATAGATACTCCATAATTTATCTGGTGTTAATAATATCTCTATAATATGCCTATAACACCTTTAAACGAGCAGAAAACAAAGAAGCAATCAGAAAATCATAAAAAAAAAATACTTAAACGTATCAAGTTTAAGTTTCACCGTAACGTAGCACTATTATAACTTGTTCTACTACAAAAAACAATTAATGACTGCGAGTTTTCGAAGCATTGAAATATGCAACCTTTATTCTATAATTTATACTATCACCTTATACTACAAACTCATTCATGAAGTTTATATTGCCCACAATTTTTCAACTGAAACAATTTTATATATAATACTTCATAATAATATTTGTAATTTTATCAAAGAACAAGTTTTATAATGTAAGCCAAAACATCTTGGCATGACAAGCAGGTTTCTCTGTTACTCTTTTGCAATATCTGCCAATTTGCTTTTCCCTCCCCCCCCTTACCAACACTTTATTCTAAAAACAATTGTGTCTGGTAACATGATAATTTAAATGAAGGGTAAAATTAGTTAGTATAACAAATAAAAGAAAAAAAAGTTATTTGCAAAACAAATAATAAAACCAACAAAATGCTATAACAAACAAAAACTTGGAACAAACAGTAATGATGAAGATGTAACAAAAGTGAAATAAGTAAAATAAAACAAGGTACTAAAACAATAACAAGAAAATATCTAGCAACAAAATTTAATATGAAAAGCAACAGTATTTCTAAGAAGTATGAAAGAGATACCAGTACAAAAAAAAAGAACTCACTCCAAATTACTTCAAAATTCATTCTGTGACGCTTGGACAAAAATTGGTCTATCAGCAAAAGTCTAATAAAACAAAGAGACAGACTGAAAAAAAAGTTTAGTTATAAAAGCAAAAATAGCAAACAATGACAGTGACAGATGAAGGGTCGGTACGACACACGAAATGAGTGGGTGTTCGAGGGGGAGGTGTAAAGATGAGCTCGACAGACAGACAGACAGACAGATAGCCATTCATAGTAATGTCGACGTTAAGAAGTTGCCATGCAAGCTCGAGGGTATTATTATAGCTCATACTTGACTATATATCTGTCTGTCTGTCTAAATAAATGCATATATGTCTGTCTGTATATTTATGTTTGTGT
The DNA here is from genome assembly GCA_914767935.1 of Coremacera marginata. Taxonomy (NCBI): domain Eukaryota; kingdom Metazoa; phylum Arthropoda; class Insecta; order Diptera; family Sciomyzidae; genus Coremacera; species Coremacera marginata. Next base: position 18,108,156 of record OU612044.1, read on the forward strand.
GTTTGTTTAAGTATGTATGTCTGCGCACGCTCATAAGTGTATGAAAAGCAGACTGATTATGTGCTTAGTGAGACATACTTATACTATACAAACACACACACACACACACACACACAAAAGTAGACAGACATAAAGTGCGACGGACAGACTTATCTATGTTTCTTGGACTGACATGTATCACAATAAGACAGACAATGCCATGTTTGTTGGGGTAGGTTCGTTATTTATTCCCAACACAGTCACTCCTGTCTGCGGCGAGTATTTATGCGATGTCTTTGTTGTCGTCGTTGTCTGTCTGTAACTAGTCTTCATCGTAGAGTCCCTTCTTTCATTCCACTAATGCTGGCACTTATCGTCTCATAGCTTCTACCCGACTTCTTTTGTGTCACTATGAGTTACACTTGATTTGATTTAATTTTTGTTTATTTATGATTTGGTTTTGTGGATTCTTGTTCTAGGGACAACTTTGAGTTGTGTCGTTGCTTTAAATCGACACAGAAAACGTCTAGCCGCAAGTAAGAAATTAATAGCGGTTTAATAGAATAGCAACAGAGAAGAAGAGTAATCGGATTAGGTAAGTTATTCAAATATCTGCTACGGTTGGAGTCAGAAAAAGCTAAAGAAGATGTTCTTTTTAGTAGATAGTGAAGTTTTTGCATTTATTTTCCGATAATTTTATCACAAGTATGGTTAAATCCTAGGCACAACCACAACTTCCACCATGATTACAGCAACAACCTTAAACATCCCAAGGACATTCAAAAACCAACAACAAACCCCCTACATCCACAACTACCCTTGAAAGGTCATTGACCTAGCTCGTTATGTTTAATTGTGTTGTGCGCGTTGCTAAATGTTTGTACACAATTGTTCAAGAACTGGATTTACAAGTTTTATGCCGACTCCGAACGGCTCATGTTTTCGAAAAGCTTTACAAGGCAGTTTTACTCTCTGAGGCTTACCATTGTCTACAAAGAGGTGACGACCGAACACAAATATTAATTCAATTGTAAATACATTTTGTGTCGGATAGGATCTAAACCACGGTTCTTTGAAATACGGTCCACGTACCATAACCCGTATGCCACGGCCGCCACTTGTAAAATTAGAACCATTATTAAAACCGTAACCGCAATTACAACCATTATTAAAACCACAACCTTAACTGTACTAAGCACATTCAAAATCCCCCAACAACCACCGCTAAAACATAATTGCAATCATAAATATAACCATTATAAAGACTGCAGACTGGGATATTTATCCAACGACCAAAATGCACCAACAACTACCTTACAACCACAATTAAAGCCACAATTTAAACCACAACCAAAGTCACAAAACCATTAATAAACAACTGACAACCACAATAGCAATTACAACCATAACAATTTACCACTAACTTCATCCACTACGAAAACCACTAACCACAATCATAAATCTAATACCTATAATCATAACCACAATAAAAGCTACAACAACCGTAACTACAACTTTAATTACTACAACAACTTCGGCTACCATTACCACTACCAATACCACAACCACACAACTACCACCACCACTACCACTACCACTACCACTACCACTACCACTACCACTACCACTACCACTACCACTACCACTACTACCACTACCACTACCACTACCACTACCACTACCACTACCCTACCACTACCACTACCACTACCACTACCACTACCACTACCACTACCACTACCACTACCACTACCACTACCACTACCACTACCACTACCACTACCACTACCACTACCACTACCACTACCACTACCACTACCACTACCACTACCACTACCACTACCACTACCACTACCACTACCACTACCACTACCACTACCACTACCACTACCACTACCACTACCACTACCACTACCACTACCACTACCACTACCAACTACCACTACCACTACCACAACCACTACCACTACCACTACCACTTACCACTACCACTACCACTACCACTACCACTACCACTACCACTACCACTACCACTACCACTACCACTACCACTACCACTACCACTACCACTACCACTACCACTACCACTACCACTACCACTACCACTACCACTACCACTACCACTACCACTACCACTACCACTACCACTACCACTACCACTACCACTACCACTACCACTACCACTACCACTACCACTACCACTACCACTACCACTACCACTACCACTACCACTACCACTACCACTACCACTACCACTACCACTACCACTACCACTACCACTACCACTACCACTACCACTACCACTACCACTACCACTACCACTACCACTACCACTACCACTACCACTACCACTACCACTACCACTACCACTACCACTACCACTACCACTACCACTACCACTACCACTACCACTACCACTACCACTACCACTACCACTACCACTACCACTACCACTACCACTACCACTACCACTACCACTACCACTACCACTACCACTACCACTACCACTACCACTACCACTACCACTACCACTACCACTACCACTACCACTACCACTACCACTACCACTACCACTACCACTACCACTACCACTACCACTACCACTACCACTACCACTACCACTACCACTACCACTACCACTACCACTACCACTACCACTACCACTACCACTACCACTACCACTACCACTACCACTACCACTACCACTACCACTACCACTACCACTACCACTACCACTACCACTACCACTACCACTACCACTACCACTACCACTACCACTACCACTACCACTACCACTACCACTACCACTACCACTACCACTACCACTACCACTACCACTACCACTACCACTACCACTACCACTACCACTACCACTACCACTACCACTACCACTACCACTACCACTACCACTACCACTACCACTACCACTACCACTACCACTACCACTACCACTACCACTACCACTACCACTACCACTACCACTACCACTACCACTACCACTACCACTACCACTACCACTACCACTACCACTACCACTACCACTACCACTACCACTACCACTACCACTACCACTACCACTACCACTACCACTACCACTACCACTACCACAACCACTACCACTACCACTACCACTACCACTACCACTACCACTACCACTACCATTACCACTACCACTACCACAATATAGGTAATACTTTTATTTTTTTGTTATATTTTATATTAAAACAATTTTATTTTAGGTGTATTTTAGGGCTCGTTCATACACTACGTTTCCATTTTTTTGCTTTGTTTTACCCCCTCTTCCCCCCCTGTAACTGTTCGTTGTACATTTCAAGCCCCCCTGCCCGCCTCTATAAAGTAACGTAACATAGAAAAAAAACACAGGTGCGTCGTGACACACGAGAGAAGAGAATTTTGTTTTGCAGTTTCATAGATTTAATAATTTATTGCTTTTTTTTTATAAAATAGCATCTAAATGAAAAAATTAAATGTAACATAGAGTAAATTAAGAAAAAGGTTACTATTCACACAACGGTGCGTGTTCAATTCCTGCGGAATTTCAATTGAAATAACATTTTTTTGTTATAACAGACGCAAGGGACAAAGAAACATCAATTTCTAACAAAAACGCTGTGGAAAAAAGTGTCGTTTTTGAGATTTTGCCCAAGCAAATCACAGAACGAGGCCTAAAAAACTTCACGACCCCTTATTTGTGTAAAAATTTTAATTAATAAAGATATGTTTAATACAAACTTTTGAAACCAAAAAATTTCTAACAAAGATCTGACAAATTCAAACATGAAAATTAATTTTTTGAGCGGAGTTTTTTTGTGTACAGTGTATGTGGTATATGATGTCAATTCACCATGCATTTAAAAATCCATGCATTTTATTTTAGAAGAGATATAATTTTTAGAGTATTTAAAGTATATTATTTATATCAATGTTTCGTCAAGAACTTAAACAAATAATTCTTAATATAAGAATTACATTCAAGACGCCTTTAGTAGAGTGGTTTTACTCTACAACAGATCAACAATTTTTGCCTTGACAACTTTTCTCTATAAACATATAAATCCTGCCCTGAAAACTATTATTTAAAGCTCCCCCTTTTTTAAAAACTGCCTATTAAGATTTGTTTTTTATATTTGTAATAATTTAAGCATTTTTTGTACTTCTTCTAAAGGCAATGTTCACAGACACAGAAAAGTTCTCAAGGCCAAATTGTTGATCTTATTATGCTAAATAGCTTTTCTGACGGAGTCCAGTCTTCAAAAAAAAACAAGTAATTTCTTCAGTTTTTGAAGCCCTATTATTTTTCTTTTACTTCAAGCCCATGTCGTTGGAGAACCACATGCTATGGAGATAAATGGACTTCATATTCGTGATCAGCGTACCTTAATTATATTTTAGCCATAGAAAATTATGTATCCAAAGCCAAAAAAATATTTTTGTTGCACAGTGTAATAAATAAATAGATGTTATGCTGTTATTATAACAAAATATCTGTTATACATTTTCTTTCGTCTCTAGTACGATTGTGTAGTTAAGTTAATTGTTAGAGTAGTTTAATTTATGATAATTGCCACTTCAAAAGCTGATCATAATAATTAACGCAGTGTTTTTTTATTTTTATTATTACTCATAAACATGCGCATACTTTTATTTACATATTAATTTTTGACTCAACCAAAAGCACGTGGTTTTCATTATAAAAAAAATGCTTGTCCAAACAAGTTCTATAAATCATAGCGCAAATTCATGTGGACGTTAGATATGCGCTGATGTTCTTATAACAACAGATTTTATTGTGCCCGGCTAGCTCAGTCGGTAGAGCATGAGACTCTTAATCTCAGGGTCGTGGGTTCGAGCCCCACGTTGGGCGAGTATATATTTTACAGATGTTACGAAAATCTTTTTTAGTTACTTTTAAATAATTAAAAAATTTCTATTTATTACTAGATAATATAAAACAAAATAAGAAATCTAAGTTAAGAACATAAAAAACCGTGTGTTTCTCTTTTCTTTGACTATTAAAACAGAATTGTGTATGTCTACTTGTACGTGGCCCATTAGCTCAGCTGGTTAGAGCGTCGTGCTAATAACGCGAAGGCCGCGGGTTCGATCCCCCCATGGGCCAAATTATTTTTTATTTTATGATAAGAATTTTTTTTACTACCACTACCACTACCACTACCACTACCACTACCACTACCACTACCACTACCACTACCACTACCACTACCACTACCACTACCACTACCACTACCACTACCATTACCATTACCACTACCACTACCACTACCACTACCACTACCACTACCACTATCACTACCACTACCACTACCACTACCACTACCACTACCACTACCACTACCACTACCACTACCACTACCACTACCACTACCCCCAATAAGCAATTGCATTGGAGAAAGCTTTCACCTCAAATAGAGCTCTAGCCCTTTCTCCATTTTCCATGCTGGATCTCTACGTCCCTCAACTTGAGATCATAGCATATCTCCAGCAAAATAGACCTTAGTTCTCGATTGGTGAAAAGGCCTCATCTCTTATTTGAGCTCCTGCCTTTTTTCCAACCGGTCTCCAGTTTGCTTGGCAACAGCGGTAGAGTGTCTGTCTCTCATCCGAGAGGTCTTGGATGCTACGGTATTGCCAGTTCTAAAAAAAAAGAGTTGATTTAGTTTATTGGGTTTGAGATGTAATCGAGGTTGAACACTTTCTCCACATTCTTAGAAAAATATATTTTTATTGCATATTGGGACCACTACCACTACCACTACCACTACCACTTCCAGTACCACTACCACTACCACTACCAGTACCACTACCACTGCCACTACCACTACCACTACCACTACCACTACCACTACAACTACCACTACCACTACCACTACCACTACCACTACCACTACCACTACCACTACCACTACCACTACCACTACCACTACCACTACCACTACCACTACCACTACCACTACCACTACCACTACCACTACCACTACTACTACTACTACCACTACCACTACCACTACCACTACCACTACCACTACCACTACCACTACCACTACCACTACCACTACCACTACCACTACCACTACCACTACCACTACCACTACCACTACCACTACCACTACCACTACCACTACCACTACCACTACCACTACCACTACCACTACCACTACCACTACCACTACCACAACCACTACCACTACCACTACCACTACCACTACCACTACCATTACCACTACCACTACCACAATATAGGTAATACTTTTATTTTTTTGTTATATTTTATATTAAAACAATTTTATTTTAGGTGTATTTTAGGGCTCGTTCATACACTACGTTTCCATTTTTTTGCTTTGTTTTACCCCCTCTTCCCCCCCTGTAACTGTTCGTTGTACATTTCAAGCCCCCCTGCCCGCCTCTATAAAGTAACGTAACATAGAAAAAAAACACAGGTGCGTCGTGACACACGAGAGAAGAGAATTTTGTTTTGCAGTTTCATAGATTTAATAATTTATTGCTTTTTTTTTATAAAATAGCATCTAAATGAAAAAATTAAATGTAACATAGAGTAAATTAAGAAAAAGGTTACTATTCACACAACGGTGCGTGTTCAATTCCTGCGGAATTTCAATTGAAATAACATTTTTTTGTTATAACAGACGCAAGGGACAAAGAAACATCAATTTCTAACAAAAACGCTGTGGAAAAAAGTGTCGTTTTTGAGATTTTGCCCAAGCAAATCACAGAACGAGGCCTAAAAAACTTCACGACCCCTTATTTGTGTAAAAATTTTAATTAATAAAGATATGTTTAATACAAACTTTTGAAACCAAAAAATTTCTAACAAAGATCTGACAAATTCAAACATGAAAATTAATTTTTTGAGCGGAGTTTTTTTGTGTACAGTGTATGTGGTATATGATGTCAATTCACCATGCATTTAAAAATCCATGCATTTTATTTTAGAAGAGATATAATTTTTAGAGTATTTAAAGTATATTATTTATATCAATGTTTCGTCAAGAACTTAAACAAATAATTCTTAATATAAGAATTACATTCAAGACGCCTTTAGTAGAGTGGTTTTACTCTACAACAGATCAACAATTTTTGCCTTGACAACTTTTCTCTATAAACATATAAATCCTGCCCTGAAAACTATTATTTAAAGCTCCCCCTTTTTTAAAAACTGCCTATTAAGATTTGTTTTTTATATTTGTAATAATTAAGGCATTTTTTGTACTTTTTCTAAAGGCAATGTTCACAGACACAGAAAAGTTCTCAAGGCCAAATTGTTGATCTTATTATGCTAAATAGCTTTTCTGACGGAGTCCAGTCTTCAAAAAAAAACAAGTAATTTCTTCAGTTTTTGAAGCCCTATTATTTTTCTTTTACTTCAAGCCCATGTCGTTGGAGAACCACATGCTATGGAGATAAATGGACTTCATATTCGTGATCAGCGTACCTTAATTATATTTTAGCCATAGAAAATTATGTATCCAAAGCCAAAAAAATATTTTTGTTGCACAGTGTAATAAATAAATAGATGTTATGCTGTTATTATAACAAAATATCTGTTATACATTTTCTTTCGTCTCTAGTACGATTGTGTAGTTAAGTTAATTGTTAGAGTAGTTTAATTTATGATAATTGCCACTTCAAAAGCTGATCATAATAATTAACGCAGTGTTTTTTTATTTTTATTATTACTCATAAACATGCGCATACTTTTATTTACATATTAATTTTTGACTCAACCAAAAGCACGTGGTTTTCATTATAAAAAAAATGCTTGTCCAAACAAGTTCTATAAATCATAGCGCAAATTCATGTGGACGTTAGATATGCGCTGATGTTCTTATAACAACAGATTATATTGTGCCCGGCTAGCTCAGTCGGTAGAGCATGAGACTCTTAATCTCAGGGTCGTGGGTTCGAGCCCCACGTTGGGCGAGTATATATTTTACAGATGTTACGAAAATCTTTTTTAGTTACTTTTAAATAATTAAAAAATTTCTATTTATTACTAGATAATATAAAACAAAATAAGAAATCTAAGTTAAGAACATAAAAAACCGTGTGTTTCTCTTTTCTTTGACTATTAAAACAGAATTGTGTATGTCTACTTGTACGTGGCCCATTAGCTCAGCTGGTTAGAGCGTCGTGCTAATAACGCGAAGGCCGCGGGTTCGATCCCCCCATGGGCCAAATTATTTTTTATTTTATGATAAGAATTTTTTTTTGAAAATTTAAAAAAAAATCTAAAAAAACATCTTGAAAGATTCAAAAAATGTTCTAACAAATATCGTAAAAATGATGTATAAACAAATTTTCGGATGTTTTTCTGTTGAAGACTGAAAAATGCAAGAGACAAACATTAAAAGAACCTTAAACAAGATATTAAACAAGACAAAACAAAATAAAAAAAAAAAATTCGATCCTGCCAGGAGTCGAACCTGGAATCTTCTGATCCGTAGTCAGACGCGTTATCCATTGCGCCACAGGACCTCTTATCGCTGGAAGACCCAAAGACATGCATTTACAGTTGACAACAACAACCACAGCTATAACAACAACAACAACAATAACAACAACCACTTCCACAACATTGAGGAATCATGTTCCACACTCATCTATTTATATTAGCTAACACTAAATTTAAATGCAAAATTAAGGTCAACTAAATGTTTGATATATGGGCATTTCCAAAAAAAAAAAACCAACGTGACACGAAAATGAATATATTATTAATATATTATTATTTAATAACATTATCTTAGAGAAACATTTAAATTTTATTGATTTAAGCAATGTGAACATAAACTCATTTACTTTGATGATCAAATTGTCTGCACTGTTTCACAAATGTAATTTTTCTTTTTAGTAAATGTTCAGTAAATTTTTCGTAAACGTTTTTGTTTTAGTAAAAAAAAAAACAACCGACTACAAAATCACTACAAAGTAAAAAATAATTTTAAAAACACTTTTCCTTTTAATTTGTTGGTCATATTTGATAATTTATTTAAACATATTATTATATATGAAATCTTATTATCTTAATTTTTTTTTGTTATTAGTTTTATTATCATAAATATATTAATTTCTTGATGAATACAAAAGCTTTTAAGGTCGGCGCTAATATAATCAAACTTTTATTATAATTTCATTAAGAAATTAATATATTTATGATAATAAAACTAATAAGAAAAAAAATTAAGATAATAAAATTTCATATATAATAATATGTTTAAATAAATTATCAAATATGACCAAGAAATTAAAAGGAAAAGTATTTTTGAAATTATTTTTTACTTTGTAGTGATTTTGTAGTAGGTGGTTTTTTTTAAATGTTTTTATTTCTTCCTTTTTAGAGAGTATGATAAATTTTCGAAAAAAGTCTATAAACAACATAAATACAATTGTTCTGAAAAAATATGTTCTACTAAATTCTGAAAGTTTGTTGGTTATTTCAAATCTCTGTCTCTTTAATTTAAATTAGATGTCAAGTGTTTTGATATGATTATACCCATTCTTGTAACGAGTTTTATTATCCTGGTGTCAATATAATTCGAGATATAGTGTTTTTCTTATATTGCCACGACCCTTTTTTAAATAAGCGCCCACTTTCTGGAGAGTTATTCCCAATAATTGTGCCTATCCCTGTACTTTATTTCAGTACCCCTGCGTCAATATTAACTGAGATAGTGTTTATCTAGTATTGCCACGCCCATTTGTCAAATAACGCTAACTTTATTGACCCTAATTTTTAATAATTCTGCCTACCCCTGTACTACAATAATTGTCAGTGCCCTAGTGTCAATATTATTCGAGATACACTGTTTTTCTAATATTGCCACGCCCAGTAGTCGAATACCGCTCACTTTATCGACTGTAATTTGTACTAATAATGCCTACCCCTATACCAAATTGCAGTACTATAGTATCAATATTATTCGAGATATACTCTTTTTCTAATATTGCCACGCCCATTTGTCGAATAACGCCCATTTTACTGACGGTAATTTGTAATAATTGTGCCTACCCGTACACTAAATTTCAGTGCCCTAGTGTCCATATTATTCGCGATACAGTAGTATCTAGTATTGCGAGATCTAGTATTGCCACGCCCATTTGTCAAATAACACTTACTTTACTGACCCTAATTTTTAATAATTCTGCCTACCCCTGTACTACAATAAATGTCAGTGCCCTAGTGTCAATATTATTCGAGATACACTTTTTTTCTAATATTGCCATGCCCAGTAGTCGAATACCGCCCACTTTATCGACCGTAATTAGTACTAAGAATGCCTACCCCTATACCAAATTGCAGTACTATAGTATCAATATTATTTGAGATATACTCTTTTTCTAATATTGCCACGCCCATTTGTCGAATAACGCCCATTTTATTGACCGTAATTTGTATTAGCTGTGTCTACCCCTACACTGAATTTCAGTACCCTAGTGTCCATATTATTCGAGATACAGTGTTTTTATAATACTGCCACGCCCATTTGTCGAAGAACGCTCACTTCATTGACGATAATTTGTAATAATAATGCCTATCCCTATACTAAATTGCAGTACTCTAGCCTCAAAATTATTCAAGATACAGTTTTTCTAATATTGCCACGCCCATTTTTCGAATTACGCCCATTTTTTTGCCCGTTATTTGTAATAATTGTGCCTACCCCTACACTAAATTGCAGTACCATAGTGTCAATATTATTCGAGATACAGTAGTATCTAGTATTGCGAGATCTATTATTGCCACGCCCACTTCTCGAATAGCGCCCAATTTTGTACAGGCACCTTCATGCTTATGATATCTATCTGTTCCTCAAAAATTATGGCAATGAGGCATATGGCTTAGGAGTTATCGATGTACATACATTAAAAAAAAAAAAAAACAAAGAAACCGACGAACTTGAGAACCTCCTCCTTTTGAAGTCGGTTAAAAATGGAAGGCATTGACTAAAAATAAAGGAAAATGGTTGAGGCAAGAAGATGCAGAATATCTTAAATTTGTTTTTAATTACTAAATTACATAATTACTTAATTACTTAATTACCCAATTGAATTACAATGGAAATTTAAGTAACGTAACGCCAGTAACGTCACGTCAGACGACTAAGTCTAATAACAAAAAAAAACGGGAAAAGATTTAAAGGGGGGATTGACAAATAGAGGGGTATATTTGTGCGTCTCAGAAATGCTACCCCCCTTAGAAAGCCCCAAAATATGGTTAATTTTTACTTCCCTTTTTGCTTCCCCTTCGAGATATGGCACTTTTTTTATTATTTCGAAGATTTTTCGAGAATTTTTCGAGAATTTTTCGATATCTTTCAATTTTATGTTGTTCCATATCTCGAAGGGGAAGCAAAATAGGTAAAATCTAACAAATTTTTGGGGGTTCCTATTTGAGGAAGCATTTTTGAGACACACAAATAGGGGGTCTATTAGCCCCCATTCGGCATATTTATATATTTATTTCGAACACGTGTATGACTTACAATTTGACTTTCAGTGGACAGTTAAACACGTGTTTCGACGTCCCCCCCTAAACATGTGCAAAATGGGGGAGTGATAGAGCCCCTATTTGTAAGTCTCAAAAATGCTTCCTCCTACAGTAACCCAAAAAAATGGTTAGATTTTACATATTTTGCTTCTCCTTCGAGATATGGAACTTTATAATCTCAGAACATCATCTTCATAACATCAGAATCCAAATAATTGATTCGACTTAGATTGCAAAAAAGGGCAAAATCTGTCAAAATCACAAAAAAGTATTGTTACGGTCCACCCTAGTGTCCAAAAAACTTTTTATATTCTGACATCAGAATCGCAATCAGCGGCCCCTAAGACAAAAAGCTTTCCCAATTTGAACTATTTGGATACTTGCAAGCTTATAAGCTTTTCCCGAACATATCAATCTTTTCAAGTATTTTGCCGAAAATTTCAAGTGCTTCAAGATTTTGTGCGCTGCAGAGCAGTAAAGCTTGCGATTGATTAGTTTGATACAAAGCTTGCTTTGCTTGGTTATTTCAAGTTTAAACCAAGTGAATTTTCAAGTACTTGAAAAAGCTTGATTTTTCAAGTACTTGATGCAGGTCTCTGCTAGATACACCAAATTTTATTTAAATTTATTTCAACATCATACGAACGAATTTAAGAAGGTACCACTTAAAAAAAAAACAACAACTTCAACTTTTTTGGGACACCCTAGATAATACTAATAAAGTTTCTGGATTTTCCTTTGGAGATTCTTGAAAGTCCTTTCAAATTCTAGTAGTATTCTTTAAACACTTATTACTAGGCTAGGATCAACCAGGATATCGCCCTCTTGTCTATATATTCGAAACCGTCTTGACCAAAAAAACCAACTTCATCAATTTCTGAAATATTTTATCTTATTTTATTGTGTATAAAATTTAGAATATTTTACATTTTTTTTTCTTCTTGTGTTTCCGAAATGATTACTATTCGGGAAAAACTCCCCCAATACATGGTACTCGAAAACGTTTTCAAGCGATTGCGTCATAACCTCGAACGCTTAATGACGTTTTTGAGTACCAAGTACTATGATGAGGGCACTCTGATGATTTCAGATTAAACATAACTCATCAACGCATGTACCTGTAGGCACCATAGGCCACCAGGCCGGCAATAATAAGCAAGCCTATACCGTAATAAGCTAAATTGGAGTTGGAGCCCAAAGTTTTATCCGATTCATCAGCTGATGCCAGTTGCATTTTTTGCTGCTGGTTTTGTTTATCAAGCATATCTAATAAATCAGCTGCTGTCAGTTGTAAATTTTGCTGCCTTTTTTGACACTCAAGTTGTTCCATATATTTTTGTTCTTGTGCCTTTCCTTGTTCGTTGCGAATTTTTTGTTGTTCGTAATATCGTTGCCATCGTTGGCGTTTTCGATATTCTAGCAGTTTGTGACAGTATATTCGATTTTTCTGTTGTTTTATTTGTTGTTGCTCCAGTATTCTTGCACGTCTTTGCTGCAGAGTTTCATCGAATATAAGCGGTGGTACATTCTTCTTAAACTGACCTTGAACATTACCAGGCGGATAATAATGAGTGACAACAATTGCAACATCACCCCTAAAGAAGGAATGGGCAAATGCTCTAAGAACATGTTGTAAGAAAGCTAAGAATCTGTGACACTCACATCACACAACCACCCACACCTAGGTGAGAGGATTCTTTCCAGACAATCTGCGTAAAATTACTGCTATTTTCAGAGTATTTCGGGCATTGCGGATTATAGTTTTTTCTTTCCTTATACCAGAATTTAGCTGCCGATTCACCATTGATTTCCATGCCCTCCGCCATGAAAACATTTTCACCGTACTCCTTGACATTAGTGTGCTGCAAGGTATTGAGTTCGCCAAGTCTCTGCAAGCATATAAAAATGAAGAATTTAGGTACCCAGAGTCGAGTAACAACCAACCTGCGCCCAGTTGGTGGCAAACTCTGTGAGATGCTTGTTCAATTTTAGCGGTGGGCAACCATGTAGTGCTCGAAATCGATTATGTGCCTGCAGGCATTCAAGCTGGAAAAAATTATTAATATACCACCTCATTTTCCCCATCTTGAATTGGTCAAAATAGAACTGCAGACACAGTTTCACGAAAAATTTTTAATAAAAGGAAAATAAAACTAAAAGAAACAATGTTATGTCAAAAAATTATTATTTAAAAAACATAGAAATAAATAATCTAATATGAAATATAATACCTGGCAAAAGTTATTTTTTTACAATTTTTAAAACAAAATTTTACTAGTACGAAGTTTATAAAAATTTTATAGTTATGACAAGAGCTGAAAAATGTTGAAGAAAAGCATTTTTTATGTACCTACTAAATGTTATTTATAAATAACTTAGTGGTATTATATTTGTAAATTTTTGCTGTTGTTGTTAGTGATGATGTTGTTGTAATTAATTATTGATGATTTTTGTCATACTAAATGGTCCTGTGGCGCAAAGCATAACGCGTTTGACTACGTATCAGAAGATTCCAGGTTCGTCTCCTGGCAGGATCGAAATTTAGTTTTTTAGTTTTTCTATTCATTTCATTAAAGAAAGCTTTGAAAACGTAATAAAATAATAATAAAAGAATTGTTATACACATTTTCAGTTTAATGGAAAAAATCGCTTAAAATATTGCCATGTGTGCAAAATATTTCTCTATAAAAAATTTTACAAATTACTTTTATTTTTATTTTATAATTATTTTTATTTTTTAATTATTCTCTATTAAAAATTGCTAGCTTTCTTTGGAACGAACTAATTTGACGTTTATAATATTTCTCAAACTGTACTGCTTATCTATAAATAAATACTTTTTATTGCTGTCCGGCCATTGCATTTATTTGCGCTGCATTTAATTCGTTCAACAACTAAAAAATTATACAAAAAAAAAACTCTGTGTTTTTTTATTGCAAAAAGCAAAAAATTCCTAACTAAAACTAGTCATACATTTTAAAGTTTATTAAACTCAACAAGAAATATGCAATTCATTTGAATAAGTAGCTGCTATAATAATTCTATACAAACGTTTGTTTCATTCACTTTGTTGACTTGAAATTCTATAGAATTTCTTTGTCATTTATTAATTAGAAGCAATTAAAATGTGCAACGATTTTATTGAACTTTAAGCAACTTTAACAATTTTTTAATTTATTCCGTATTTAGTTCAATGGACTGACTGTGTATGGAATTTTATAGCTCAGCTTTTTTACATAAATAGTTGTAGTAAAATTTGATGACATATATTAATTTTAATAAGAGCTCAATCGGGAGTTTTTTTTTCAAAATAATTCATACAAACGTCATGCATATATGTATCTGCGTTTGTATTAATTACTTTCCAGTTGTAATTCAGAAAACATGAATTGAATTTCCGAAAAGAACTATTGAAATTTAGAATTACATTGGAAATTCAGAAAAGATTAACTGGAATTCAGAAATTCCATTTAAAATTTAGAAATGATGGATTGAAGTTCAGATATAAAAAAAATTTATCAATTGAATACAGAAAAAAATTTAGTAAAGAAAATATAAATTGAAATTCAGAAAAGATCAATGGATATGCAGAAATCCTTTTTAAATTCACAACAGATCAAACGAAATTCAGAATTCCCATTTGAAATAAGCAAAGATCAAACAAAATTCAGAATTTCCATTTGAAATACAGAAAATATCAATTGTAATTCAGAAAAGATAAATTGAAATTTAGAACTGTATTTGAAATTCAGAAAATATCAATTGAAATACAGAAAAGATCAATTGAAATTCGGAAAATATCAATTGTAATTCAAAAAAGCTCGATTGAAATTTAGAAATTGCATCTGAAATTCAGAAAACGTCATCTGAAATTCAAAAAAAATTAATTGAAATTCAGAGATAAAAAAATCAAAAAATGTATACTTACTTTGTATAGCAAGGGCAATCATTATCATTACCATTATCATTACCATTATCATTACCGTTACCATTATCGTTATCACTATCGCTATCATTATCGCTAACATTACCATTACCTTTACCATTACCACTACCATTACCATAACCATTACCATTACCATTACCAATACCAATACCATTACCATTACCATTACCATTACCATTACCATTACCATTACCATTACCATTACCATTACCATTACCATTACCATTACCATTACCATTACCATTACCATTACAATTACCATTACCATTATCATTACCATTACCATTACCATTATCATTACCATTACCATTATCATTATCATTATCATTATCATTATCATTATCACTATCATTATCATTATCATTATCATTATCATTATCATTATCATTATCATTATCATTATCATTATCATTATCATTATCATTATCATTATCATTATCATTATCATTATCATTATCATTATCATTATCATTATCATTATCATTATCATTATCATTATCATTATCATTATCGTTATCGTTATCATTATCATTATCATTATCATTATCATTATCATGATCATTATCATTATCATTATCATTATCATTATCTTTATCATTACCATTATCATTACCACTACCACTACCACTACCACTACCACTACCACTACCACTACCACTACCACTACCACTACCACTACCACTACCACTACCACTACCACTACCACTACCACTACCACTACCACTACCACTACCACTACCACTACCACTACCACTACCACTACCACTACCACTACCACTACCACTACCACTACCACTACCACTACCACTACCACTACCACTACCACTACCACTACCACTACCACTACCACTACCACTACCACTACCACTACCACTACCACTACCACTACCACTACCACTACCACTACCACTACCACTACCACTACCACTACCACTACCACTACCACTACCACTACCACTACCACTACCACTATCACTACCACTACCACTACCACTACCACTACCACTACCACTAACACTACCACTACCACTACCAGTACCAGTACCACTACCACTACCACTACCACTACCACTACCACTACCAGTACCACTACCACTACCACTACCACTACCACTACCACTACCACTACCACTACCACTACCACTACCACTACCACTACCACTACCACTACCACTACCACTACCACTACCACTACCACTACCACTACCACTACCACTACCACTACCACTACCACTACCACTACCACTACCACTACCACTACCACTACCACTACCACTACCACTACCACTACCACTACCACTACCACTACCACTACGACTACCATTACCATTAGCATTACCATTACTATTACCATTTGCATACCATTACAATTAGACAATTCACGAGATGTTGTAAATTTGTATGTTGTAAGTGAAAAGTTTTTTCATTTTCTCCCTTGTTAGTGAAGCAAATTTCTTTAAAATTTTAGTTATATGTTTTGTTTATAGTGGTCGTATGATGTGTATAAAATTGGCGTGATCGGACCGGAATTACTAAGTGATGTACAAAATATAACTTTGTATTGGAGGTTATATAGGTTATATTCATATAATGCATAAACCTGGAACTCAGATTTTTATTTTTATAATAACTCTAATCTACAAGGTTTTTTTATCCAGAGATCTGAAATACTTTTCTTATAGAGCTTTTTACGCTGATTCAACATCTATACGCAGTTTTACCCTAATAGGTCGAATTTTTGAGATACAGGGTGATTTGCACTTTTTAGACTTTAATCCTATTTTACTACTCTAGAAACTAAACTATTTCATGTAAACCAGTCAGTTGTATGTCACCTGACAGATAATTAAATAAGCTATCTTCTATTATATTAACCATTTGTATGTCATGTTTGTTCTCTGAGATATTAAAGTATAAAATTCAATTTTTAGATTTTAGTTAAAAATTGTAAGCTTTGACCGTTTTTTCCATAATGTCGTAAACTATGTTTTAATATGATAATATTTTTTATTTAATTTCCTTCATTGATATTACAATAACAATATGACAGAGTTAGGGGAAAAAATGAAAAAAAAATTAAAACAAGTTTTAAAGGCATGAATTATAATCAATTAAATCAATTTATAAGAGCATTTTTTTTTTTTTTTGTAAAAAGCAAGCTCTTCATCTGTACTTAAAAAATTTGAGATATAATTTTTTCAAACAAAATTTTCTTTGGGGTTTCATTTAATCAATTGAGGAACTTGGCTTTAAAATTTATTTTAATTTTTTTCCTATTTCTGTGATATTGTTATTGGCATATTAATAAAGGAAATTAAATAAAAAAAAAATAATCAAATTAAAACATCTTCGAAAAATAGTTTAAAATGTTATGGAAAAGGTCAAAGTTCAAAATTTTAATCAAAAACTTACAATTTGAACTTCAGACTTAAATATCTAAGAGAAAAATCATGACATATAAATGGTTAATACAATATTGGATAGCTTATTTAATTATCTGGCAGGTGACATACAAATGATGTGATGATGTAAAACAGTTTAGTTTCTAGAATGGGAAAACTGGATCAAAGTCTAAAAAATGCAAATCACCTTGTATCTCAAAAATTCAACCTATTAGGGGAAAACTGAGTACAGACGTAGAATCAGCGTAAAAAGCTCTTTTAGAAAAGTATTTCGGGACTTTGGATAAAAAAATTTTCCTAAATTTGTAGGCTAGTGTAATTCTCCTTTTAAATCGAATCATATCATTGTTCAGATATTAAATTATTCACGTCATTTAGATATAATTTATCTTACTTAAATGTTTTTCTTTTGCATAGGTACGTGACGAATACTTTAGAATTGTCTTCCAGTTTTTTTAACATGATCCCGGTCATTCAATTCAAATATCAAATCCTTTAGAAAAATAAAATATAATATAAAAAGCATTTTCCAAACACTTTTACACAGATATTCTATCAAACACATATAATGCACAATTTTTATTTTCATCCTTCTGAGTACAGTTCTTCAAATGTTAGTTAGTAGTGTTGAAATGTCGTCAAACAAACCAAAAATCTGTTTAATCAACATGCAAATTTATATGACAACGATTTTGTTTAAATAACAATTTTGCAGAAATGTGTTAATTTTCGAAAGCCGTATTTTTATTTGTAATTTATTAATTTAGGTCATTTAAGTCATCAGTTTAGCCACTAGTCCCAGATAAGAGCAACCCTATCGGAACCGCG
The DNA here is from genome assembly GCA_914767935.1 of Coremacera marginata. NCBI lineage: Eukaryota > Metazoa > Arthropoda > Insecta > Diptera > Sciomyzidae > Coremacera > Coremacera marginata. The sequence continues at coordinate 18,126,859 of OU612044.1, forward strand.
GGAGTGTTTCTAATCATAAGAATCATTATCCTGAAACATCACATGACTTTATAATAGGGTAGAACGTCAGTTCACCTCTACTAAATGACAAATTTTCGTTGCCCACATAAGTTGTACTTGCATGGTACATACAGTAAACTAAATGTGAATCATAGCATATAATTAAGCACGCCAAGCAAATTTAACAGCAGAATAAAAATACAAGAAAACAAAAAAAAAAAAAAAAAATAAAACAACAAAATACATGCTCAGGTATTAAGTTTTGCAACTACTGATAAGCGACGAGCGACCGAAACGATGAACTACAAAAACACTGTATAGACTATATACTATGAGCACAAGAAACAACAACAGAAGCAACAACAACTACAACATTACTAGTTTAAGTCACAAAAAATTAAAACGGAGAAGCATAATATAGTGGCTTGGAATAGAATTTATGTATGTATAAAGAAAATTGTACGGCACATTTTATAAGTCGATATTTTTGACCTTCATCAATATTATTTTTTGATATCCTAATATTGATTATATATTTTTTTTTTTCTATAAATTTGTGAGCAAATTTCTTATAAGCGCAAATAAAACGATTTTTTTGGTATTTATAAAATTTTTGAAAAAGTTTAAAAAAATTTTTTTTTAAATTTTATTTTTATGTATTTAAAGTATAAAAACATATCTTTAAGGTTTTTTCTAAGTTCAACTTATTTATTATTTAAAGCAAATTTAACGTATAGTTCATTTGATGTTTCCCCTTTTAATGGAATAAGTGTTTGTTTTTTTTTATCCCTTTTAATGGAATAAGTGTTTGTTTTTTATTTTTTTTTTGTTGACTAAAAAAAAAAACATGCGTGTATCTATTATTTTGATACTCGTTTATTAATTTAATACTCACTTTTATTACAATTTTACTACAATTTTATGCTCGTTTTAATTATTGATTAACTTGTATATGACTGACCTCTTTTACACATTGGCAATCGTTTAAATAACTGTTATAAAAAATTTACTACAGTTCAAGTTTTAATTAAATAAATTAAGCGTTTAATTGCTGCAAATTAAGTACAGGGTCACACAAATACTCTTATACACAAAATTAATAACAAAATCAAAGTAGAATCGAGCAATTATATATGCCGTAATAATCAATGAAAAGGAAATAGATTGCGCCAATGACAACAACATGCTTAAAAACAACAACAAAATTGCATAAGTGTGTATTTTACAAGAATATAAATGGATTTTTAACGAAATAAATATCGTAAAATAAATAAATTAACACAAGAAACAATAAGGAAAACACAAATTTAAACAAAAACCTGAAGAATTGCCGCAACGAAAAACGAAATAAAAATAAAATAATACAATAAAAAAATAAAACCAAAAATTACAGCAATCACAACAACAATAAAACAACAAGAACAATAAATAATAATGTGCCTATAAATCACACTTTAACTACCGGCAACTCGTTCACACTCAAACTTAGCCAAGCGCCCTATTTATGTAAACAAAATTGGCAGCACTGGCCGAACAAGTTTTGGCAGCACTGAGCTTTACAAAACATTTTCATTCGTTTGCCTTGAACTTTGGCGAATGATTAAAAGCGATCGTTCGCTTTCGTGTGAATAGTGATCGTTTGATTAGTAATGGTGTGGAAAGTGAGTGGGTGGGTGGGCGCGGGAGATAGTTGATTTTTACAAGCTCTTTGCTGGAATTTTTGTTGTTGTTGTAGTAGTTTTAAAACTTATGAACGGGATGCGTTGTTTGTTAAGTATTTTATTGTTGCTGCATGCTAAGCTTTTGCTGCTGTTGTTGTTAATATTCTCGTGTATTGTTCTTTGTTTTGTTTTTGTGGAGAGGGTGTGTCGGTTGTCATAGAGTGACTCTAAAATAAAACAATTCTATTCATTCTCTCACCATCAATGCATCACAATCGCTTTCAAATGTTCGCTTTCAATCGTGCGATTGTGGCAGTCAAATCAGTGTTGGTAAACGTAATTATTTAAATTAATTTTAGTAGCGCATATCAGCTTTCTGGATTCAGTTTGTGTTATTCGCAAGTATGAGATTTAGCATGCGTACCAAGAGAAGAAAATACACAAATAGTATTATCAGAGGCAAGGTTATTAGAATTAATTGAATTTTTTATATTTCAACATAATTAAAATATGCCAACTACTGGAGATGTTAATATCAGGATCAGCAATTTTTTTTTTCAAAATTAGAAAACACTAAAACTATAATAAAAATGAGGGCGGCGAGGAAGGGGGAAAGAGGTCTTGAAACTAAATTTTTCTAAAATTATTTTAAGGGATAAATTTGGGTAACTTTAAAAATATCAAAATAATAGTGGTATTCAATGAACGGCGTATTTGTGATGTAAACTGCGTATGTGTGGTAAGTTGTATGAACTTACGGCACATACGCTATTTACACCACAAATACGGAGTTAATTGAATACCACTAATATTTTTTTAATAACGACGATCGTTGTTTACTTAAATTTTTTCCTTAATAAAAATCGTCACATTGCCGCCTAAGAAGTTTCACTTCAAAAATTACTTCGCAGAATCGTGGGTTGGATAACAAATTACTTGTTGCAGTTCTCAAATACTTACTTCAGTAATCAATTGTATATGAACAAACAATAAATGATCAACATACAACTTTTAATTTTGTCAGAATTTTCGATATTAGACTTTGAAATTTTATTTAATAAAGCTTTTGACATAATTAAATTCATTTTAATTTTTTTTTCAACTGACTATCCACACAAGCAACAGCAGTACTAATATATCTAAAATACAAATAACGTTAGCACTTTTACCACCTTTAGCAACTTAAGCGAGTTTAGCAACTTTGTGTATCCAGTCGCGATAGTACCAAACATCTGTAAAAACTCCAGCTCTTTTTCGTTTTGGACCTATATATCCATATCCATAGGACACCACTCCAACAACCTTACCATCGCATATCAGTGGGCCACCAGAATCACCTTGACAAACACCCTGTTCAGGATCTTCCAGAATACCAGCGCACAATTCGCTGACGGTTCGAAATTTGGTTTTGTACATATGTTGACAGAGGAATTTCTCAAGTATATAGATATCAGCATATAGAGCATCAGCGGCAATTGGTCCATCCTTTAAAAAACTAAATAGATGGGAGAAATTTAGTATTTTAGTTTACTGAATGCTTTGCGCATATACATTATCTTCGTTAATCTTTGATATCAAATGCAGAATTGCGATATCGTTTGCTAATGTAACATTATCATAATCTGGATATAAAATAACCTCTTTGATGTCTAAAACTTCGGTATGTTGGGTTGTTTTTAGACGATTTGGAGTTTTTGCAACGATCTGAAATGTTGTTTCATTTCTTTTTATTCCACTGTGTATAAAATTAAAATTAAATTTTATTCAGCATTGAACAAAAATATATAGTCACTTTTCAAAAAAGCAATGTGCAGCGGTCAAAATATACCGCGGATTTATCATGGCTCCTCCACAAAAGTGCCAACTGCCGGAATATTTGATATCTTCGTCTAGCTTCTTATATTGTAACGAAACGGTATGTTTAACCAGCGCATGTTGCGTCGGCCGATAACCGCCAGTTATGAGAAAAGTGGAATTGTCTTTTTGTGTGGAAGCTAATAACATTTTCAAAATTATAAGAAAAAGTAATAAATTTGTAGATTTTGACATGATGTGAAATAGAAGTTGTGCAACAAAAATTTAAGATAATTTAATAATGAATAAAAACAAAAAAAAAAAAAAATTGGAAAAAATAAAATTTTATTTTAGGCAATCAACACTCGGCGAACTTTGTTTAAAATTATTATTTAATTTGAGATTGTTTTTTGCTCAGACTTTTTGTATAGTCGGCCTGCTGCTCAATGTTGTTAAATGAGCAAGTTAATAAAGTTTTCCATTTCAAAAAAGGGTTTCTAAAGTTATTTTTTTAAGTTTTGTGTTGAATTTCGATAGGTTAAAAGTTTTTAAAGATACCACTAAAGTAAATTTTATCATAAAGTTCACTGTACACAAAGCTATTTCTTGCATATATTATATATATACTATATCTTCGCTGTATATATATACTATATTGCCATAATACGGTTTATACATACTGTATTGGGGTCAAGCAGCAGTAGCTGTAGGGTGGACTGAAGCGAATATAGCTTCCTTCTGGGAACCACAGCCTCTCGTTCATCAAGACCGTTAGTGCGTGCTGAGGAGCCTCATCCTGTTCGAGGTTGCACCTTAACCAGGAATAGCCCGTGTCCAATCGGAGTGTTTGCACTCAGGGGCAACAAGTCTGTATTCTAGCGGCGCACCTCACTGGTACCTGCCCGCCCCAGTGAGTAACTATGGGCTTACCGAGATAGTGACGGCTATGTCACGGTGGACGCTCTTTCCCCTACACTCGTGGGATTTATATGGAATCCAAAAAACAACAAAAAAGGAAGGAAGGGGTGGACTCTAAGGCGACTAAAAGAATTTAGCCGTGGAAGGATGTGGGAAGCCGCAAGGACTATAACACTCCGAAAGGTGTGGAGTTGTCAGCCTGTCCTGTCAAAGCTGCAGCGCCAGGGAATGCTAAGTCCGAAGCGGCTGTTAGCTCTTCGACTAAGGTTGGGCAAGGTGGATATCCTGTAAAGGTTGATAGCCTTCCACATAGAGAAATGACGATGAAAGCTGGTGGACGACCTTCAAAGGTCTATAGCCAGTACCAGGAAAACCTTGTGGTGTGTCAGTTCTATCTACACCATAGTAGAGCAGCATCAGCAATGATGATGCGTTGCATGGAGGAGGACCAAACAGTAGCAGATGGCAGGCAGAGGACTTGCATCTTGGATGGTATACTAGCAGTGCATATGCCACACCTTTGTTCCCCAGATCTCACCGTTGTGAGAATCGGGGATGGCGCAGGTGCTTGTATGGTAGCTTCAGCGTATCTTCCTTACGACTCTCCGGACCAATCACCTTCTAATCTGGTAAAGTACTGTGAGGTAAGGAACATTGGAGTGATGATAGGATATGATGCCAACACGCACAATACTGTGTGGGGAAGCACCAACAACAATGACAGAGGAGAGCAATTGCTTGAATTTGTACAGAGGTATAATCTGTTGGCAGCACATCTGAATTTCGTTGATGCGAGGCAAGCGGAAGTCATTGATGTAACACTCATTTGCAGAAAGATTCTGAACACAATAGAAAACTGGAGGGTCGTGGATAGGCTAACCATGTCTGATCACAGATCCATTTAGTTTGAATTCAAGTATGGAATGCGACGCCAAAGGAATAGCAATAAGGTCAGGATTCCCAAGAATACAGATCCTGTGAAATATAAAACGAATTTGAGGTAAATATTGACCTAAAAAGCTATAAAAGTTCCAGGGAATACAGCGGAAGGGGAAAGCCATGTCACACATCTTAGTTCGGCCATGGTCGAAGCTTACGAGGTGGCATGCCCCTTATCTTCAGTGGACGAGGGTGAACCGATGCCATGGTGGTGCACGCAACTCGAAACCCTGAAGAAGAAGGTTAGGAAAGCCTTCAATCTGCACGTGAGAGGGGGTACCCCAGAAACGTGGGCAGGCTACAAGGCACGGAAAAGGGAACTGAAAAACCTCATACGACACCGTAAAAGGCAGTCGTGGAGAGACTTCTGCTCTGTTCTACGATGGAAACTATTTCGGAAGCATGTAGGCCTCAGAAAATGGGACTGATCCGAAAAACGGATGTAACCGTGGCAGAGAACTTAGAGGAGTCGATGCAAGTTCTGATGGAGGTGTATTTTCCTAGAAGTTTTAGGACTGACGACCAGTGGACACCCTTGAAGAAACGGATGCACAGGGTTAACAGACTGGAAGCCGACATAATGATCACTATGGACGGGGTGAGGAGAGCTAAACACTCATTTGCTCTGTACAAAACATCAGGGATGGACGGTATATTTCTGGCTATGTTACAGCGGGGGGAAGATCTCATTGCACCTAGGCGGTAGGGTATATCCGTTACTTGCTTAGCGAATAGGAACGTTCCGAGAGTCTGGAGAGAGGCGAAAGTTGTCTTTCTTCCAAAGCCCGAAAGAAAGGATTATGCGGAGGTGAAGTCCTTCAGATCGTTCAGCCTTACGTCTTACCTCTTGAAAACAATAGAAAGAGTGATGGTTGACTGTATTGAGAGTACTTCGCTGATGCATAATCCTCTGAGCAGATGCCAAGATGCGTATACAGCAGAAAGGTCTACGGAGAGTGTTCTTCACGAATAAGTAAGAGTTGCTGAAAAGGAGCTATTTTTCACGGCAAGCCCTGACAGAGCGCGATGTAAGCCCAATGATAGTAAATTGGGTGGACAATGTGCTCAAGCACAGGGCGGTCAATATGCAGAATGGTAGAGTCAAGACTAGAGGTAGAGTAAGTAGAGGATATGCCCAGGGCGGGGTGCTATCGCCAACCCTGTGGAACATAACTGTGGACTCACTACTGGTTGGACTGGATGAATCGGGCATACAAACGAAAGGGTATGCAGATAATATTGCGTTGATGGTCTGTGGTAAGTTCATTGACACCATTTCAGACATCATGAAGGGAGCAATCCGAATAGTGGAGGAGTGGTGTCGAGAACAAGGCCTTATCGTAAATGCCTTACTACAAACTTCTTACTCCCAATTTTTTACATTATCTCGAAAATTTTAAATCATCCATTCATCACAAACCATTAATGTCAGCCTTATCAATTGAAGCACAAATCAATTATAGAGTAAATATTATAAAATTATAGAATAAACGAAATATTTCCTAGAATATAGAACTTTGTATTGTTTTTGATTAAAAGTAGATTCGCACAATCATAACTCTTCTCCAACTCTGCTAATGATTTCGAGGGTTAAATAACAAACTACTTGTTGCAGCTCTCAAATGCTTACTGCATTAATTAACTGTAATCGAACAAACAATAATTGAACAACATACAACTTTTAACTTTGTCAGAATATTCGATATTAGACGTTGAAATTTTATTTACTAGAGATTTTGACAAGGTTGACTTATATGGTTGTCGCAGGGCTGATCGCACTCTCTTCTCAGTACCCATAATTGTCAAAACCAGCCAATTTTGCGAATGACTACGAAAGAAAAACGGATGATAAAAGAGAACACTTGCAGATTTTCTATGAGCTGTCAACTTCGATTTGACAATTATGGGTACTCGCTCTTTCCCTTGCGACAACCTTATAAATCAACCTTGGATTTTGACACAATTCAATTTCTTTTAATTTTTTTTTTTCTCAACCAACTATCCACACAAGCAACAGCAGTAATAATATTTTAAAAATACTAATATTGTTTGCACTTTTACCAGCTTTTGCAAATTTGTATATCCAGTCGTGATAGTACCAAACATCCGCAAACATTACAGGCAATTCTCCACATTTGTATCCATGGGACACCACTCCAGTAATTTTACCATTGCATATCATTGGGCCACCAGAATCACCTTGGCAAACATTCTGTTCAGGATCATCCGGATCACCAGCGCACAAGTCACCGACGTTAAACATGGAGTGAGCAGCGTAGAAGTGTTGACAAAAATACTTTTGGAGTATATAGATATCAGCATATAGAGCATTAGCGGCAAATGGTCCTCTCTTTAAAAAATGAAGGAGATAAAAAAAAGTCTAAAAAATATTATTTGTCAGAGGCATTAATTTACAGAAAATAAATGTCCCCAGCCTAAGACAGTGCATCTTGTTCCCACTTCCACTGGACCATCAGGGAGTTCAATGCTTTGCGCAAAGACATCATCTTCATTAATATTTGACATTAAATGCAGAATTGCGATATCGTTTGATAATGTATAATTATCATAGTTCGGATGTACAATTACCTCTTCGACCTCTAAAACTTCGGTATGCTCAGTTTTTTTCAAACGATTTGGAGTTTTTGCAATGATCTTCAATGTTGTTGCATTTCTTGGTTTTCCTAACTTACTGTGTATAAGAATATTATAATTAAATTTTATATAGCATTGAACAAAAAATATATATGTATATACTCACTCGATCCATAAGCAATGCGCAGCGGTCAAAATAACTCGTGGAGTTAAAATAGTTCCTCCACAAAAGTGCAAACTACCGAAAAATTTGTTATAATTCAATTTTTCATAACGTAGAGGTGGCTTCTTATATTGTAACGAAACCATATGTTTAAGCAGTGCATGTTGCCTCGGACGATAACCGCCAGTTATGAGAAAAGTGTAGTTGTCTTTTTGTGTGGAGGCTAATAAAATTTTCAAAATTATCAGAAAAACTAATAAATTTCTAGATTTTAACATGATGTGAAACAAAAGTTGTGCAACAAAAATTTAAGAAAATTTAATAATGAATAAAAAAACCCAAATAAATAAAAAAATGGAATAAATAATATTTTATTTTAAGCAATGAGCCCAGCGAACTTTGTTTAAAATTTTTATTTCATTAGACTATTTTTTTTGCTCATACTTTGTATAGTCGGCCTGCGGCTCAAAGTTGATAAATGAATGTTTTCTTTTTTTAAAACAGGTTCTAAATGGTTTTGAAGTTAAAAAAATGTGAAACGATTTAAAAGTATAGCAAAGTGATGAAAAAAGATCACTTCAAAATATATTTTTCCAAGTTTTGTATATTATTTCGATAGGTTGAAAATTTTAAAAATTAGACCCTAAATTCATATTTGGCTACTACTTAAGTAAATTTTATCATTAGGTTCACAGTATACAAAACTTTATCATATTTGTAATTCCTAAAAAACAAAATTCCAACGTAAAGTTTTTGAACCGAAATTTTAATGAGTTAGTTTACTTACATGTTTGCCAAAAGTTCATTTCCAGTCTGTTTTTTATGTAATTTTTTTCAAAATGAGTTTAAATGTTAAATTTACCGAAATGGTAGCTATGGTAGCGAAGTAGATAAATTGATACTATCTGCCCAATAGGCTTTTTTTGCGAAACGTCAAACCGTACAGAGTTCTTAGTCAATCGATGCTTTTTGTCTTCAATTTATTTTTGAAATGAAATTTCTTACGCAGCGATGCAGAGTTGCAAAAGAATGTTTTATGCAATCAAAAACTAGCACTGAATGCAAAAAAAAAATATGATTTTAGTTATGCAATAATTTTTTGATTTCATGACTGCAAGTTTTGAAATCAGCAATCATTTTGAAGTCATGACTTTGAAATCAATTCGTAAAAATTTTTGTTGAAGTCTTTTAATTCATTCAGTATGAATAAAGTCGCGGTCCTTGGAGTCATTGATTGCATTCAATTGAAATCAATTTGAAGTCAATGAAATCATTTGAAGTCACGTTTTAAAACACTGTCATCTTTAAATAATTTGAAGTCAATTGAAGTCTATTGATTGTATTTCAAAATTTTTGAAGTCATTTTGAAAAAAATTAGAATAATTGAAAAATTAAAGCTATATAAATAGACTTATTTTTTATTTCAATAAAAAATACATTATTATTAACTTAAAGCTTTGAAATCAGCAATAATTTTGAAGCCATAACTTCGAGATCAATTCGTAAAAATTTTTGTTGAAGTCTTTTGATTGGTTCACTACGATTGAAGTCGCAGTCCTTGGAGTCATTGATTGTATTCAATTAAAATCAATTTGAAGTCAATAAAATCATTTGAAGTCCTTCCGAAATCATGTTTTAAATTACTGAAATGTTCAAATAGTTTTAAGTCAATTGAAGTATTTTGATTGCATTCAAAAATGTTTGAAGTCATTTTGAAAAGAATTAAAAAAAATTTCATAATTCAAGTTGTATGAAAAGACTACTAAAATAAAAACATATTAATATTACTTAAAAATTGAAAATCAACAATCATTTTGAAGTCATGACTTCGAAATCAATTCGTAAAAATTTTTGTTGAAGTCTTTTGATTCATACGCTATGGTTGAAGTCGCGGTCCTTAGAGTCATTGATTGAAATCAGTTTGAAGTCATTTGAAAGCATTTGAAGTCAGTTGAAATTATGCTTTAAATCACTGAAATGTTGAAATTATTTGAAGTCAATTGTAGTCATTTTGAAAAATTGAAAAAATTTTGTTGTAGAATTACGTCAATCTCGGAGGTTAGTAGGTTGGTTTGAGCTTTTGGTGTGCTTTGAGCCTTTGGTGTGCTTAAAGTACTGATCGTACAAATTCGATGTAAGTGCTTGTTGGTCTGGTTGATCATCACTGGGAGAAAAATTCATTTTTGAACTGTCTAATTTATTTAAATTTGGACACGTATACACGAAATATAAGGCCAACAGTTGATCTTTTTGTTATAGCAAGGACAACAAAGCATAGCACATTTATTTATTCTTTTATTTATTGTGACTGTGTTTACAAAGAACCTAACCCGGAAATTAATGGAATCTATACAGAATTTTCTCAGCTTTTCTCTAAAAATATTTCAAAAAAAAAAAATTTTAAATGGGGGCAAGGGCATAAAAATTAGATTTTATATTTTAACCTTCCCTTTAAGGGCCTTCCTCATAAATTTTGAATGAAGTACTATTTTTTTCGAAAAGTTTTTTATATAAAAAAATATTATTACTGTTTTTTGTTGTAGTCCAACAATAAACCATGAAAAATAAAAGAATTCATGACTGATACATTTTATAAGAGAAATACCTTAACTGATTATAGCTGGAATAATAACGATAAGAAAAAAAATTGTTTTCTAATATATTTCACCATTCAGTCTTCAAATTAGGAAAGTTACAAAAAAATCCCCGATGGTGGCCTCCAGAGTTAGTCGATAATTAGTGGAATCGCTCATATATTTCATATTAAAAATATATATTGCTTGTTCAAAATTTAAATTTTCAATTTAATTTACATTATATTTATGTGCTTTACTGCAGTAAAAATAATAATTTCATATTATTACGATATATTTATTTTCATTTATTTAAAGTAAGATTGAATAACATTTATTTTTTAACCAACATAAAACTGAACCAGTACAACAAATCCATCATCAAATATATCAAACAAAAAATTCTACGTCCACACTTACGAGATACTATAGAAACTGTGCCTTTTTTAATTGAATTGTTTTTTGTTACATTTTTTAGCTTTCAAAATTGTTTACGGTAGGGATTAAGTTGAGAAAATATATATCGTGGCTTCAATTATTTTTCTGCGGCATGATTTAATCATATGAATTCAGTGAATTCAAATTGACTTCAAAGACTTCAATAATTATTACAGTGATTGCAATCTTTAAAAAAAAAACAAAATTCATGAATGCAATCAAATCAGTTTTTCAGTCATGAGTGTGTTGTAAAATTGAATGAAGTCAGCAATGACTTCAATTTTTCTGAATGCATTCAAAAAAGTCAAAATGAATGTAGGACTAAATGTGTTGAAGTCAATGCAATCAAAAATGATTTAAAGATTTCATTCAAAACTTGAAGTCATTAGCTATGAAATCACTGATTGCAATATAAAATAATTGCATCCTTTTACAACTTGATAACGTAGATATGGTTAGACATGGGAGCGAATGAGACCACAAACCTAAAGAATAAACCTAAAAGAACTGTTTGTCCACAGGATCCTATTCTGTTCCAATAAAAAACTATTGAAAAAAAGTAAGATGCTTGAAAGTCGTGAAAACGTGAACGCGTGAAAATTCCAGCTCTACATTAAAAGTGACATGAAAACGTTTTCCAACACTACCGAGAGCAATGCAAGCTTTTGCTTACCGCATGAAAATTACTAAACTGGCGTCTGCTCCACTGCCTGTTGTTGTATCAGTGGGTCTGTCGCCTAGTGTCGGTGCTTGCTCTTTTTTTTTTTGCTTTTGTTGTTTTTTTTTTGCCTTAATTAAAATTTAAAAAAAAAAAAAGTATATGAAAATTGTGTGCTTCTCATTCTACTCAGCTCAGCACATCAACTAATTTTAATGAATGTCTGTCGGCTTCTGCTTCTCTATCTGTCTGTTTGTTTGTCTGTCGGTATGTAACGCTGACTTTGTTTGACTGACTTTCTGCCTTTGCTATTTCCAGCAATCGCGGTGAATGATCGCAAACTATTTCTAAATTAAAATTTTTGTTGTTGTTGTTGTAGTTATTGTTGTTGTTGCTGCTGTTGGTTCTGTTGTTGTTGTAGTTAAAAACAAAACAATACAATGAATGACGGACGGCGTTGCGCTGTGCAGCGTCGCTGCCGTAATTTTATGTGCAGCGGTGCAGAAATGGTTGAAACAATTGTTGTTGTTGTTTTTAATGTTGTTGTTGTTGTTTTAGGTGTTTTTTCTTTTTTTGTTTTGCTTCTGGCAAGTAACGTGTCAGTGAAATAGTGATAATAATAAAAAGCTCTATGCATTTTTTACAAGTTTTCATTTTGTTGTTGTTGTTGTTGCAGTTTACTCGTGACCTTGGCTGATCTTTTACTTTGTGTTGTTGCTGTTGTTAAAATGATGGGGTTTTGTTTAGTTGTTGTTTTTAGTTGTTATTGTTTGTTGTTCGTTTCTTTGCGCCTGCCGCCCGTTGTTGAAACAGAACAATACATATGTGAGACTAAGTATGTGTGTTTTTGACGGTTTGTGTTTTTTGAAGGATTGCTAGCAGCCCTGATTGTTTCCGCTGATATTTTTATTTTTTTTTCATGTAACACTTATAGTCGCCGGCTGTGTTTCAATTACTTAAAAACTCAGTGAATTTACATATATAAACTTTATCTAGCTACTACTGATAAGTTTCTTAAATTAGGGAAATAATTTAATGTAAATACTATTATAATATTAACATTAACATTAATTAAATTTAAATATAGCATTTTGCCGTCCTCAGCAAAAATGTCACTCATATAAAATGTGGTCCTGTGGCGCAATGGATAACGCGTCTGACTACGGATCAGAAGATTCCAGGTTCGACTCCTGGCAGGATCGAAATTTTTTTATATTTAAATAACCTTCACTATCATCTACATCAGGGGTATTGTGGCAGTGAGCTGGATTATAAATTTAAAAAAAAAACAAAACAAAAAAAATAGAACTTCGATGGCGACGAAAAAAATAAAAAACAAAAACAACATTACGAGAAAATAATGACAAGATACACACAGCATGCACATTTTTTTTCCTTGCTGTGACGCCGACAAAGTCAATTCTTCGAATTACTATACACACAGAAGTACTGAAGTTGTTGTAAGTGAGCTAAAAGAGCTAATTGAGCTATGTGACTTACAACTCTGATCTACATCTGTGCTCAGCATCTCGTAGCAGCATAGGTAAAGCGCTTTCTTTGCCGCCACATGTACTGAAACACAGGTATGCTGCTAGAGCAGGAGTACGCAAAAGGCCGCCCATAGGCCGATAGCTTCACATGTATACGAGAGCTTTCAATTAAAAAAGCTTTTTAGTCGAGGTGAGAACTTATTACCCTGAATAAAATATTACCATCAGTCGCTGTGAGAACTTCATGCTGCTGATAAGTTGCGGTCGCTCGATTCTGCGTTGCCTAAGGTTGCGAACATAGTGAACACTTATTGTTGAGCCTAGCCAAAAAACATATTTGAGCAATAAAGACACCAAATAATGCATCTCTTTTGCTCCAATGTGTTTTCCGGCTCGGCTCAGTCATAAGCTTTCACTATGGTCGCAACCTTATAGAACACGACAAGCTATCATTCTCGCGTTATGGTGTGATCTTACGAATGAACAAACTCGTGCTTTTCGTTCAGTGCAAAGCTTAAAGAAAGCTTAAACATATGCGCATAAACGTCACTTTTGCGGTGTAAGAATGCCGACCACTGATCTACAACGACTCAAAGCTTATTTTATGCACAGCATACTTTCAACTTCATGGTTCTATAACAACAAAACTAACAGGAATATTAAATAGGAATGTGTTATCATATAAAAAAGCAAAAAATATAGTAGAATCCTTAATTTAACCTCACAACTTATATATAAAGCAGTCACTTCTTTGAGTAAGTGTGAGTTTATAGTGCCGGCTGGTTGCTATGTCAGCCAGTCGCTGTAAGCTTACGGACCGTTGACACTATACCAGTGGTCGGCATTCTTAAACAACCGCAAACGTGGCGTTTATGTGGATGTGTTAAGGGGCTTTCAGACGAGCGTACATGTCAGCGGACTTGGGCATGTCCGACGACATGTACGATCGTTAGAAAGCAAAAGAGACGGTCTGACCGACATGTCCGATGAAAATCAAAAAATTTTGATTTTTCTGCCGGTTCGACCGACATGTCGTTCATGTGAAAGCATGTCGGACCGACTTGGTGCATTTTTCATTTTATTGAAATCGTGAGCGAGTGACCAACAACGGAGCGAATAAAAATAATGAAGAATATATATATGGCAAACGTTCCAAACACTAAGTTTTGAATAGAATTTGGATAGAATCCTGTAATATGAAAAACTCAAATTAAAGCATACGAAAATTGAGGAAAAATGTCGGTCAATTATAACAGCATCCAAAAATTCTTTAGCCATTACGCCGATGTGTTCTGCGTGAGAATCTGCAAAGAATGAAGTCTTCATACATGTCCGATTGTTTGAAAGCTCAACAAAATATTCCCGTTATTTTGTCGTCGCTGTACCAAGTACGCTGACATGTACGTTCGTTTGAAAGCCCCTTTAAAGCTTTATATAAGCTTCGTATTGTAGCTATAAGCTTTACAATTCACAAATGTAATAAATAGTGTTTGTACTCTTTCTAAATTTATTTTTTAAATTAAAATATTTGCTTGCAGAAGAGGATCGCATAGGAAGATATTTATCTAGAAGTATGAATGTTTTTTTTATAATCCAAAGACGAAGGTCGCCTGTTTGGACATTTCTTGACATATAGTATAAAATATTAAGGGGTTTCATACAAATGGACAAAAGCCTTTTAAATGGTATAAGCCGTATAAGTCTATCACCTTTCAAAATTTTTTATACCAACTTTTTAATACCACTTATAAAGGTATCAATTTCCCAATTTCATGAAAAAATTTATAATCAATTCTAAAATATGTATGGCACAGGGAATATAGATTTTGTAGTGACATCAATTTACTTGTAATTAAGTAATTTATTTATGTAATGTAACTCTGTTTGAAATATATTCATAATGTAGATAATAATAAATATAATAATATTAAAAATAATAATATACTAATTAAATATGATAAACATCAAATAATAAAAAAAATTAAACCGTGTTTTCATAATTTTTCTATTCGCGTCTATTTTTTTATGTTTGTTTACATAAAGCTTTCAGGACGCTTTCAAAATGCTTTAACGTTCTATTTCTTGCTGTGAGAAGCTTTTAACGCTACACATACACGCAAGAAGCTTAAGTTGTGTGCGTTTGATCATCACTGATCTACAATCTATCCTCATGAATTTTCAAGCCGCACTCTAACAGCTTACGTGAGCTTAAATATGTGTAGCGACAGAGAAAGCTCTTTACGCGTGCTGCATACGCACTGCACTATACGCACTTTGAGCTTATTTCATTTGTTTGTATACGATGCGATTTTCAGCTTTCCTTATCGGTTCGGCTCGGCACAGCAACCAGCCAGCAAAATAAATGCGCCCTATCTGTATTTCAATGCTCAAACGCTAAAAAGGTACTTTCGCTTAACTCCGCCACCTCCTCCATCAGTCAGAAGCCAGGATAAAGGAGGATTATGTTTATGGATAAGATGCATAGAGATGAAAAATGTTTGCCAGCCTGTACTAGTCTTGTCTTAGGCTGCGGCCAGAGTAGATCCAGATGCAGACAGGCAGGCAGATTTCACATTAGAGGAATAAAGTAACCAAGTCATGATTCTCTTTTGCTCTAATGTGTTTTCTGACCTAATCTGGCCGCAGTCTTATCCATATGAAAGAGGGCCTACCTTGGAGCTCGGCGTTGGCGGTCATCCTTGGAGCAGGCATGGAAAGAAAAAACGACAGTTAATAAAAAAAAAAAAAATAGTAAGCGTAGGCAAAACATATGCTAGAAGGCAAATGGAATGATAGCAAATGCACGGAACTAGTCACCAAAGATCGAAAGTTGGGGTAGGCAATGGAAAAGCAGCAAAATGCAAGATAATGCTATTAAAGGGGTGTGTAAAGCACCCCTTTATAACGTCTACACAGATAAGAAATGAAATATTTCAAGGGGTTTTTTTTTTGCATTTAATAAAACCATTCATATCGCACACTAAATACAAAACAGTCATAACTCAAAATTTTTAAACTTCTAGGTGAAAGCAGAGAAAAAATTTTTTAATCTATGGAGAAAGATGATGTGACACAATGTATTTGATGTGTTACAGTCAAAGTATATGATCACTACGAATAATTTTACATTAAAAAGTAAAAATAGAAGAGCAGAAAATGAGTATTCCTATTGAGCAGAAATTTTTGAAATGCCTTAATGATATCGCTTTTTTTCGCATTGACAAAAAAAGGGCAAAACTGATTTTAAAAAAAAAATTTATCACCTAGAAGTAACGAAAGCGAATCGCATTCTTTTCGCTCAAAAGGAATCTCGGCTAAATATCTTCCAAAAGTATCGCTTTCGCTTCGCCCCGGCGAAAGGCGAACAGTTCTGTGGCGACAAGGAATAACGACTAAACTCAAAATATCGTAAAAAACGACATTTTAATAGAACTAACTACGACCTTTTCTCGGAAATATATGAACCGTTAAACCAACGAAATAGGTGCATACATAAGTTGTTATCTATTTTGTACAAAAAATGGATTTCTGAATCCTTCCAAAGATTGACAAAAAAGGAAATGCCATATCGTTTTTTTACGATATTTTGAGTTTAGTCGTTATTCCTTGTCGCCAAAGAGTTTATCTTCCAAATGTTGGATCTATTGTTATGTTAATATGTTGGGTCTATTCAAGTTAACGATCAGTTTTCAATTTCAAGCTATGTGGGTGTGTGTGTGTGTGCATTGAGAATCAGATAGATTTACGAGATATTGCTATTATTAAGTAATTAAGTGCTTATCCATAATACTTTAACTGAGCATAAAAAGACAAAATAAACATAAAAAATTAAAGTTCCTGGTATTTTAACCAAGATTTTTTTGGTGTTACACATCACCCCACCAATTTGAAAAAGACCAAAAAAACCATATTTGTAATTTTTGTTCGACTTCATTCATTTCTCAATATAATCAACAGTCATGAACAAAACACTTACTTTGGATTGGTTGGAGCAAATTGAAATGTGTTACACATCACCCAACTTCAGTCTACCTTTTTTTAATTTTTAACTTTTAATATATAAAATTGTATTTATTAAAAAATGCGCTTATTTTCTTAAAGATAACTTCTTGTTAGGCTTTGTTTTTTTTTCCTTGTCCTTGATAAAAACAACAAAAATAATTTTGATATCTAAATTTCAGCCTTAATCAGAGCATAGAGAGGAATTGTTACGGCTAAAGGCCACTTTATGGGTATTAAGCATTTTGTTTTTTCTTTAACTTTCTGTATGTGTATATATGTATATGATTCGGAAAATTTATATTTTGCATGGGTTCCATACAAACCGTGTGTTTTTAGTTGCTTTTCCGAAGGTATGAAAAAAATAAAATACCATGCGAAATTTTAAGATATGACTTTCGATGCAAATATCTTCGCAGTTTTTTTAATATTTTTCACTCAGTACTTTTTTGTCAAAAACGTCAATTCATGATCTTAATTTCTGTGTATAATCATTTAATATGGCAGGAAAATATGATGCGATAGAATAGTATGACATAAATCGTCAAAAATTGACTGTAATTCTTCAAAATTATTTGCTAAAATTTTAAAAGGTTAATGTTAATTCACTTTCTCATTAAATGTACGCATTTTCCTTTTGGTTTTGTCTCTGTTTTTTTAAAAATAGCTTAGCGTGACAAACTTCATTTTCAGTTCATCTTAATTTTGATGGCGGTATGTTTTAGAAAAAATATCAACACATGGGAAATATAAGCGACAAATTCAATTTCCGAAAACATCAAACCGCAATTAATTTGATGTTATAGTCACTTGACAGTTAATAAGACTGAAAAATGTCTGCCACTTAATTTGGCGCTGTTTCAGCGACGCAATTTAATTGGTTGATGAATTGCGGTCGTAATACGATTTTGGCAAAAAAAACACAAAAAAAAAAAACAATATAGCTAAAAATGTTGTTGCTTGTCAACATGAGAGTTCAATAAACTCGCAAGTAATTAAGACAAAATTGCCAAAAAATTAACAGAAAAGATTTCAAAATAAAAAAAAAAATTAAAGTGTCATCATTAAAAGATGACAAATGCATTTTTTGAAATGAAAATGGAATGCGCAGTCATATAGCCAAAGACAAGGTTGTTTAGAAGTAAGTTCAAACAAACTCAAAAATCAATGCAAGCACATGAGAGTATAAAAAACTTTTAAAAATAGCTACAGTTGGATTAACACAATAAGTTATCATAAAACATTTATTATATTTGCTACATAATAAAAAAAAGAAATCGCCCCCGGGTGGACTCGAACCACCAACCTTTCGGTTAACAGCCGAACGCGCTAACCAATTGCGCCACGGAGGCTGCTGATGCACTTGAGTAAAATCGCTCATATCAGCTCAGTTCCATTGCTTACTAAGAACACTTGAGTAAAACATAAGATCAACAAATGTTTGCACTGTTTGTTGTTGCTCGAACATTCTCTTTGTAATAAAACCCAGTGTTTTTTAATTCATTCACAGCACAATGTGCTTCTTAGCTCAAACTATTTTATTGTATAGCTCCCAACTAGATAGCTTTATTTCCATATATTTATATTATCACATTTTCTGCATTATTTCACATGGTCCTGTGGCGCAATGGATAACGCGTCTGACTACGGATCAGAAGATTCCAGGTTCGACTCCTGGCAGGATCGAATTTTTTTTTCTGTTTTTTTATAGTTTGATGTCATATTAAAGTTATATCATGAAAACTTTTTGATTTATTTGGAGTGTGAACATTTTTTACATATATGTTATTGTTTTTGAAGTTTATGATTTAGTTCTGCAGAGAATAATTTTAGCACTAACTACTCTATAGAGCTGGAAAACAATCGTTACTATCGACATCACTATCGATGGTTTTATACTATCGATGGTCCCATCGATAGTCCAGCGACTATCGAACTATCGAAGCTACTGTTATGTTGTGCTCATATGTAAAATTTTTGAAATTCACTTTCTACGCGACTATTGAGCGTAATTTATATATTATGCACATATCTAAAAAAACTGTTGTGCACATATCTAATATTTTTGACGTTCACTTTCATTGTTAACAACTTGTGCAAACTTTTAAACTATTTTGTTTTTTACAATTACAATTATAACATTTTTTCAAACGGTAAGTAAAATCTGAACTATTTCGTGGTGTATGGTTGTCCATAACACTTTTCTACATTTTTTAAAGATGGATGACATTATTTGCATTGAAAATGATGATGTTGCAGCGTTGCCGCCGAAATCTAAGAAGCAGAGAATATCGGACGCTTGGAAATATTTTAAGAAAATCGGTTCCAAAGCCAAATGTACTCATTGTGGAAAAGAATATGCACACTGCGGAAATACAACTAATCTGAAAGATCACATGAATAGATGTGACAGCATTCGAAACAGTATGCGCAGCATTTCTTCCACCAGTAGTAGTAGCACTGCATCCTCATCCGAATCATCATCACAAAGGTGCTTTATAAGTACACGTTTTTTGAATTGTTGAAAATTGGGTTGTTTTACTGTATTTTCAGAACGCTTACTTCTTTTTTAAAAATTGGACCGAAATATGATAAAAACTCTTCAAAAAAAAAAGAAATTGATCATGCGCTCGTGTTAATGGTGAGTCAAGACTATCAACCATTTTCAATTGTGGAAGACCAAGGATTTCGAAACTTTGTTCGGGTATTAGATGAGAGGTATGAGCTTCCTAGCAAAACAACACTCAAAAACAAATTGTTACTTTTGCAATATAATGACATCAAAAGCCAAATTAAAAATGAGCTTGAAAGTGTTGCGCACGTCGCAATAACTTGCGATATGTGGAGCTCAAGGGCAAATGATGGTTACATTACTGTGACAAGCCATTTTATAACAAAGGATTTCGATCTTAAATATTATGTACTGTCCACCAAACCTCTTCTGGACCGTACTAATAAACAAGCCGATAACATTTCAAGCACAATGCTTTCAGTATTTGAAGAATATCAAATTGAGAACAAAGTTGTTTGCATTGTGACAGACAACGACAGCACAATGATAAAAATGTGCACAAATTTGCAAAAAAGGCACATACCTTGCATGGCACACACCATTAATTTAATAGTTCAAGACACATTAAAAATAAAGCCCATCGAAAATATTATTGCTAAATGCAAAAGCATAGTTAGATTCTTTAAGAGTAGCAATATTGCAACAGAAAAATTAAAAGAGAAGCAGAACTGTCATGAGCCTCTAAAATTAATACAGGAGATGCCTACGCGATGGAACAGTTCATTGGCCATGATTCAAAGAATTCTTGCAATAAAAAATGCTGTTAATACGAGTCTTTTGGATCTTGAAAGAGCTCCAGAACCGTTGCGAAATGAAGAAACATTGATCTTGAATGATTTAGTGCTTGCTTTGGTTCCTTTTGAGGATGCAATGAGACAAGTTTCATGTTCAAAAACTGTTACCGTGTCCCTTATCAATCCCTTAATTTGCGGATTGTTTATGACGATGAATGAGGTGAAAAATAAACTGGCTACGGAGGAAGGAAAAACTTTTGTTGACTTCATTATAGCTAGAATGCAAGTGCGCTTAGCTTCCTACGAATCACGAACTGTCACCAGAATTGCCACGCTTTTAGATGCAAGGTTCAAAAAAGTAGGATTCAGACAAGAATCAAACGCCGAAGAAACGGTTAAGATTTTAGAAAGCGAGATATAACAATGAAAGTATCAACCAAAACTCTGCAAATTCTAAACAAAATAGCCCGAACAATCTCCTCGGTTTTATGACTCAACGGCTTCAGAAAAAAAAATAGGACAGCAAATGTAGATGCAATTATAATCAGAAAACAGTATCTGCAGCTAGAAAATTGTGATGGAAATACCAATCCATTACTCTACTGGAAGGTGATCTATGATATTTTAAAAAAAATTTATTTTTTTTAACTTAAGATTATTTATTCGAAGATACAAGCTCAACAAAGCGATGTACTTGGAGAGTTGGCAAAAAAATATTTGTGTATCCCGGCGTCATCAGTGGAATCTGAGCGTGTTTTCAGCATAGCTGGGCTAATAGTTAATGATCGGCGGTCTAGCCTAAAACCTTCAACTGTGGATATGCTAGTTTTCTTGCATAAAAATTTGCGGAACTGATTGGAAAATTCGTATTTTACTTTTTGATTTTTTTTTGTAAAATGAAACTGTTCAATTCCTTTATAAAATGCAAAAATAAAACTAGGACGTCTCGCGAAATATTTTATTTGACCTCTTATTTCAACTGCAGTTAGCCGAATTTTGAATCTGTACCAGGGATGATATTTGGGGGCTTTTAGGGCTTTTTTGAGCCCTTTTTAATTGTAAAAGCCCCGAGGCCCTTTTTAGTCGTTTTAGGCCCTTTTGAAAAAATTTAACCCAAAAAAAAAATAATCGCAATTTTTTACAAGAATAGTTTAATGGTTGATGTCTGTTGACAACATTTATGTACTATGCAATCGTTCTACAAAATTTTAAATTTGGAGGTAGAAAATGGAGGTAGGAAATATTGTCCACAGAAAAATCGCACAAAAAATAAAGTTAAAGATCACTTAAACCAAAAATTCCCAAAAAAAAAATTAAAGAAAAATGTAAAAAAATCACCCAATAAAAACGAAAATATGCCTAAAATTTTGGAAAAATTGCCTAAATCTTGCATCTTGGTATCGGAGTGCTTGACAAGAATAAGCTCTCTTGAATTTATTAAATAAATGAATATATCTGGAGAAAGAAATAAATATTATTCATTAGTAGTTATCAATAGGTATGACTATCGCGGGACGGGGACTGATTTTAACTAAAAACTTTTAATTTTAAAAACATGATGATCGAGTGATAGTAATAGTTATAACCATTTCACTAGTAGTCAATGTATACTATCACTCGAAAACAAAAAGTGAAATAGTCCTACAAAATTAGGTGATTTTTGTATGGTAAATACAAAATACGGTTTCAAAACGAAAATTAACCGAATTTTGTATGGATAAATTTTGGGTAATTCTTATTTAAAGTCTATATTTCCTATATCCTTTTTTAATGTTCTCATTGAAATAAGTTCTGGTATATACAGCCAGGATCACATAAAAAGCATACTTTTTAGTAATCTCAACTACAAATTTTGTTTGTTTTCCAAGTTATATGAAAAGAGCGAGCCCTAAAGGCTCCATCGTAGTCCTGACAATGCCTTAATATACGTACAAATTAATCAATTTTGTTATCAATTCAATATCAACGCTAAGAAAATCAGGCCAGTACTACACCCTGTCTACACCCTGATGAAGTTTTGGTGGCAAATTTTAAACTTATTTCTTGGTGATTGTTTTGTCATCTTATCAGATGTAATTTGACTTAATTTTCTTTTTGCAAAATTCTTTATTCTAAAATTGTGGTCATTTATGAAACTATTTTTTGTTAAATTCAGCCATGCCTCAATATATTTTTTGACATGGGTGAATTTTTTCTACTCAATTTCGTCCCGCTTCATTGATTCGTCTTTTTACAAGTCTTAACGGAGAAGAGTCTACATTAAATTGCTCATTCATTTCTGACATTCTACCACTATTTAAAAGTGGATATAACCGATTTATATTGCTTTGCAATTTTTGCTAAAAATTTTTTTGCAGAAATACACTATATCTAAAGATTGTTTTTACCATTTTTTTAATTAAAAAAAATTTTGACACAAATAATGCGTAAAATAAAATGTATATGAAATAATCACCTTAAACACTATTAAGATGGAGAGGGATTTAATTTAATCATTAAAATTAGAGCTTGCTATATTTGTGATCAACCAAGAACTTCCTTCCATGTTCGGCTTAAACGGCACAAACGAAATAAAACACGAAAAAGTTAAAGTTTTTTTGATTTCCCAAAACTGTTAATTCGAAATTTCGAACTAGAATTTTATTTTCACCCCAAATTAAACTGGGCTTTGTGAGATTATTAAAAAGTGTGCTATTTGTGAGACCATGGCATGACCGTGTGACCACAAAGAAGGCCTTCAATATTGAATTGCCACTTTATAAAACTAAAAGCCCTATTAACGTCAAATTGGCCCAATTTTGGTTTGAATTCTGGCCCTTTTCCAACTAAGCCAATATCATCCCTGATCTGTACTGCCGAAGCCAAGATTATGCATAAAATTTTATTGCTCAAAACTATATTCTTACGTTTTTTCATTTATAATTTCTGTATCGATAGTATCGGAAACTATCGATGGTTTGTACCGATAGTATCGATGACTATCGATAGCGGCGACTATCGATAGTTTTCCAGCTCTACTACTCTATACAAATGCAACATAACTTATTTATAAACTACTCCGGTAATCAGTTTTATTATTCAGCCGTATTCTTTAATGATTTAACAAAGCATTCAAATGAAAGATATTTATATATATAATTATTTTGAACCAAAGCTGAACTATGCGAACCTTTCGCAATATAAATTAATTTGTTCAAAGAACAGATTTAGCTGGATGCAAATGATGGATACTTGGCTAGATATTGTGTTCGATGAATATGAGCAGACACTCAATTTTAGGAAATTTTAAATTTGAGTATGTATTAATAACTGATTTTTTTTCAATATTCTTTTAAAATAAATAACGAATAAATAAGAGTAAATAAATTCGCAGCTATTGCTAGTTGCACTTTTGTTTTAATAGATATTTCTTTGTTACATTTGAAACCAGCGCACTGAGGGTCAGCAACGCCATTCGGTGGCCATAAGTAAGAATAAAAAACTTTAGAAATTAGTAAAATTAGTTATTTGGATTGCAAATATTTAAGCTATCTCTACTGAAAATTTGAAATAAATTGATCAAGTCCAGCATGTTTGGCAGCAATAAAATTACTGAAAATATTAATAAAAATTGCACATACCTTGAATATAAATTACAGTAGTAATTCGATAATCCGGCTACTCTATAATTCGAAAATCCAGTAATCCGACGGTTTACTTTCACAGCGCTGGCTATTCTGTATTCCGAATTAATTGCAATTCTGTAATCCGAATTGCATGATTTACTCATGTTTTCATTAGAATTCAACATTGTAACAGGACTATAACGTATTTCAGCAGTCAGAATTTCGCAACTGAGCGAGAGTGTA
This sequence comes from Coremacera marginata, assembly GCA_914767935.1. Classification (NCBI taxonomy): domain Eukaryota; kingdom Metazoa; phylum Arthropoda; class Insecta; order Diptera; family Sciomyzidae; genus Coremacera; species Coremacera marginata. The sequence goes on from OU612044.1 coordinate 18,151,241, forward strand.
TGATATTTTGCCATTGATTATGAGTTATTGCGAGTGACAACACATAAAATGAATAATAAAAAACGTGCTCATAAAACACTGTCTCTATTAGACAAAATTAAAATATTAGACGGTCTGAAACAAGGAAAATCCTGTAAAGACCTAGCCAACCAATTCGGAGTGGGACGTGCTACTATCTCTGATATTAAATAGAAACGAAATGAGTTAAAAAGGTTTGTAAGAGATACACTTATAACTGAAATGTAAGTTTTTTAATTTGTTGCTTTGTTTATAGTTTTTCTGCGAATTCTAGCGCTAAAAATTTAAAATTGCGCAAAACTCTAAGAACTGGTGAGTATCCCGAATTCGAACAAACCTTTACTCTTGGTTTTTGAAGCAGCGGGAGAAGCAAAACATTTTGTCGCGTGAAATTGTATGCGAAAAAGCCAAAAAGATGTTTAAAGATATGTATGGCAATGTCAAAACTTTTAAGCTTCATATGGATGGTACCAAAAATTCAAGACAAGATTTAACATTCGTTATTTAAAAATTTGTGGAGAAAAGCTCTCAAGCCAACCCCATTCAGTACCCTCATACTGCAATTAAAAGAATTACAATCTACAGAAGGCTTATGCGACACACAAATTTATAATGCAGATGAGGCTGCACTTTTTTAGAAATTACTGCCGAAACAAACTTTGGTGCATGATAAAGAACGATGTGCTCCGGGAAGAAAACTGTCAAAAGAACGAGTAACTATTCTCTGCTGTGCAAATAAATCTGGAAATCATAAATTGCGTATTGCGGTTGTAGGAAAGAATGTTCCTCCGGTGGAGTACTATTCACCTAAGAATGGTTGGATGACTTCATTTATATATTCGGAATGGTTTTACAATTCATTTGTTCCACAAGTTAAAGCATACCAATCTGAAAACAATCTGGAACAAAAGGCCCTGCTCATAATAGATAACGCACCGTGTCATCCAACAGAGCTTTCTCATGAAAATTATAAATGCTTGTTTTTACCACCTAACTGCACAAGTTTAATTCAACCCATTGACCAAAACGCCATTAGAATAACCAAAATGTCCTATAAAAAGTCACTCCTATGTCATATAATTGGAGGAGGTGAAGATTACGATAAGGCATTGAAGTCATTTACATTAAAAGACGCATGTATTTTACTCAAGCATTCTTGGGGCAACCTTCGAGAGGAAGTTATTAAAACTTGCTGGTCAAAAATATTTGATGAAAACTGCATCTCTGAAGATGATTTATAATGATTTCTATCCTTCGATAAAATATAAATTCTATAGAAACACCAGAAGAAAGCATTACTATGGATTTTATGAGGGAACTTGTTCAAAACACTATGCACATTAATTTGACCAATGATAATTTAAATGAATGGATTGAAGAAAGCTACAATACTGATAATGAAGATGAAGATGAGAGTCTACAGTTGTCAGAAGACGAAATTTAAATTTTGAAGCTGAAATTTATGTCAAAAAAGGTGATCAAATATCAAATTCTGAAGCACTTACTTATTTAAACAAATGCATTCTATGGGCTCAACAAAAAGATCTTGCGGATGAAAAAGTTATACAGCTGACAGATTTGCGAAATGAAGCATTAGAGTTATGTACAAATAGTGTAAAACAAACAACCATAAAAGCTTTTTTAAAACCTAGTTTTTTTATTTATTTTTATTTATTTATTTATATATTTATTTATTTTATTTATTTATTATTTACATGTTTTTATACATGATTTGAACTGATTTTTGATTTATATTAAATTTGATTGATTTAAATTATATTTTTAACTAATTGAATAAAAAAACCTGAACTGTTAAACTCGTAACAAAAATGAACTCTAACTTTGTTATTTTTATATATCGCTATAAAATAAAATACATACATATTTGATTTTTCATTGAAATTTGTGTTTTTCTTTAATAAACTTATGGAAAATAAAACTATCCAATAATCCGAATGTTTCGATAATCCGAATGTTTCGATAATCCGAATGGGGGTCTGCAATCATTAGTTCGGATTATCGAATTACTACTGTAATTTTATTGTAAATATGAAGGAACATTTTCAATCCTCCAAAAAAAAAAAAAAATTGAAGCTTCAAAAATAATTAGGAAAATTTAGGAAAATCGTGATGTGTGTGTGCTAGACAAGGGTAACGCAGCGCTGCGTTGCGTTAATGAGTTGAAGCACTCCAATGCGTTACTGCGTTGATACACTTGTTTTAATAAAACTAACGCAATAGCGCAGTAATGCAAATGATGCGCTCAAAAGCCCGTATGATACTTAATTTTTTTGTCCAATTTTAAATTCTGAAAACAAGTGGCGCGTGGGCAGGACAGATATATTTTGTAAGAAAAGGATAAACGTTGTTACTTTTTTTTTTGTGGTGTTTTTTAAAACCAGCTGCATTTAATAAATTAATATCAGCTACACACATCACTTTCAATTCAGTATCAAATTTTCTTAAATAGTTTTGTTTACTCTAAAAATTGCAAATTAATTATTAACAGCACAGTAAATATTTGATCGAAACTTAACAAAGAACGAATTGGAAGAAACGGCAAAAAAATGCAAAGAAAATACAGTCCGTCCCACAAACTTTTCTCCAATTCGTACTATATGCGTACTCACTCACACCAATTGAATCCATGCATTCAATGAGCAATTTAATGAAGTATCATACAGGCTAAAGCAAAAGTAAAAAATATTTATATAGCTAGCAAAAATTGCACATGTTGTACGGCGCATCGAGGATAGAAACAGAAAGTTGAAAGCGAACATTATTACTCTGTATAAATAAGGACAAGGGGTTGCAGGGGATATGCTTGGTGTGCGTTTGACTGTTATTAATGTTTTGCAATTCACAGAATGGTTTTGTCTTCAATTTAATAACAAAATGTTGGATATGTTCGTGTTCGAAGCAGAAGTAAACTTGGATCCAAATTTGAACTTGCTTTGCATACCAGGTACGCGTATGTGTCTGTTTGATAGCTCGCATCAAATTTTAAACGAAATACAGTTAGGCTGCATGCCATGAAGTTTAGTATATCTTCAGATTTGGTGGATGCTTTAATCTGCACTTCCTTTAGTTATATGTCATATTTATTACTTTTGGATTTAATAATATTTAATGAATAAGCAGTAAGATTTCTTTAGATCAGAAATATTGATTAAAGATTTTTATTTGATTTAATTTATTTTTTCTAAGTGAACCCAATTTGAGCTTAGCCTTCCACCACAAAATTCACTATATTCGAAAAATTAACCACATAACGCAACGCATTGGTCCTCACTGCGTGGATTAAATTCTTGTTGATACAGGAATCATAGCATTTGAAACTACGCTATGGCGCAATTGCGTTAACGCATTCCGCCGATGCATACATTTTTTTATTCATAAATGCTCTCGTTTTGACCTCGTGTCGTAATGTTACTGTAGCGTCTAATGTGTTCTATGAATACAAAAGCTTTTAAGGTCGGCGCTAATATAATCAGACTTTTTATCAGAAGCGCCAACTTCAAAGTATTTGTATTCATCAAGAAATTAATATATTTATGATAATAAAACAAATAAGAAAAAATTCAAATAATAAGATTTCATATATAATAATATGTTTAAATAAATTATCAAATATGACCAATACATTAAAAGGAAAATTATTTTTTACTTTGTAGTGATTTTGAAGTCGGTTGTTTTTTTTAAAGTTTTTATTTTTTCCTTTTTAGAGAATATGATAAATTTTCGAAAAAAGTTTATAAACAACATAAATACAATTGTTCTGAAAAAATTTGTTCTATTAAATTCTGAAAGTTTGTTGGTTATTTCAAATATCTGTCTCTTAAATTTAAATTAGATGTGAAGTGTTTTGATATTATTGTACCCATTCTTGTAACGAGTTTTATTATCCTGGTGTCAATATAATTCGAGATATAGTTTTTTTCTTATATTGCCACGACCCTTTATTTCAGTACCCCAGCGTCAATATTAACTGAGATAGTGTTTATCTAGTATTGCCACGCCCATTTGTCAAATAACGCTAACTTTATTGACCCTAATTTTTAATAATTCTGCCTACCCCTGTACTACAATAAATTTCAATGCCCTAGTGTCAATATTATTCGAGATACACTGTTTTTCTAATATTGCCACGCCCAGTAGTCGAATACCGCACACTTTATCGACCGTAATTTGTACTAATAATGCCTACCCCAAACCATCTTGCAGTACTATAGTATCAATATTATTGAAGATATACTCTTTTTTTAATATTGCCACTCCCATTTGTCAAATAACGCCCATTTTCTTGACCGTAATTTGTATTAACTGTGTCTACCACTACACTAAATTTCAGTACCCTAGTATCCATATTATTCGAGATACAGTGTTTTTATAAAACTGCCACGCCCATTTGTCGAATAGCGCCCACTTTATTGACGATAATTTGTAATAATAATGCCTACCCCTGTACTAAATTTCAGTACTCTAGTCTTAAAATTATTCAAGATACACAGTTTTCTAATATTGCCACGCCCATTTGTCGAATTACGCCCATTTTCTTGCCCGTTATTTGTAATAATTGTGCCTACCCCTACGCTAAATTGCAGTACCCTAGTGTCAATATTATTCGACATACAGTAGTGTCTAGTATTGCGAGATCTATTATTGCCACGCCCAGTTCTCGAATACCGCCCACTTTTGTACGGGCACCTCTATGCTTATGATATCTATCTGTTCCCCACAAATTATGGCAATCAGGCATATGGTTTAGGAGTTATCGATGTACATACATTTAAAAAAAAAAACAGAGAAACCGACGAACTTGAGAACCTCCTCCTTTTTGATGTCGTTTAAAAAATCATACTTATCGGATGACTGGCTTGGAGCTTTTTTACAGTATTTGTACAATAACGCACTCTGGTTTTCGAGATAGTACAAAAAAAAAAAAATAGCGCCAAAGCACTTTCCATACTCGAAAATTCCTATGTACAAATTTTCATCCTAATCAGATGAGCGGTTTTGTAGTGTTTAACCATTGTTAAGAGATTTGTACTACAACGCCCTCTGGTGCTCAAGGCAGCACATTAAAAAATAAGAGTGTGCTTTAGACCACACGACTTAAGTAAAACTACTTTAGCTCCTTCTATATGTATATATTTTATATATACATGTATACCCATATACATATCACGGGGGCAATTTCCCTCTCCTGCGCTACCATCGCTACGCCCATGCGTATGTGTGCACGTTTATAGCTTTGTAATATATACATGTATAAACATATACACATAAGGGGGCACGACTGCTCTCCCCAGACCTACCTTCATTACGGCCATGTATATATGTTTATATATGTAGTTATGCATAATATATACATGTATATACATATCAGGGGGCAACTTTTCTACTCGGCCCTACCCTCACTACGCCCATGTGTATGTTTATAAGTTTATATTTGTATATATGCATAATATGTACATGTATATACATAAACATATCAGGGGAAGACATCTGCCCTACCCTCGCTACGCCCATGTATGTGCTTAGGTTTATATATGTATATAACCAGCAAAAAATTTCAATGCGCATTACTTGTATGCACATAAAGAGCCCTTTATTCTCCTTGCAAGTAGTGCTGTTCGTATCGCGCTATATTTGTAGCACTTTCCGTAACGATAACGTTGCACTTGAAAATAAAGTATTAGATATTAATGTCAAAAATTTTAAAAATTCACTTATCGTTTCACGTGAATAAACAAAATTTGATTTGATTTTATCAAACTTGCTGTTATTTGTTATTAAGAAACGATTTTATCAATTGAGATATGGCAGACCGGTTGACGTGTTTGCCTTGTAATCGAAATGCCCCGGTTCAAACCTGGCTGGCGGCGGTTCCCAACAGGAAAGCGAGCGTTTCATTGGCGTTTTTGTTTTGTTTTAAAAAGTTGCTTATATGTTTTTCTGTTATTATAAACCTAAATTTTGGCGGCCATGTCATACTGGTTGGGGTGCTTGCTTTGTAAGCGAGATGCCCGGTTTCAAACCCGTGCCTGGGTGATTGTTTTTTGTTTTGTTTTCAAAATTTTAAATATTTACGTATAGCGCCCAGTTCTTGCTACGTTTTTATATCAAATACAAGGAGTACAAAGCGCTCGGCTCTCGCTACGATTCCATATTTTCTACAGCGGGAGCGGAGCGTATACATCTGATGACATGACTATGTTAAAAAATGCGCTATACACAAGGAGAATAAAGCGCTCTACTGTTTTTTTGGAGCGCTTCAGATGCGCTAATGGAGCGCTCGATTTCCTGTTGGGTATGTAAATATAATATATACATGCATTCGGATAAACGGCTTAGGAGTTTTTCGACTTTATTAAAATATTTGTACTACAGCACCCTCTGGTGTTCAAGATAGAATAGAGTAGATAAGTCATAAGAACTCACTGTATCCGAAAACCGGATACAAATTTTCATGCAAATCGGATTAACGGTTTTGAACTTTTTCGGCTTTTTTTAAAATATTTGTACTGCAGCGCCCTCTGGATTTCAAGATAGAACAGAGTATATAAGTCATAAAAACTCACTGCTTCCGAAAACCTCTATATACCAACTTTCATGCAAATCGGATAAACCACTTAGGAGTTTCTTGACATTTTTTAAAATATTTGTACTACAGCGCCCTCTGGTGTTCAAGATAGTACAAAAAAGATATGTCAAAGACACTCACCGTATCAGAAAACTCCTATATTCCAATTTTCATGCAAATATGTTTTCGAAGTAAATTTTCATTCACGGCTTAGGAGTTTTTCGAAGTTTTTTAAAATATTTGTACAGCGCCCTCTGGGGTGCCGAATCCTAAAACTTCTATATACAAATTTTCCTGCAAATCGGATGAACGGTTTCGGAGATAAGCTAAAAAAAAGAATGCCTGGAACCCGATCGCAGCGCCCCCTACCGGGTCCAACCTTTTTTACTGAATAAAAAGTAGTAACTATATATTGGCCGGGGGTATAAGGAACCTAGATGTCAAGTTTCATTTAAATCCATACAGTGGTTTTCGCGTTTAAAAATGCGATTTTTAGACGCAGCGTCCGTCGTTAAAAATGTCCATCGCAAAAAGAAATTAAATAAAATATTTCATGTACAGATTTTTTTTTTTTTAATTTTATATATATAACAGAATAATATGGTATTCTACATTAGGACACTTTTTGTTTTTTATTTTTTTTTTTCTAATATTATATATAACCTACTAAAACAAGAAAAATCACATTTGAATTATTATCTATTTGATTGGAATATTGTTTGCAAATATTCCGTAATCAGTTTTGAATTTTTTTCGTCCTAGCTAGTAGCTGTTATGCTTCTTTATCTTAGTTCAGGTGTTCCACTTTTCATTGATGTCGCATGCTAGAGATGAGCGAATCTGAAATTGCCAATAATATATTAAGGCGGGACATGACATTCGCGGCAGAGAAAACAGACCTTGTTTTAAAAATTCATAACTCAGTCAAAAACAAACATTTTTCCAAAATTTTTTTTATTATTGTAGAGAATTGAACAAATTACAAGAAAAAAAAATTAAAAAAAAAAATATTTTCACTCCAACATGGTTTTATTCGGCTCCAAACTGGCGGCAGAGAAAAAAACGGGGCCTCGTGGTTGCAGCGCTGGGAGTTGCAAAAATTGTCCGATCTGAAAAAAAAATTACTTTTTTAAATCTTAACAAAATTGGTTATCTTATGACACGAGCTTTTTTTTTAATTTTGTTTTCAATTTTTGGTGTTGTTTCAAATTTGAAAGTGTGTTTTTTCGAAAAAATATTGACTTTAAAAATTCATAAAAAATTGAAAAAAATTTAAAAAAAAGCTCGTGTCATACGATAGCTAATCAAGTTTAAAAAAATAAATTTCGTCAAAAAATTAGCCCGCTAGTGCCGCAACCAGTACGAAAAACATGGTTTCGAGATAAACGCGTTCAAAGTTTGTGAACAAAGAAAAAAAAGGTTACCTTCAATCTGCCATGCCCTGCTTCGTACTGTATGCCTTCGTTATCTTGTGTTGTGCTGTTTCTTATAGTTTTTTGCAATCGTTTAGCAATTCGGGCTTCACCCTTCACCCTTCAAGTAGGTACGAAATAACAACCACCAAAAGTCAGGTAGCAAGTAAAACAAGTGTATACTCGTACCAGCTGCCGTACGTAGGTAGCGCAAAAATTAAAAATGCGCTCTCACTAATCCGGCTGTAACTTTTGAGCCCGTAAGAATTTTTCCATGAAAAATATTTACTAAAATACAAAATTATTAAAAAAAGATTCGATTTAAAAAAACTGCTAATGTCATGTAACCCCTTAAAAACATCTTCATTTGTGCAATTGCGTAACATTTTTCTGGTGTTGTGTTCACTATAAAATCTGTAATCCTTCCTCTTTCTTTCCTGAACTTCCTCCGATAGATCTCCAAGTGGTACTAAATGATATTTAATAACATCTTCTCCATGATAAAGGATTTTGTGAACTGTTGCAGACATATTTCTCCATAAGTATTTCGTTGTATATATTTTTGCAGTTTCCTTAGCGATTACGCTAATGATTACATCAAATTTTTTCGCGTCAATTTGTTCATTGCATGCAAGTACTTCGGCGATTTTTTTAAGCCTGGAAATAAGATTTAAATCAACTCGTGTTATTTCAGATGCGCTATCCGGGTCTGAGAAGTTTCTGTGTTTCCATCATTTGTATTGCCTGAACCATGTTTTGGCTGATCTATAACTAATCCATATTTTCGATATTCATCTTGGACATGTTTCTTTTTAAACTTCGTAACGCCTTGTTGGTTTCGTTGTCTCTTACTAATCCTGTAGGTCCGAATTCCAAATCGTAACTGATTTTCAGAGTGTGTGCCATAATGCGCATTCTTGCATGTATTATATATTTTTTTATATATATTCCATCAATCATTGTAAGCACTAATTGGTAGCTTACTTCGATTTTCTGCCCATTAATTTCTATTTGTAATGGATAAAGCTGTGCAATTTGTGCTCTGATATCGCTTACTTCTTTCTTAAGGGGGGACATGACATTCGTGGAGGAGAAAACATACCTTTTTTAAAAATTCATAACTCAGTCAATAATAAACATTTTTCCAAAATTTTTTTTTATTATTGTAGTGAATTGAACAAATTACAAGAAAAAAAATTAAAAGAAATATATTTTTCACTCCAACATGGTTTTACAGAGCTCCAAGCTGGCGGCAGAGAAAAAACGAGCCCTCGTGGTTGCAGCGCTGGGAGTTGCAAAATTTATCCGATCTGGAAAAAAATGACTTTTTTAAATCTTAACAAAATTGGTTATCGTATGACACGAGCTTTTTTTTTAAATTTATTTTCAATTTTTGGTGATGTTCCAAATTTGAAAGTGTGTTTTTTCGAAAAAAATATTGACTTAAATAAAAATAATAAAAATAATTCATAAAAAATCGAAAAAAAAAATTTATTTATTTGTAAAAATTTCGATTTCAAAAAACTGCCAATGTCATGTCCCCCCTTAATGGTATCCTGGGTTTCCTTTTTGAATTCAAATTTGATGGGCCTGCTGTGTTTTGTGGAAGCTGGTGTGTGATTTTTCCAAATATCCCTGGTGTGCTGGTCGATGGCTCCGAGTCTTCCAAAATCTTTTTTAATCGCAATGGTACAAATGACACCATCAACATATCCGTGTCCAAGGGAACTAAAAAAATTATACTTATTAGAAAACAATGATAAATAATGACAGTACAATTATTTAGTTCTGCAGTAGATTATACCATTTTTTTCTGATAAGTTTAATTTTCTTAGTACTTAGTACTTTTTTATTTTTAGAGGTATGTTTATGTTTTTGGTATCATTGAAAAAAGAATTGAATGAATTGCAAAATTGATCCTAAAAACCAATTTCATTTATTACGCAAAATTCTGAGAAATTTGTGCTCAAATTTGAAATTTGGTAGATTCAACTGATTGATTTCATCTTCACACGAGCACAGCTCGGTAACGGTAAAGCTGGTGGAGTTTGTTGATACACCGTTGGAAAGGTGATTTCAAAAGGCCTTTGCAATGAGTTATCACAATAAGATGTATATAGGTTAGATTTTTTTTGCTAGAAACAATAATGTGAATGAAAGTCGTAAAATATTAATTAACCCTAAGATCCTAAGAATGTGAAAATAGATCCCCCTCCTCCCATACGATTTGTTGCTCACTTCGACATCACCTTTCACCTCCGTAAATAGTTTGTGAAGGTGGAAGTCGGTACTCGTTTCCACAAACACTAGATGCACACCCAGTAGCAGTCGTGACCTCTTTTCTTTCTGCTTTCTGTTCAAATTTATTAAAATACCTTGTTGCCTTATTTGGATCATTAACTAAAATATGAATTAAATCTTTTATTTTTACACATCACATTTATTAAATCTATGTGTACGCACTATCGGAATACCTCTTAATACATCGGCAGTAAATAAAACAACTATGACTTGGGTAGTTTAACACTGAAGCAGCACTGTGTTGAATAAGCAAAATGTAACATACACCTTAATTAAATTTCACCCGGATGGCAAGACTAGCCCGAGGTGAAAAGCGATATGTCAAGAACAATGAAACAGCTGAAACATAAACTCAACACACCATGACTGTGCAGCAGGGATGATATTTGGGGGCTTTTAGGGCTTTTTTTGGCCCTTTTTCATTTCAAAAGCCCCGAGGCCCTTCTTATTCATTTTACGCCATTTTGGAAAATTCTACCGAAAAAAAAAATCTGAATATTTTAAAAGAAAAGTTTACTGGTTAATGTATATGATTTCATTATGCCAAAGAAAAATCGCCGAAAAAATAAAATGAAAATCCCCCAAACGAAAAGAATACAAAATTTTTACAAAGTAAAAACGAAAAAATGTTCAAAAATTTTTGGAAAAATGTTCCAAAATGCAATTCAGTGGCGTTGTTGTGCTTGACAAAAATAAAATGAAACAACCAATATCCGCCGTCACGAAGGGTATAATTTTTCGGGTATAATTTCGGTGATCAAGATTCAATATAAGAATATCAAAGTATAAAAGAACAGATTCGAGTAGTAAATTAATATTCCCTTGAAAAAATATCTGCAAAGATTTCATTAATTTTATTTGTTTTTTGATGTAATTCATGAACAAGGGGTCATGAACATTATGTACGGATAAGGTCCAAATGGTGTTTTTTTATGATAAAATGATTTGATCTTTTAAGGAATAATGTTTTTTACCTTCCGTACAAGGGCGAACCATTTTATCGTAACGAATTTGATATTTCTCAACTTTTCGGTAAACAAAAATTCTGGCGGTTTTTTTTTTTAATTTGGCAAAAATGCCCGATTTTTTTTTCGGTCCTAAATTCCAAGCATATTTTTCGTACCTTTTCCTTTTCAAGTATTTGCAAAAAAGATCCTAATTTTATTGGTACAAACACCAGAAAAAAATGTCATTATCGGTAAAAATTTCGGTCATTGTTTTTCGAAGAATTAAGCCCGATTTAGTATGGAAAATTTCGGATTTTTTGTAATTTTTTTTCGTTTGTAATTTCTGGAAGCTATCTTCGATTTATTTCGTAAATAGAAATATCTGGAGAAAGAAAAAAATTATCTTTTAGCGATCATGAAATGGTAAGACAACCGCGGGGGAGAGAGGTGACGGATAGTCCTCGACCGATTTTAGTTAATTATTTGAAATTTTTAAAAAAAATGATGATCGAGTGATAAAAATAAGAAAAAAAGAGCTATAATTACCATTTCACTAGTAGTCAATGTGAAGTATCAGTTAAAAACAGAAAGCGAAATTGCATCCAAAAAAGTTGCTGATTTTTGTATAAGAAAAACCCTCAGCAAAAAGCGAAATTTCGTTAAAAAATGTGCAAAATTGTCCAATTTTTTCGGTGATTTTTCTTTTGAATTTCCCATTCATTTTTTATTTCATTCACCCCAGTTTTTGATAAAAATGTTGGGTGATTTTTCATATCATTTCTTATGTAAATTTTTGTTGTTTGTATTTTTTGTAAAGGCGATATTTCCTATCGCCTTTAAAAATGTTCTCAGTAAAACAAGTTTTGTTATATACAGTCATTGCCCCATTAAGAGCATACTTTTTAGTAATTTCAACAAGTTTAGTTTATTTTCCTAGTTGAGTTTAGACGAAAAGAGTGATCCCTAGTCCCGCTTCATTAATTAGACTTCTTGCAAGACTTACCAGAGAGTCTGCATTAAATTGTTTATTCATTTCTGGCATTCTACGACTATTTCAAGATGGAAATATCTGGTGTGTGGTTTTTGTGGAAAAGCTTTACAATTTTTATTTTTATTTATCAAATTTAGGATTGACTTATCAGAATAATGTTTTTGTTAAAAATTTTCATGTAGAAACACTTTATCTATAGATTATTTTTGGCGTCTTTTTAACTTTTACAAACAAATCGTGAAATAAAATCTTTTTGAAAGAGAAACCTTAAACTATATCACTTTCACCTAAAATGTTTGATTTAAGATGGAAGTGATTTCATTTAATCATTTAAATTACAGTTCTAAATGAGTCATTATCATCATCATCATTATGCGTGAAGCGTGCATTTCCTGCCTTAAAATTAGTTAAAATTAGTGAAACTTTGGTTCAGTCGTAACCTTAGATCCACAGTTTGCTTTTTATTTTTGCCTTAAAAAATAAAAATCAAAACTTGCCAGTTATTTAGAGCTCAAAAAAATTTCGGTTAGACTTTGCTTTTTATTTTTGCCTTAACAAATAAAAAGCAGAAATAATTTTTTGCTTAAAATTTTAAAAGTCAAAATATAATTATTATTGTTTGCTTTTTATTATAAAATGCATAATTGGTACCTATTAATGTGAAGCCCTATTAATGTCAGATTGGCCCTATTTTTATATGAATTTTGGCCCTTTTGCAGTAAAGCCAATATCATCCCTGCTGTGCAGTCAAGCTGGGGTGACTTGCACAACGAGTGGTAAATTAAAATTCAGTCTTGCAGCAGCAGCCACACGAGTAAGTCATGTTCAAATAATTAACTCCTGATTAAACCTCCTCCTAATAAGTCCCACCCACGCGTTGTGCCATTGAGGACGGCGCTTCCATTCTAAGTCCTACCCACGCGTTGTGCCATTGAGGACGGCGCTACCATTCTAAGTCCTACTCACGCATTGTGCCATTGAGGACGGCGTTTCCATTCTAAGCCCTACCCACGCGTTGCTCCTGAACGGTTGACGATTCCAACAGCTGACGATGGGTGACATTGGTACATCAGGCCACGAAGAAACTCGGATCGAAAACATTGTAATGACATGAACAAAAAAGGTTGAGAAAAATTGACTCTAAGAAATGAAATATAAATTTATCATCTATCAAATTTATCATTAACTCGTGAACTCAAATTTATAGTATATATTATTTTCTTTATTTACAAATTAACGATTGTGCAATAAACTAGCAAGAATCGATAAACTAACTTAACCCCGTGTATTAAATTTTGTGAACGAACCCTGGACACCGGCGAGTGATACCTCGGCAAGAAAAAGGTTCGTCACAAGTTGTACTCAATTGCGGGATAACCTGTATAGAATAAAATGTAAGTTGCATGAATTTGAAGATGACGAATATCAACTAAAAAAAAACCAAAAGAAATACAATAAAACTATAAGAAGCAATACAAAAAAAAAAAACAAAAAAAATTAATAAAAAAAAAAATAAAAACATAAAAAAATGGGGTCTGTTAAATCCTGTCACCTCCTCGTGGTAGACCCTGGAAACTACATTGGATTTTGTAGGCCAATGACAGGAATATTTAACAATAGGAATACAACTACACTACTTTCCAAAAAGTAATTTTTTAAATTTTTGTGTTATATGGGATGTTATATGAATTCTGTGTTGGATGGTATTGTTGAAGGCGAATTTACAAAATTTGTATATTTTCAGTTGTGACTGTTTTGTATTTAGTGTGCGATATGTAAAAAATGTTCACACTCCAATCAAAGCAAAACAAAGTTCTTTATTTGCCTTACTTATTAACTTACTTTGACAACACCAAATCATAAAAAAAAACAACCACAAAAACCTCGATCCTGCCAGGAGTCGAACCTGGAATCTTCTGATCCGTAGTCAGACGCGTTATCCATTGCGCCATAGGACCATTTAGATGTGAAAACCCCGAAAATAAATACAGGCTATAAATTACAACAACATTGAAAAAACAACAACAATAAAAAATTTGTTATACACACAAAACGAATACCAAATTTATGCTATAATCTAAAAATATGATATGCAAATTAAGAACTATAAATAAACCACTATCGCACCACAACAACTAAGTCGTATTTCAAAACGACTTCCGATGCTCCGAAATTACTAAAATATAAGTTGTGATCTAAACAATGAAGCTGAACCATTCAATTTGGTATGAATTTAAATATAGATGAAGCTATAATAGCAGAATTTTTAAAACACAAATTTTCTGATTGAATTTTTTCCTATTACTGCTTCCGCAATGAATTTAAAAAACCATTTTTAATCTAAAGGGTGGTTAAATTTTAGGGGCCTGTGCTGAATGTGAACCACACCTAAACGTCAAGTTTTTTCTGCATTTTATTTGACATGTCTCAATTTCAGACTAACTCAATTTGAACCATTGAAAGATACACAATAGAGCAATGCGTTAAAGTTATTCAGGCTTATTATAAAAATGGGCGTTCAAATCAAAATGCATATCATGCACTTTGTGATTTTTTCGGTCAATTTAATCGTCCAAATGTGCGTACAATCGGAAAAATAGTGCAAAAATTTGTGCAAACCGGGTTTGTAGGAGATGTGAAAACTGTGAATGGTGTTCGCTATCGTGAGATGATAACGAATTATTTATGGCCCGAATCGGAAGATATGTGGTTTCAACAGGACGGTGCCACTTGCCACACAGCTAACGAAACAATGGCTCTTTTGCGCAACAAATTCAATGGCCGTGTTATCTCACGTGGTGGCGATGTCAATTGGCCGCCAAGATCATGTGATTTGACACCGTTGGACTTCTTTCTTTGGAGTTATTTGAAAGAACGTCGATACGCCAGCAACAATGCCAGAGGCAAAGGATGAGATTATTCGGCACATTAACGGCATAGAACCTCACTTATGCCTCAGCGTCATCGAAAATTTGGACCATTGGATGGAGGTGTGCCGTCGAGCTCGCGGCGGCCATTTGACCGATATTTTTTTCTTTACATAATTGAACCATACCAATATTATCATAATAAAAAGAAATGACAGTAATTTCCTAAATAATTTGTGTTTCATTCAAAATCAACATCGGCCCTTAAAATTTAACCATCCTTTACAAAAATTACTTTACTGTATGGTCAATAATAACTGTCAGTAAAACAAAGTGTTATAAAAATTGAAATCGTTAACGATATTTATTGTTTTTTTTTAAAGTTCGACAATATTCCAAAAAATTTCCTAAATCAATGAAAGTTTGAGTTTCTCCAAGAAAAGAATTTCTTCTATTTCCAGAAGTTTACATATGAAAAACATAATTTTTAAAGAATTACATGTAGCAACCTGTTACTTCATGAATTATTTGTCATAAAGCTCCTAAATGTAATTCTTAAAAATTTATATTTTTAAGAATTGCACAAATAAATATAAAATATTAAATGCCATAGTCTAATTTTCATATGAAAAACGAATCAGAGGTAAAAACGACTTCAGTTTTGGGTCCATTTCGTTCCAAATCCTTGCCAAACTATGCTCTAACCTATTAATTGTAAAGCCCCATATTCAGAAAATCAAGGGGTTAAGATTAGGTAATGATGCTGGCCATCCTTTGACACAGATGAAATCAGACAAATTTTCTTCGTACCAGTTTTGAGTAAGCTTTACAGTAATGCGTACTTGGATTATAAAAAAGTTAAGGTTTTAAAATTTTTGGAAAACAATGAAATTTACTGATATTTGTCCTTGACACTGTATACAAAAACCACAAAAAAAAATTGTTCATGAAATTTTAGACAACCTTAATATTTTGATGATATACATGATATAATAATTTACAAGGTAGGAGTGACAGTTTTTTTGTCGACCAGCATTTGTCAAAAACTCATTAAAAAAATAAAAAACAAATAAACATCAAAACATATAAAAAATTTAACTTTGAATTGATTTGAGAAAATATGTAGTTGTCAAGGCTACCTTTTAAATTATTATATCATGGATGATATAAAGTGAGAATTTCGAAAAAATCCCATTTTTTTTATATGTAGATATCTTTTTTTTAAGGGTTTGACTAAAAACCATTAAATTGTTTTATTAATCATAACTTTACTTACTTACTTACTTAGGTGGCCATAACAACCCGCGCTCGGGTTTCGGCCGACCTCATCATCCTCGGCGCCTGGTCCATTCATCGGAGGCATGGTCTCCCTCGTCGTCGTTGACCAACAACCCTCGCCTCGAGCACCTTTTTCGCTGGAGCTTCGTCGTCCATACGATGAACATGACCCAGCCAGCGTAGTCGCTGCATAGTTATACGCTGAACTACGTCAATGTCTTCGTAGGGCTCATACAGCTCGTGATTCATTCGAATGCGATAGTCATCGCCGACTCGAACAAGACCGAAGATTCTGCGAAGAACTTTTCTCTTGAACACCACCAGAGCAACTGCTTCAGTTTGCGAAACTACCCATGCCTCAGCGCCATAAAGCAGCACAGGTAGAACGAGCGTCTTGTAGAGTGTTAGTTTTGTCGATCGAGAGAGGGCTCTGTAATTTAGTTACTTACAGAGCCCGTAGTAGCACCTATTAGCAATTATTGCTCTTCGCTTTATCTCCAGGCTGATCGCCGCCGGTCTTGAAGTCGTTGGGTAGCAAATCGAACCTCTTCATGGCTAGATGGTGATACTTCCACTCCGTCATCGTTGATTAGTGGCACAGAACTGTGCTCTCAATGGGCGGCATTGGTGGAATCGTCGCCAGTAAGTAAATTGGAGAAGTGCCGTCTCCACAATCTAAGCACACACTGTGTATCCGTATTCAGATCTCCATTTTCGTCTCTACAAGTGCATGCTCCGGGCTTGAAACCTCGGGTTAGACGCTTAACCTGTTGATAGAATTTTCGTGCATCCTTCTTGCCCTGGTATACCTCTAGTTCCTCACGCTCACGCTTTTCCTGCTCTCTTTTCTTTCGCCTGAAAAGGCGCCTCTCTTTCTTCCTCTCTTCGCGGTAGTTTTCTCGCACGGCTCGCGTTGCAGCTGACTGCAGCGTTTTTTATATGCGGCGTTTTTTACTGCTGTCGCGATGCGACACTCCTGATCGTGCCATTGGTTCCGAGGTTGCGGGCGCCGGAAACCAATGACTTCTCCAGCGGCAGCGTGCATGGAGTGGAGTCAATGTTGACCCCCCGAAATGTACGCACATCTAGAACACTGGAGGCATGCCTTCCCTCGATTACAACATGATCAATTTGGTTTCGAGTTGTTTGATTCGAGTACAGCCAGGTGGCCTTGTGAATGTCGAGGTGCTTAGATCTGGTGCTACCAGATACTACCAAGTTTCGCGCCGCGGCAAAGTCGATCAGTTTTAGACCGTTGTTCGTGGAGGTCTCATGAAGACTGAACTGACCGACAGTGGGGACAAAGATGCCTTCCCTTTCGACTTTCGCATTAAAATCGCCGAGGACTATTTTCACGTCATGGACCGGAAGGTCGTATACATCCTCAAGACTAGCGTAAAAAGCGTCCTTGACGGCTTTGCCCTTTCCTCCGTCGTAGCGTGCGCGCAAATAAGGCTGATGAAGAATAATTTTGCCTTGATGCGGATCGTGGCCAATCTTTTGTTCACAGGTGTGAGCCGGGAAATTAGGTGGCGTAGTTTCAGACTAACGACAAATTCACATCCGAATTCGCGCTTCTCCGCATGGCAGCTGTAGTAGATATCGCAGTGTGCTTGCTTAGAGCAGCCTTGCCCTTTCCATCGCATTTCCTGGATGGCGGTGATGTCTGCCTTTATTGTTTTTAGGGCTTTCGCCAGTTGGATAAGGGCACATTCCCTATAAAGGGTCTGGACATTCCAGGTGCATATCCGTAAATCATTGTCCGTTTTTCGTTTGCGGTGGTCGTCAACGTAATTGGGGTTCTTATCCGAGGCTGTTTTAGTTTTCATGGGGCATTAGTAATGTGACGGGACCCAAACCCTGCGCACATTCCATGTTTAAGGTCCACCCGCCGCTCAAATTCGTCGTCAAACTAACGGATGCCAGTTTGACGTTGCCCAGGGAACACCACGAGAAGGTTTGAGTCGACTTGGGACGATTTCGACATGTATTATGCTGGACCCGCCAAGTTGAGGCAGTCAGACACGTTGCCATGTGAAGGTTCGCCACCCCCCTCACCCCCCCCCCCCCTGTTCCTCATCATAATTTTACACTATACCTTATATGGGGAGTAGATACAATATAGCGATTCTGGCTCAGGAGGAGCGGAGGAACAAGCCGATGACGTCATGCCCGCACTCCAGCGCCATCTAGTGGGGGGCTTTTTGCTCAAATGTGCAAAGGTGTATGTCTTTGCTAAAAAGCTATTATGGTGTATGTCTTTGCTATAAGCTTTTAAAAATTGGCAAGTTTGGTGTATGTCTTTGCTTTATTTATACTTTTAAATTAGCAAGTTTGGGGTATGTCAAAATTGGCAAGTTTGGTGTATGTCTTTGCTTTATTTATACTTTTAAATTAGCAAGTTTGGGGTATGTCTTTGCTTTTAAGCGTTGATCATAATTTTATACACTAAAAGTAGGCAAGTTTGGTGTATGTCTTTGCTGTAAGCTTTTAAAAATTGGCAAGTTTGGTGTATGTCTTTGCTTTATTTATACTTTTAAATTGGGAAGTTTGGTGTATGTCTTTGCTTTAATCTTTTAAAAATTGGCAAGTTTGGGATAAGTCTTTGCTTTAAGCGTTGGTCATAATTTTATACGCTACATTATCGGTAGTGGTAGTCAAGCGAGTTCTTATCAGTGTTTGCATGTTTTGTTTTTTTCTTAACCCTCGCATTAGTTATAGCAATGACTCAAAAAATAAATATATATTTATAAGACTTCTAACGTAGACTGCGTGGTGGCATACTTATCAGAGTTCGCATGAGTAAACGAAATACATAGCAACCAAGAAGAGTCAAGAAGTTTCTAGAAGCTTCGAGATGCAGAAACGTCGAGAACATTTTAGAAGTTGACAACATCACAAAAAAAAAATTTTTTTTTTAAGTCAAAGGTGTTAAGTCTCAAGCTTCATGGTGTGAGAGAGAGAGAGAGAGAGAGAGAGAAAGGGAGAGAGAGAATTTGATAGTAAGAGAGAAAGGGAGATAGCAAATAGCGCGATCCTATACAAAGAATACTTCAGAATCAACCTAACCTAAGCCAATGCCAAGAAGAGACAGGAAGTTTCTAGAAGCTTCGAGATGCAGAAACGTCGAGAACATTTTAGAAGTCGACTTATGTTATTGTATGCCGATGACGTCACCCATACCCATCCTGGTACGAATTTTAATTTTATTTAATTTCAATTTCAATACTAATTTCAAGGTTAAAGTGATAAGAGCCAAGCTTCATAGTAAGCGCACTCATAACCCGCAAGTTCAAGATAAGGCAGCAATGTACAAGTTCAAACATGTTTTTTTTGTGTTACTTCTAAAATAAATAAACAATTTTTGCGGTCAAGTGCAAGGGCAAAAAAAGAAGATAAGAATTAAAAGTTGATATGTCAAAAACTAAGCTAAGCTAACCTAAGCTAATATAAGCTAAGGCTGCGTTCATAGTGAACGCCCATAATCGGCTGCTTTTTTATAATGATTCTTGTTGTTGTTGTTCTTACTGTTGCTATTGTTGTTCTTACTGATGTTGTTGTTGTTGTTGTTGTTGTTGTTCTTACTCTTGTTGTTGTTGTGGTTGTTGTTGTTGATGAGGCTGTTTTACTAATAAAAATAGGCAATCTAAAGTTACTAAATAAATAGCTAAACTTCTTTAATTACACTACATTTTGAGCCCAATTTGGTCACATCTGTTGATAACCAAGATAAGCTATGGAAGCTACGTCCAATTACGGACCATCTCAAGTCAAATATGTTGAAGAACTATCACCCAACACAACATTTATCTTACGATGAAAATGGACGACACGGTTGCAAGCAGTTTTTAAAGGTAAACCAATCGGCCAAACGGTTACATGTTAAATTTTGACATATATCAAGGCAAGAACCCACGTTGTACCAATCCATATGACGAACGATTCGGAAAATGTGCAGCACCACTTATAACTATGATCGATGACTTTCAGATGATTTGAAAGGCCTTATTGAATATTTCATTCATATTGAATTATTGTTTGATTGATTATCGATATTGTGATTGATTGATTGATTGATTATCGATCAGTTTAAGCAGGTAGCTGTAGAACAGCACAGATCAGTTTAAGCAGGTAGCTGTAGAACAGCACAGATCAGTTTAAGCAGTTAGCTGTAGAACAGTACAGATCAGTTTAAGCCGGTAGCTGTTGAACAGTACAGGCCATTTTAGCTGATAGATGTAGAACAGTACAGACCATTTTAGCCGGTAGCTGTAGAACAGTACAGACCAGTTTTAGCAGGTATCTGCTAAACTGGTCTGTACTGATCAACAGCAACTGCTAAAATGGTCTGTACTGTTCTACATCTATCAGCTAAAATGGTCTGTACTGTTCTACATCTACCAGCTAAAACGGTCTGTACTGTTCAACAGCTACCGGCTTAAACTGATCTGTACTGTTATACAGCTAACTGCTAAAACTGATCTGTGCTGTTCTACAGCTACCTGCTTAAACTGATCGATAATCAATCAATCAATCAATCACAATATCGATAATCAATCAAACAATAATTCAATATGAATGAAATATTCAATAAGGCCTTTCAAATCATCTGAAAGTCATCGATCATAGTTATAAGTGGTGCTGCACATTTTCCGAATCGTTCGTCATATGGATTGGTACAACGTGGGTTCTTGCCTTGATATATGTCAAAATTTAACATGTAACCGTTTGGCCGATTGGTTTACCTTTAAAAACTGCTTGCAACCGTGTCGTCCATTTTCATCGTAAGATAAATGTTGTGTTGGGTGATAGTTCTTCAACATATTTGACTTGAGATGGTCCGTAATTGGACGTAGCTTCCATAGCTTATCTTGGTTATCAACAGATGTGACCAAATTGGGCTCAAAATGTAGTGTAATTAAAGAAGTTTAGCTATTTATTTAGTAACTTTAGATTGCCTATTTTTATTAGTAAAACAGCCTCATCAACAACAACAACCACAACAACAACAAGAGTAAGAACAACAACAACAACAACAACAACAACATCAGTAAGAACAACAATAGCAACAGTAAGAACAACAACAACAAGAATCATTATAAAAAAGCAGCCGATTATGGGCGTTCACTATGAACGCAGCCTTAGCTTATATTAGCTTAGGTTAGCTTAGCTTAGTTTTTGACATATCAACTTTTAATTCTTATCTTCTTTTTTTGCCCTTGCACTTGACCGCAAAAATTGTTTATTTATTTTAGAAGTAACACAAAAAAAAACATGTTTGAACTTGTACATTGCTGCCTTATCTTGAACTTGCGGGTTATGAGTGCGCTTACTATGAAGCTTGGCTCTTATCACTTTAACCTTGAAATTAGTATTGAAATTGAAATTAAATAAAATTAAAATTCGTACCAGGATGGGTATGGGTGACGTCATCGGCATACAATAACATAAGTCGACTTCTAAAATGTTCTCGACGTTTCTGCATCTCGAAGCTTCTAGAAACTTCCTGTCTCTTCTTGGCATTGGCTTAGGTTAGGTTGATTCTGAAGTATTCTTTGTATAGGATCGCGCTATTTGCTATCTCCCTTTCTCTCTTACTATCAAATTCTCTCTCTCCCTTTCTCTCTCTCTCTCTCTCTCTCTCTCACACCATGAAGCTTGAGACTTAACACCTTTGACTTAAAAAAAAAATTTTTTTTTTGTGATGTTGTCAACTTCTAAAATGTTCTCGACGTTTCTGCATCTCGAAGCTTCTAGAAACTTCTTGACTCTTCTTGGTTGCTATGTATTTCGTTTACTCATGCGAACTCTGATAAGTATGCCACCACGCAGTCTACGTTAGAAGTCTTATAAATATATATTTATTTTTTGAGTCATTGCTATAACTAATGCGAGGGTTAAGAAAAAAACAAAACATGCAAACACTGATAAGAACTCGCTTGACTACCACTACCGATAATGTAGCGTATAAAATTATGACCAACGCTTAAAGCAAAGAAATACCCCAAACTTGTTAATTTTAAAAAGTTTAAAGCAAAGACATACATCAAACTTCCCAATTTAAAAGTATAAATAAAGCAAAGACATACACCAAACTTGCCAATTTTTAAAAGCTTACAGCAAAGACATACACCAAACTTGCCTACTTTTAGTGTATAAAATTATGATCAACGCTTAAAAGCAAAGACATACCCCAAACTTGCTAATTTAAAAGTATAAATAAAGCAAAGACATACACCAAACTTGCCAATTTTGACATACCCCAAACTTGCTAATTTAAAAGTATAAATAAAGCAAAGACATACACCAAACTTGCCAATTTTTAAAAGCTTATAGCAAAGACATACACCATAATAGCTTTTTAGCAAAGACATACACCTTTGCACATTTGAGCAAAAAGCCCCCCACTAGATGGCGCTGGAGTGCGGGCATGACGTCATCGGCTTGTTCCTCCGCTCCTCCTGAGCCAGAATCGCTATATTGTATCTACTATGGGGCAATAAAAATCGTTTTTCTTACACAGTGTTTTGGGTACCTTTATAGTATTTTTTTAATGCGCTAAATTCAAATTGTAATAATTTCCATGATTTTACATTTTTACTTTAATTCGAATCCTGCTAAGCCTTTTACATCAGTGCTATTTTTTATATAGTAACTATTTTCATAATACACCAATTAATATCAATTTTATTTCTATATTTTCAGATATCCACAAATTAGCATTGAAATAATTCGACAGAAAGATTATTAATCGATGTTGTCAATAAAACGTGGTAAGTGGATTAAATCAACCAACCACAACCACCAAATAACGTGGTTAAATTAATTATAGGTCAACGCATGTATGTATGTATTTATGTGTGGAAAATCACATAAATTATTGAGTCACGAAAAACAGCAAATCAAGGAGAGACAAAAATAAAAAAAACCATTTACGACAAGAACAAAAATAAAAGCAACAACAAGGAAATAAATCCTGGGCTAAGGTTAGGTTCAGGCTGTCTTCGTATATTAAATATATGTATGTCTGGCAGAAAATTTTGTTCTTTTTTTTAAGGTGGGTCAACAGAGACGAAACAGACACGCTTGGTAAAAACACACTAAGGGACAAAAGAGCGACAAATAAAAAATAAAAATATGTATGAGACAACAAAAACAAAGACAGAATAAAGCTTAAAAGAAACATAAAAAAAGAAAATGTAAAAAAATTTTTTGGCATGGGTGCAAACAGTTTATGACGTCTACGGGACGTCCTTCGGGAGGCATAAGAAGACGCAATCAACACACCTTAGTGCACAGAAACAACAACAACAACAACAACAACAACAAATAAGCACGTACCAAAACCTTTTGAAATAGGGTGAGAGAGAGAGAGAGAGAGAGAGTGAAGTAATATGAGTGTTGCTTTAAAAATAGGTATTGGACGAAGGACAAAATTATGCTTTCATACTCGTATAATAGCCTTAACTAAGCACAACAAACTTTAAATTGTCCTACAATAGGATAGAACAAGTTAACCCATTTTACGCCGAGTTTTGAAACGGCTGTTCCTATAGTTGAGAGTAACTTTTTTAGAGTAATTAGGATCCAGTCAACTCAAATCCGTGGTTAAAATTTGTCTACCTGTGATAGTTTCGCAAGGAGGGGGTGTTCGTCGATTAGTCGAACAATAGGGGTTGGCGGAGATTCCAATCACATATTGTTTTTGGATATCTTCTGCAGCTATAGTCAGAATTTATTCCGAAATACAAAATAAAAGTACGACTGCTTTGTTATTATGTTTATATATTTTTATTTATTATTAAATTAATTAATTATAATATCGGTTGTTGGTAATAATAATTAAATAATTTTACCATTTGTGGTAGGCGTCAAAGCACTTTGCCAAGTGGAAATGAACCGTAGACACGAGGAATCAGGTCGTAAAAATGTCTGTCTGTTGTGATGTCGTCTTCTTCAGATTCTGATACAGATACCATCGTGACTTCTTCGTCCTCCATCTCATCCGGCGTCAGCAACAAGTTCGTAGCCAAGTTGACCCGAAATGATAGCTGTGAGATTCTTGGCCTATCTCCATTCACCAGGCACTTTAACTTCCAAGCATTTACCACGGATGACTCGAGAACGGCCACCACCACTTCTTCGAACGAATCGACACACCTCCCATGAAACAATTATAGTTTCGATTTTTTTAGGTTGCTGCACAATGGCTTGACTAGACTGCCCTTCCCATGTTCGTTGTCTTCACGCTGTCGATGTGAGTGGATAAACTCCGGTGAAGTTCGAAAGCAAAGTCACCTTTTGTTTGTCTTGCCAACAACAATAGACACTATAATTGCCCGTATCGAACTTTGCATCAATTTCACCTAAAAATAAAACGAGAATATGTATATAAATTATAAATAGATAACAAAATATATTGCATATGTTATTATTCTTCTCTTCCTTTATCCCTTTTTGGGGCAAAGTGCGACTATTACCTTTCGGCAATGCTTTTCCAGTCTTTCAATCTAGTGTAGGCTTTCCCAAACGATTGCCCCGCACAGTTTCGGTGGCGCATATGCGCTTATCATTCAATAAGCTTATTAAGTAATGTGATGTAAAAAAGTTGTCGATGTACCATTGATGCCGGGCAGGAAATTCTAATTGATTAATCATATCCATTACCACAGAAGCACCCAGTCCAAGACTTTTATCGTATTGGTCGCTGGCTCCACCATACGGCACCATACGAAACACATAGCCAGAGGTCGCGGCCATTTCATATACATTTTGCAGCTGTGACGCCCAAAGTCGGGTAACATTTGCTCGTCAATAGAGAAATGCTTCTCAAAGACACCAAATTGAACTTTTGGTATAATAAACTTTTTGTTTATTATATCAAAAATTGCACACATCTTGGTGTACTTGTCATTACGGTCAAGATTATTGTTATCGTGGAAGTGCAGATATTTCTTTATTTTTCTGAACAAGCTGCACGGCATCATCTGCTGCACGATTCTCGACCCAAGAGTTGGATTGTTGGACCAATAGCATTCTAATTGAGGCATCTAGTTGTAGCCCGATAATATCAAAATGTCAATGATACTTTTCAACAGGACCTTGTTAAATGTTTGGACAAACTGTACATCATTGTGCTGCATGGTGTATCTCTTTGTTTCGGCGACAATCAGGTCGTACACTTCGGCATCGAAAAAAAAAAGAGCAAAAAATATCGGAATGCAATTTATCACTGAGCTTGCGTTGAATTTCGATTTGCTGCTGTTCCAATGGCTCCGAAAATTTACAATTGCAAAAGGTAACTGACCGACCTCAGGGACTTTCTCCCATTGCACCGCTGAGAATTCGGCTGGCAATTTGTATTTATGTGTGGGCTCAACAATCTTTGATTAGCGTCTTCTTTATCACCAGACCCTTCAATATTTCGCATTTTCTGTGACGAACTGCCATTGTTCGACTTCTCGAACAGCAGTTCTTGCGCGTCTACTAGAGTAACTGGCGATACTAAGTCCAGGTGTAGAAGACATTCACTACATGTTTTCGACCTTTGTTCACAATAATAAGAAAGTGCATTTGTGAAAAAATTATTTATAATTATGTTTAATTTTAACCATAGAACGTAGGTCTACAAATAAGGTATTTTTCAATCCACCCCTCGAGCTAACGAAAGGGCCGGGGGTTGACTGCTTTTATTTTGTCCTGAAAGCCAATAAAATTTACTATAATATTTGCATAACTACATGCAGTGTCACCAAAACTTCGACGTAGAAAAAATTGTCACGAAAAAAGGCAACCCCTTAACGTTCGAGTAGTCGAATAGCGGCGTGAAATGGGTTAAACAAGAAAAAATAGTATTGTGAAAAATTTGATCTGATTTGCGTGCCTGTCTAAGCCGGCGTTCACTATGTTCGCAACTTAACGCATGACAGCAATGCATGTATTGAATGTAGCCATGGGTGTAGCGAGGGGAATGGGTAACGGGTAAAAAAATTAAAGCAGCAAAATAATATTGTAAAAAATTTATTAAATGACGCGATTTTATAACATCACATTTATGCGATAAGAAATGGGTATTAAAAACTATAACTTTATTTTTTGAAATTGAAATTCAATTTTTTCCCTTTCAAATACAACTTTTTCCAGTTTAAAAAGAAATTTGTACAAATTAAGCTTTACTAAACTTTTAAACTTAAAATGCAACCAAGATACTTACTAATATAAAATTAATTATATTTTGTCACCCGCCCCCTTCACCCTCTGACTAACATCCTGACTACGCTCATTAAAGTATCTAAACCATACTAAAGTTATTTTTCTTGTACAAGCAGGCACATGAATTACAGTTTTAAATGCGTGTCCTTTACTAGGGATTTCTTTTTTCAACTTTGTGAGTTTTTTTTTATATTTTTATTACTTTTGTATTTTTATAGCTTTTGACGCGTCTGGGATACAATTGGGACAACGACATCAACTGTCTTGGACTCTTTTCTGATTCTAACATTACTACTCTTTATCCTAATGTCACTTAGACACATTATCTAACGGTGCTTCGCGCCG
Source organism: Coremacera marginata (assembly GCA_914767935.1). Taxonomy (NCBI): domain Eukaryota; kingdom Metazoa; phylum Arthropoda; class Insecta; order Diptera; family Sciomyzidae; genus Coremacera; species Coremacera marginata. The sequence continues at coordinate 18,178,198 of OU612044.1, forward strand.
AATTTTTATTTTTGAGCAGAGAAAGAACATTGTTTTTGTCTGCTTTTCTTCGCAATAACCATTTTATGCTTTTCTCTGGTAATATTTTGGTTTTACTAATGGTTTCATGCTGTTTAAAAACAGCATTATTACGTCCGTGCTTTCTCTCGTAAACCATACAAAATGACTGACATCATAAAAATGTATCGTTTCCTTTTTATATTTCGTATTTTAATTTTGCTTTTTTTTGTTTTTTTTTTTTTTGAGGCCGCCTTTAATGCCAACAAATTTATGAGTATTTTGCCTTTGTTTGAATTTAACATGTGTCTGCAAGGGATTTAAGCAAAAAAAAAAAAATCAGAAGAATTTTTGAAAAAAGAGCCTCTAAAGTTCCTTGGAATATAAGCCGTATAAATGTAAAAAGAAAATACAAAAATAGCTATAATAAAGCTTAACTGAGCGTGTCGATTTTAATCGCGTTAAGTATGTAGAATAAGAGACAAATTCTAAAATTCGTTTAAATTTTAATTGAAAAGTTATTTTTACAAGAGAAATAATGACAAATCAATCGGTTTCTTTTTGTAAAAGAAGTGGATTGACAGAGGTGGATGCAGAATTCTAGATAGGCCGATGTCATTTAGGGCCGGTATCTACAAAACTTTTAAGGCAATTTTTGAGTTTAACAACTCTCTAGAATACCTATGATTTATATTATCTTTTCATATCCTTTGATGGTTGTACATTTTTAAAACCAATAATTTTTTTATAAACATATTATTTTCTTAGTACCTAAAGCTTAAATGAAATCATACAAAAAATAACTTTTTTATTTTCTTAGGGGGAGGTCTGGTCATGTCCCAGTTTGTTAATGCTTATCATAAAAATTCATCATACCATAGCCATCTTACCACTCTCATCATACCATAAGCACCCTACCATCATAATTGACCCATTATACTTTACCGATTTCACGATATTCATCAAGAAAAACTGAAAATAACGTATTTTCTGTGAGCGGGCGTGTCAAGTTTATTTCTAGTAAAAATCTTTATCGAAAATCTTAAATACAAAATTTTCCATTGAATAGTTCGTAACAAGCCCAAAGTATACCGTTGTAAATATAGTGCATCCACTTTTGTATGATTGGCCGTGTAACATACATACCACAGCCATCAGTCCAAACCCCTTATACGATATCCTTCACACCATATCATAATGCAATAGCCTTCATATCATACCCATCATACAACACCCACCATACTAAAATCATCTTAAGATGCACATTATATCTATTCATGGCACCAAATCCATCATACACTAACAATCATACCACATTAGGCGGGGTCAAATTGTTCGGAAGAAAAAAAAAATTAACAAAGAGTATAGCAAAAACAGAATTTATATTGAGTTCTAAGGAACTTCGCCCGAGGATCCATGGGCCCATGGATCCGAAAATTTCGTTTAAGTTTGTAAGTCAAGAAAACGTTAAAAAATAGTACATTCACATACAAATCATATTGAAAAATTATTGAATTTTTTATAAAAACTTGCCATGGGGGTTTTTTGGTACGAAGGACCTATTTTTGATATTAATTTTTTTTTTGTGTTAAGGCATACACCTGAGGGCGCTACAATAAAATTTTTGTACCCCAACGCGTACTGCGTAAGGGGTATATTAACTTTGTCATTTCGTTTGTAACGCCAATAAGGAGGCGTGGCAGATATAGAAAAGTATATATGTTTTTGATCAGCATCAATTCCTGAGTCGATTTCCGAGTGTCCGACTGACTGTCCGTCTATCCAACTCCGCCTGGGGAGGTGTCTTCGGATGCAAACCTGCCTGTCCAAAGCCAGGATAAAGGAGGATAGTTGGGAATAGGATACGTCCCATCCCGTAAAAAGATTAGGGCCAACCAAGAGCTCGGGTGGCACAGGTTATATTCAGTATATTGAATATGTAAAAAGCCTGCGAAGGTATAGCAATTGACCTAATAACTTGCTAGCACGGGGATAGCCATACTCGCCAAAGAGGACGATCCTATCTATCCACGGCAAGGAGACAACTGAGGCCTGTATAAATTGGGTAAATGAATGGAGGTGTCAATGACACAGAATATTCGATGCATTGTAGTGTTGTATTAACATGGCGAATAGGCACTTCTTCCATGTCAAGTGAATTTAAGATTCATGCCTGGATTGAAGTTGCCGGTCAAGCATGATTAAGTGCTCTAATTGGGCACGGCCAGTTACAAAAACTCATGCATGTATGAATTTTTTGTCTCGTTGCTGGGATGTTGGGGAACTTCTTTGGCGGGACCGAGTTGCCTAGGTGACTATCATGGGTTGGCGCTTCGGGGAGACTCGTGCTGGCTGTGATTGTGTTTATGCTACACAGGTCTAGATTGACCGGCGGAGTCGCGCAGTGGTACGAAATACATGCTTAGTATGAAAGAGATTGGGTAGGTCTCGTCTTCACCAGTTGATGACAATGAAAGTACGTCACTACTGGTAGTTAAACTGGTACTGATACTGGTGCTGAGCAGTGCGTCTTCATGGTTATACAATTGTATGATATGTTGGAGTCGTAATGTTTTCAGTAGTAAGGCATTGTGTAGTGCTTTATGTTTGTGGAACGGCTTTCAGTTCATGTTAGCTCTGCCGGATGACCGTGTGTTTTTACTTTGTAATGCACAAACGGGTCCGCTGATGGAGTGTACACATAAGTGCATGTCGTCCGTTCCATAAAATATACCCTCGGTCTATAGACCCAAGTATTTAAGCCTACAAGGCAGGCGTTACTACTTGTAAAACCTAGAGTTCATCTGTCCATCTATCCGTCTGTCCGTCTGTGATCACGATTACAGCCGTACTTTTAAAGTTATCGTGCGATGAAATTCAAAATATAAGCTTAACTTTATTTTAACAGTAAAATCTCTAAAAAATCCACAAAAACTAATGAAATGCCATGAAATTTTGCACAGAGTCTTTAATATATAATATAAACCATCTCTATGCTGTTTGGTAAAATCTGATGAGTAGGCGTGGCTTACTTCCCATACAAAGTGGCTTTATTCTAAAAGTAAAGTCTCTTAAAAATTCACAAAATTAAATACAAAATAATCTTTGATATATAACATGAAATATCTCTATGATATTTGGCAAAATCGGATGAAAGCCACGCCTACCTCCCATACAAAATGACGTCATCAAAATAGAAAAACTTTCGTAAATGTATAAAACTGAATAACATTGGGTCTGTATGCACCTAAATTGCGCCCACATCGCTTATCCAACCCATACACACACATTCTTCGGTACAATATGAAGTGTTTACATAAGAAAAGTGGGTGTGGCATTTTACTTTTGATCGAACTTCTGTTACACCGTGTATCTGACTTCTACCAAATTTTTCACACATAATACTTGGTTATGTGAGCAATCTTAAGTTTATAAAATTGGGCGGTACTAGAAAGGAGGCGTGGCACTTTCGTTTTAGACTATCTCTATCTGCACCGATTGTCCGATTTCAGCCAAATTTTTTACATATATTCTTTAGTATAATGAGAAGTTTTAAGCCTACAAAAGTGGATGGAATTGGACAAGGGGCGTGTCAATTTAATTATAATCGAATTCCCTCTGCACCGTTTGTCCGACTAAAACCAAAGTTTGCTCACATATTAATTGGCATAAGAATCAGTTTGTAGTTCATAAAAGTGGGCGTACTTGATGGGGGAGTGGCGCTTTATTTATAATTATTATTTTAACCGTTTCTCCGATTTTAAACAAATTTCACACATATATTCTTTAGTATAATGATAAGTTTTAAGCATAAAAAAGTGCGTGGGATTGGACAAGGGGAGTTTCAATTTAATTTTAAACAAACTCCTTCTACACCGCTTCTTTATGTCTGATATTTACTTTCAAACGATCTACATGAAAATATATTTTATGAGCTTATTATTTTCCAGTTATCACAAGGACAAATATAATTCAATTTCACCATATCAATAATTTAGGTTCGTCAAGAACAACTTGCAAGTTTCATGCTTGGAATTCTTTTAATAGCTGGAATTAAGCCCAAATTGATTGAAAATTGCTAAAAAAGATAAGATACAGTTTCAAAACGAAAATAACACTGATACCAATCCTGTTGCTTGTTCTTCTTCCTTAAATGTGGACTTGTCAAACATCGGAAATGATTGATTTTAATGTTTGATATGTACACGCACATTGCTTCGTTCTTTTAAACTATATTAAGGCAGTATTCTAGTCTAGAAGAAAAAGCTTTGGGCGTTTTTTTAAAATACAAAAAAAAAAAATTAAAAATATTTTTACTATCTTTTTTTTATTATATTTTTATTAATATTTCAAGACAAAAAATTTGAAAACAACAATTAAAAATTAAAAACCTACACGCTGCACAGTGTGGTAGATTGCAAATCTTACTGGACAAAATTAATAAATCGAGTTGGGTTCACTTCTCACTTATGAATTATATAAAAAATGAGTTCAAATATATAAATGATAAGAAAAAATCAACTTTTTTTAAAAAGAAGATTTTTTATTTTAAGAAAATAAACAGTTCTTACTCTCAAGAAAAAATACATTTTTAATATGTATAAAAAATTGGTTTCTTAAATACATCCTCTGAGATTATTTGTAGTTATATATACTAGTATTTAGGTTGAATATAACTAAGATTCATGATTAATAAAATTATTAAGTGAGTTTTTACGTAAGGAGTCGGAGAAAATCATTTTTAATATTAAAATAATTTTAATATTTTTAATAAATATTTGATTATGATGGTTGTCTTTACTTGATTTTGCTTTATTACATTAATAATACAGATAATAACATATGCATCGTTAAAAGATTCTTCCTACTCAAAAGCATCAACAGATAATAATGAAAGAACTTCTTTTGATATCAAACCTCGAACTCGAAAGAGAGTGTGACGCAAACTTGAGATAAAAGGATCTGAAGAAATTAAGAGTCGATTGAAAAGATCTGTATTTGTGTCTTTTCTCGATGTTTTTCTCGTAAACAACTCTCTAAATTTCCTCGTGTCCTTATTTCTTGCTTCTTGAGCTTCTTCTGACAGTTGTCCTATAGGAAGAATGCAAGAACTTTTTGTGACCTTTGCAAGACCTTTTAATGGACGCTAACTGGCATAATGTACCATGGGTATTCGTTTATATATAAAACGTATAAATTATGTATAATTTATGTATAAATTGCGCGTGACAACAAGAAAGCTTTCAAAAGCATCTTCATCAATAGGGTAACCACTACCTATAGATTCCAAAATAATATGAAACCGTTCAATTAATTCTTTATTGACACCAGTGATTTCTGAACTCGTTTCTGCTGCTCTAAAGAACCGCAAAACGGTTCTAAAGAACTGTCTAGCAGTATTACCGTCATTCGTATTAACTCCTTGTTGTGTTGGCATGTCTACAAGCAACCCCATCTCATTTCGAAATTTCTTTTGAATTTGTTTCTTTTCTTCAGCCACTTTTACTTTATTTTCCGGTCCTCGAGCTTGCCAGGTCATAGGAAGCTTATATACTATGTGTAATACACACTCCATAAAACAGATCCATGAATGTAGCGGAGACATTCCAAAGGTTAAAGATCGTTCATCGGCAATTTTGTTTAAAATCACAGAAGGTTTATTTAGTTCACTCGGTTTCGCTCCACGTTTGAGAAGAAGAAGTTACAGATGATAGTGCAGTACAAACTTTACCGTCTATCATAGTAAGCATAAAAGTAGACTCAACAAGAAAACTTTATTCGCCATTTGTGATAAGAGTTGGAGACAAATCTCTAATTTCTTGCTGTACTAAATTAACTTCTTGAGAAATTAACTCAGTGGACTCTTTGGCAAAAACAAACTTGATTGGACGGCAGTATCTTGTAGATGAAGGAGTAGGATTTTGCCATACAATTGATTTTCTTTGTGTAGAACTAAAATTCATTTGAATAGGAACCATTTAAATACTAAATAATTTATAATTTAGAAAACTAATTATAATCGAGAAAACTAATAATTTGTCGATGGTCAGTTGAATCTAAAAGACTTTGTATCTTTCTTTTTTTCGATTTTTCACTACAGTCATCAAAGTTTTTCGGTTTTCTTCCAGCTTTTTCACAACTTTTCGGTTGTTCATCAAGCCAAACTGAATTTGATCTTAAAAAACGGTCACGATGTCTTCCACTTTTATCCATTTTTCGGCTAGCTTAAAACAAATACTATTTATATTTGCCTTAAGATTTGTTTTCACGTCTTCTGGTATATCTTGAAGACCATATCTAACCATTATTAATGTCAATAAGACGTCTTTGCGATGTATTTTGTGAGTTTTTACCCATTCTTCAAAAATTTCCTTTCGCGAAAGAGTGGAGGTCATACTGGAAAAGGGAATAAAAATGTATGGTGGTCGTAAAAATTCGCAATGTTTTTGATTTACCTTAAAGTGAACACTTGAAAGATTAACCCAAATATAGTTTTATACAGGAGCTATGCGAAATAAACAGCTTCAACTCTACTTGAAAAAATAATTACATATATAATTTTATACATATAATTTTTTATTTTTTGCACTTTCTGAACTTCTCTCAAAATCATTTTTTTTTTAATTCTTACAATAGAAATAATTAAATGAAAATTATAATATATTTCCTTACAAAAGAGCGTAATAATAATAAAAAAAAAATTATGACAATAAAATCACCGTAGCCTTTTTAATCATAAACCAAAGTCACACAAAAAATACGCTTCTCTTTGAAATCTGAATGCACGTGTTGACAACAACTGACTAAAGCTTACTTTTTCCTAATCAGAGCTAAAAACAAAAAAAAACAAAACATGAATCACAGTTACCTATTGTATTGAGAAGCTCATTAAACAATCAGAAGGAATGTTGCCACACTTTTTTTTTTATTTTGTCCACCTACATTTGTGATTTACCACAGCGTGCGTTGGTAGAGTGAATTTTTTTGTGAAGTGGCAACTGTTTGAAAAAAGTTTTTGGCATATTTTGAAAAGTTTTCATTTTTGTAAAAATATTTACAAACAAAAATTTTACATAATTCTTGTCCGGGTCATAGAGGGATATAAAAAAAAGACCCTTACCAAATTTAAGTAAATCGGTCCATTAGAACTTGGAGATATCGTGTCAAACATGTTGGAAAAAGTAGTTTCGAGAAAAACGTGTGTGTCAAAGTCATATAAACGGGCTCTGTACTTATAGCTATAACTTCTGTAATAATTGAAATTGTAAAAGTTCTTTTGGAGGATATATTCATAAAAGTACTCGTATTCACAAAAGTATGAAAAAAAAACCGACTACAAAATCACTACAAAGTAAAAAATAATTTTAAAAATACTTTTCCTTTTAATATCTTGGTCATATATGATAATTTATTTAAACATATTATTATATATGAAATCTTATTATTTGAATTTTTTTTTCTTATTTGTTTTATTATCATAAATATATTAACTTCTTGATGAATACAAAAGCTTTTAAGGTCGGCGCTAATATAATCAGACTTTTAATCAGAAGCGCCAACTTCAAAGCATTTGTATTCATCAAGAAATAAATATATTTATGATAATAAAACAAATAAGAGAAAAATTAAGATAATAAGATTTCATATATACTAATATGTTTAAATAAATTATCAAATATGACCAAGAAGTTAAAAGGAAAAGTATTTTTAAAATTATTTTTTACTTTGTAGTGATTTTGTAGTCGGTTGTTCTTTTTTTTTAAAAATTTTTATTTCTTCCTTTTTAGAGAATATGATCAATTTTTGAAAAAAGTGTATGAGCAACATAAATACAATTGTTCCGAAAAAATGTGTTCTATTAAATTCCGAAAGTTTGTTAGTTATTTCAAATATCTGCCTCTTAAATTTAAATTAGATGTCACATGTTTTGAAATTATTATGCCCATTCTTGTAACGAGTTTTATTACCCTAGTGTCAATATTATTCGAGATATAGTGTTTTTTAATATTGCCACGCCCCTTTGTTAAATAAGCGCCCACTTTATTAGCCATAATTTGTAATATTAATGCCTACCCCTATACTTAATTGCAGTACCATAGTATCAATATTATTCGAGATATACTCTTTTTCTATAATTGCCACGCCCATTTGTCAAATAACACCCATTTTTGTCACCGTAATTTGTATTAACTATGTTTACCCCTGCACTAAATTTCAGTACCCTCGGTTCAGTTCGTGCTCATATTATTCGAGATACAGTGCTTTTATAATTATGCCACGTCCATTTGTCGAATAACGCCCACTTTATTGACCATAATTTGTAATAGCATTGCCTATCCCTATACTAAAATGCAGTTCTCTAGTCTCAAAATTTTTTAAGATACACTGTTTTTCTAATATTGCCTTGCTCATTTGTCGAACTACGCCCATTTTCTTGCCCGTAATTTTTAATAATTGTGCCTACCCCTTCACTAGTGTCAATGTTATCCGAGATACAGTAGTATCTAGTATTGCGAGATCTATTATTGCCACGCCCAGTTCTCGAATACCGCCCAATTTTTTACGGGCACCTCCATGCTTATGATATCTATCTGTTTCCCAAAAATTATGGTAATCAGGCATATGGTTAAGGAGTTATCGATGTACATACATTTAAAAAAAAAAAAAAAAAACAGAGAAACCGACGAACTTGGGAACCTCCTCCTTTTTGAAGTCGGTTAAAAATAGAGTTTTTCAAAATTCTACACTAGAATCCTGCTGCCGAATTGCAACATCCGTGATCGAGCAAAATCGTCAAAATTTATTGGCATTTGTCTCTTCGTGCCGTTCGTAATATACACGATTACGGATTCTGTAATTCGGCCCCTTCCTTAAAATCACAAAAGTTGTCAAATTGATGAATAATAAAAATACTTGTATGTCATTCCATAATACTACTCAGTCCCAGAACACATTCCGAAATTTCACCAAAAGTTGATCACATTAATCATACCACATCCACCATTCGATACCTATCATACCAAACCTCTGATGGCATAGCCATTATAACAAAGTCATACTGATAATACCAACAAACCATTATAAAATCACTCATCGTACCAAACCAAACTTATTTTGGTACCTATTGTACCAATACCATACCCATCATACCACTGCAACTATACCAAAATCATCATAAGATATCCATAATACTTATATATCATCAGGCATTATCCATCATACCACATTCATGTCATTCGATACATCATACCAAAGCCGTCATACGATACTAACAATATCATCAAACCATTGCAGCATAGCTCATCATACCAAACCTATAATACCATTGCAATCATATCACACCCACCATACCAAAACCATCATAAGATATCCTACCACATCCATCATATACTATCCATCATATACTATCCATCATACCTATCACACCAAACCTTTCATACTAAAGCCATCATATCAAAGTTATTATACGACAGCGATAATACCATCAACCCATTATCATGGTATTCATACCAAGCCTATAATACCATTCATTCTATATCAAAATCATCATACTATACCATACCATCATCCTTCATCATACCATTTTATAAGAGTTTACATCAACTCAAGCCCAAAAATTTAATTGTAATGTTATCAAATCATCCATAAAAATCATACACACATAGCCTCATTTGAACTACCACAAATGTCCTTGACCTGCAGCGGGTGAGCAATAAGCTAAAAAAATATTTAAGATTTTTTAAGTCAGAACAGCCATTAATAAATAAAAAATGCCTTAAAAACAGTCTACAAACAAACACATTAACATACAAACTGACAGTCAAAAGGGCACGCATTCATATTCTAAGTGTCCTTTGGGCACATTGTGCGCGCAGACACAATAAGATTTCGGATAAGAAAAAAAAAAAAAAACTCGGCGAACTCCAAAGAATAAAAATGAAAATAATTTCAAATGCACAAAAAGACAAAAACAACAGCAATATATGGGTCGATACAAGGTCTACCACCTGAACGACACACACATGCATCCTTCCAAAAATAAATGTGCACAACCGAGCCTGTAAAATAAATTAACAAAATTTGCTTGCGCTGTACAAGGACGAATTATGTCTGGCTGTTGAAGTTAGCGTTAACGTAGACGTAGACGTCAACCTCAACCTAAACTCTGTTGCAGCACTCTCTAAAAACGCGAGGACTTCGAAATGTGAGCAATCAATATTTTTTGGGCAATACATACCCACTCGGCAATTTGTGGGTGGTAACATTTGTATGGGCGGCATTTAGCAGCTGCTATGAGTTGAAAGCGCGCTCAGACAAATTTTATTGTTCTTTTGATGTTTTTTTTTTTATTATTATTATTTTGAAACTTTGTGAATCACAGTCTGGAACGTCCTTGAAATGTGCGAACTACTTGGCTTGCGTTAGGGTCCGCCCGCTTATCTCTTTTTAACATGTAATTTTTGTATACTGTTTTTTTTGTTTTCTTTTGAAATGAGATAATATTTTGGCAGGGTTTGGGCCGAAATGTCTTTTGTCTGTTTGTGTAAAATTTTCAATAAAAGTTAAACTTAAAATAAACTAACAGGGTCGAGTTCATTTAAGTCAAGTTCATAAATCGAGTACTTAAATCGCCAAACATTTATATACAGGTAGCATGTATTGTAACATTTTAAATTTTTAAGAGATATTTTATCTAACGTTCTGCTTCTTCTATATGACCTATAGTCCCTAGCGGGACATAGAGATTCAACTACGCCAACGCATCATCGTGTTCTTGTCAAGTTGACTAGCTTCGCGTTCCATCGTTCTTCTCCATGTTTCTCATGGTATGCCCCTCGTGTCGAGGGCATTTTTGTTTTCTAACCAAGATGTCTAAGGGCTCCACATTTGTTCTACGGAACAGTTCTTCATTAGTTATCGTCTTAGGCCAAAAAAATTCTAAGCACAATTCGAAGACAACGATTTACGAATACTTGCAATCGCTTGGTGATATTCCAAGTACAACAGCCTTATAGAAGTACAGATAGAACTTTCGATTTAAGCTTGCTCAGATTGTTGTTTCGCTATATATTGTTTAACATACCAAACGCCGCTTTGGCTTACCTGATTTGGCACGCAATGTTCTACTCGGTTCCCTCTCTGGCGGTAACATCACTTTCAAGGTATGTTAAACTATCAACCGACTCAATGGGGTGACCAGATATTTCAAGTGGATCGCTGTTTCTGTCGTTTTTTACCTGGCTTAAAACTTTGGTTTTTCTAAAGTTAATTTTAACGCCGGCAGATATCGCCTATGCATTTAAATTGTCCGCTGTACATGTTAAATCGTTTAGCCGAATAGCATGGAGGCAGATGTCATCAGCATAGTCTCTGTACTGCAAAAAGATCGTCATTGTCCACCGCACACCGCTTTTTGGCATTTAAAACGCATCCAATCACAAGAACGAACAAAACTGGGGACAAAATGCAGCCCTGACGGACATCACTGTGGACTTCAATACACAATAAATCGAGGATTGGAAGAAGCGAACCACAGTGCGTCCCTTTGCGTCCCCTATTGGACAAAGGATACTACCGCTCGAAGCCCTCATACGTGAACATGCTCCTTACACAAGCATCCTTTTTCACCCCAAGCATATCCTTGTAGGTCAGCTGACCAATCTCGGCTTCGCCAATAAATGAACGTTTCAGAATAGTCAATCTTACGTTTGCCAACGCCGGACACTGCCACAGAATGTGTGCTGCCGTTTCCGGCTCTTCTAGGCATAACCTACACGCCTCGTTCTTGGTCAAAGTCATCTTCCTGAGATGGTACATGTAGGAACCATGTCCTGTGACCAGTGCAGTACGTCTTTCGATTGTAATGGGCAACTTTTGCTGCGTCACTTCGAGACCACTTCACGGCCGCCTTCGATTGCCTGCAATTAACAGCTTCTTCCCACCTTGTACGGTGTTCCGAGTCTCCATTGCTTAATAAGGCCTACCAACATGTTGTCGCCTATGGCGATACGTGGTTCTGGTCCACAGAATTCTTCTGCTGGTTCTTCTCTTTCCAAAGAATCAGCATTTTCATTCTATTCTATGCCAGAATGTCCTCACACCCACATAAGTGTGAACTAATTTGTCTGAGCGCACCTATTGAGTTTGGTAAGACATTCTATGGCCAACCTAGAAGTTATGTCTGTGCGTTGCATGCGCCTAATCACCGATTGATTGTCAAGGGCACTGACAATTTTTTTTGCAATTGACCCGGTCATCTATCAGGTGATCCAGTGCATGCACCACACCAAACATTTTCGCCCGGTATACAGACGCAAACCTCCCTAACCTCAGTACACAGGATAGGCTCAATTCTACTGAGTAAATGCCTGCTCCGGTTCTGTCATTCATCAGAGAGCCGTTTGTGAATATATTGATGTCGTTACCAGCAATTTCTTCACAGACGACTCCATCTGTTATAAGAGTTTTATAACACTTTTCTGTTATCCATACTCTCTGCGTTCCGTCCATAGGCATACCCGACTCACTGACATCTCTATGTACAATATCAATGATGCTGCTACTGAGTAAATGCCTGCCCCGGTTCTGTCATTCATCAGAGAGCCGTTTGTGAATATATTGATGTCGTTACCAGCGATTTCTTCACAGACGACTCCATCTGTTATAAGAGTTTTATAACACTTTTCTGTTATCCATACTCTCTGCCTTCCGTCCATAGGCATACCCGACTCACTGACATCTCTATGTACAATATCAATGATGCGCATGTGACCATGTAGGGCCGTTGATCCATGCCACATGACATTTCGCAACATCCTGAGGGCTATTGGCGTCGTTGTTTTCTTTATTTCTAAATCCAAAGTCAGCATGCCTAACAGAACCTCCATTGCGCTTGTAGGAGTAGTGCGTATTGCACCTGTTATTCGTAATGGTTTTCTGACTGACTTTTGTCCACCAAATCACCGAACCATCATAGGACTTCAAAAGGATCAGATAGTTTTCGTGTAGAACTCGACACCTTGCAACTTCGTGTGTTGATTTGATAGCTATTTTTTTCTCCAGTACACCCCTCCGACTAAGGGCAACCCATAAGCAGTCCCTGTGAACGCTATCAAACGCCTTCTTGAAGTCAATAAACAACAGGTGCAAATCAGATCTTTATCCCGCACATTGCTCAATGATAATTCGCACTGTGATGAAATGGTCCATACAGGAAGAACCAGAACGGGTACCTGCTTGCGCCGCATCGATCGCACAGATCTATGTGAAGGTTAAAGCGCAGCCTGTTATCTAGGATAACCCCAAGATCTGCAATGTGGTTAACTGTGTTGAGAACGCCCACATTAAATACATAACTGCTATGAGTTATTTCATTTTTACGGGAAAAACTTATGACGTAGCATTTATTTATATTTAAGGAAAGCTTATTATGACTACACCACGGCTCCAGAGGTAAAAGCTTATTCTGAAAGTCTACTGAATCCTCTTCTGATTTAATGACATAGTAAATTTTAAGGTCATCTGCAGATAGGAGATGTGGAATGTCATTCAAATCTACTGATATATCTGCTTTAAATATGTTGAAGAGAATTGGTCCAAGGTGGTACTCCCGACGAAGCAACATAGATAGAATTAGATAGAATGCCCTGAAATTTTACATATTGGGATCTTTCATACCGATAGGACTTGAGCTAGTAGTTGATATGCCTTTACTCCATGTTGTTAGAATCCATGTTGTTGGACATTTAAACGTGGATTAATTTGGTCTGTAAGCTTAGAACATATCATTTTTTTAAATAGTTTGGGAATGGCCGATAGTATTGCAATGCCCCTATAATTTGCTACATCTCTCTTGTTGCCGTTCTTATAAATCGGCGGAAGATGAGAATATTTCCATTAAGCAGGGAAAATACCTATTTGCAAGGACTCGTTAAAAATTAAGTATATGGGCATGACTAGCTGGTCTGGACCAGGAGACTTTGTAGGATATAATTCCTTAATAGAATTGATTATGTTACTCTGCGTTAGATTGATTGAGCTAACCAATGGTGATATGTTGGAAATCGATGATAGTGTTTGATTTTGGGTTGAAGGTGTACAGAACACCTCTTTAAAGTGATCTGCAAAAAGATTACAAATGTCCTGAGTGATAATAGAAGTGAAATTTCCCTTAAACATGGATGTTGGCTAACCAGTCGATTTTCTCTTGACGTTTGCCAGGCAATATGGGCAAAAAGGACGCAGAAGCTCAACGGCAAGTCTAGGATGAACTTGGTAGAATTCCGCTGATATGCCATCGCTCCCTGCTGCCTTGTTGTTCAGAAGCAATTAAATTGCGTCACAAAACTCGCTTACGCAAGGTGGATCTGAGTTTATTCGAATATTAGTTGTTATATTGGGCAAGCTATTGTTGCGAAATTTGGGGCGTCATCAGCCAAAATGTTATTTAAAACTGCCGAAAAATTACCCTTCCATCGTGCCAACTGCTCGTCCTTCGAATGTAAAAGTCGATGGCTTTCGTCCTTAACAGGGGTGTTCGATCGTGAAGTTTTTGCCGATCAGCTGCTTTGTTATTTAAAAAACGGTGTTGCTGTTACCGAGACATGCGGCCTCTTCTTCATTTGTCACATCTTACACTTCTTTTCATGTCTATTTGCTTCATGCGATACTGGGTTTGAAGCTCTTTTTGCCGCTCTAGGGAAGTAGTACGTTTATGCTGACCTTAAGTCTTGCACGCTCTAAGATCAGGGCCTCCTGAGCGGTAACTGCATTTATTTCCTACCAGCACTGTGTTGTAGTGTATTCTGGGATCATGGCAAGATTGAATGTATGCTGCTCTAGCAGTTCCCGAAAGTTGGCTGCAGTTTGGGAGTTTTTCAGCCTGTTGGCAAAATACGCAGGCACTTTCCAATTGGAGCTTAAGCAATGTTGTGCTGCCGCGGTGCAGAGGCTGTAACGACTCCCTGCTTACCAGGGTCTATAGCTGGCACATCAAATCGGCTGTCCAGGGCTTGTACAATTATTTATATATTGACCTCTAAATCAAACGCAAATTTTTTCAATATTCGTTACAATGTAAATTTATTTATACTAAGTCTGTTAGGTATATTATAATAAAATGTCAGGTATTTTGATAACAAGTCTCTTAATATACAAATTTAACTTACCATTTATTGAGTGTTATTTATTAAAGTAAAATGTGAGATATTGGAATTATGTGAACTTACTACTTACTTACTTAGGTGGCGCCTACAACCGTTAGTCGGTTTTCGCCTGGTGAAAGAAGTTGCGCCAGCCATTTCTGTTTTGCACTTGCTGGCGCCAGTTGGAAGTTTCAAATTTCGTCAGGTTGTCCTCTACTTGGTCTTTCCAGCGGAGATGCGGTCGTCCTCGATTGCGTTAACCGCTGCTGAATACCGAATCGAATATTTTCTTTGCTGGAGCTTCGACTTTTATGGGCCATACTATATCGATATCGGCGTATAGCTCATATAGCTCATTGTTCCATCGTATTCGGTACTCGCCATAGACGCAGATTGGCCCGTACATTTTACGAAGGATCTTTCTCTCGAACGCTCCCAAAGTCTTTTCATCAGAGCTGCTCAACGTCCAGGTTTGTGCTGCATATAAAAGGACGGGCATGATAAGTGACTTATAGATCGTGACTTTTGTTCGTCGAGAGAGGCCTCTTCTTCTCAATTTCCTACTGAGTCCAAATTAACACCTGTTCGTTTTATCTCAATACCGATATCGTTGGTGAATTTTATGCCAAATATTAAGTCTTATCTGCGTTCACTGCAAGACCAACGCGACTCGACTCTTTTTCTAGAGAGGTCCTTCCCGATTTTATCTGCGCTGCTAGTGTTGCTCAGTTTCATCCTGCATAGACAAATTAATTTTGCAAGCATTCCAAAGACAAGGTGTAGTATTGGTGATTCCTTATTGGGGGACTTTCAAAGATGGCCTTGTAATCGACAAGAAGATGTTGGGTTTCGAATTGTTTCTCTAGGGTCTTTCCCCAGATTTGTCGTAGCGTGAATGTCTGGTCGGTTGTAAATTTGCCAGGTCGAAAGCCACATTGATAAGGTCCATAAAGTTGGCTTACGTTCAGTCTTTCACATAATATGTTGGACATTACCCTATATGCGATATTTGAGTTGACACAAATTGTGGGATCGCCTTTCTTGTGGATTAGACAGAGTACACTAAGGTTTCAATCTTTTAGAATGCATTCTTTCGACCTTATTCTGTATAGAAGCTCTCGTGAATGCAAACAGTTATTCTGGTGCGGAATTGGTGAGATCAATGCCATTCAAAAGATTGGAGAAGTATTCCCTTCATAATGTCAGTGTACTCCCGTTTTCATCCTTGCAGTAAGAGGCATCGGTTCTAAAACCATCGCCAGGCGTCTTATCTTTTCGAAAAATTTTCGGGCCTCATTCCTTTCGCCATACATCTCAATCTTTTCGCACTCTCTCTAAACTGCCTCTCTTTTTTCTGCCTGAAAAGAAGTCTCTCGTCCCTCCTCTTCTCTCTATATCGCTCTTTAGCAGCACGCGTTACAACCGACTGCAGGATGGCAGTGGCGTCGCAGCACTTTTGGTCGTGCCACTGATGTCGGCGAGAGCGGTGGGCAGCCGCACGCATAGAGTGGGAGATGTGTGCCCACTGCTCGCATTAATCGTTTCATTTTTCATCGTTTCGACGTTTTATCCAGAAAAGCGGTTCAACTTTGTACTAGGAAAAACACCCCCACATCATGGTGCTACCGCCTAAATGGTTGAACGTCTTTGTGGTGTTCTTTGAATTATAGTCTGCATTCTTCGGTCTCTAAACCCTTGTTTAGCAATCACTTCCAATTAAATTTATTTTTATTTCATGGGACCAAAGTACTTTTTGTAATTTTTTTTTTTTGCATTTTCTGGACCAACCCATTCGATGTACGATTTTGCAAAAGCTAACCAATTTTTCAATGTTCCAAGGTCAGCGTCAGAACGTTTCGTGCAGATCTACCAAACAATTCTTTCTCCACCAGTCGTTGCCTCCTAGTTCGAGTAGAAAATCCAAAGCTTACCTCACCCCGAATTCCTTCTGCTGATTTGAGTCTTGGACGAGTGGGTCACAAAATTTGATGTAGTCGTCCTGTTGTGCCGTTGTTTTTTGCGGTTATTCTTTTTTTATGGTTAGGTTTTAGAGGAAATATTGCATTAAATCAGTGGTGCGCAAAATAATACATTCACATTTTTGCGATTGTATTGCAAAGCTTTTGTTTTGAGAGTTTGCACTGAACGAAAAGCACGAGCTTGTTCATTCGTACGATCACAGCATAACGCGAGAATGATAGCTTGTCGTGTTCTATAATGTTGCGAAAAACACATTGGAGCAGAAGAGATGCATGACTTGGTTTCTTTATTGCTCCAATGTGTTCTTTGGCTCGACTCAGCAATAAGCCTTCACTATTTTCGCAACCTTAGGCAACGCAGAGTAGATCGGCTGCAACTTAACAGCATGATTGTATCGAATGAACGAACAAACGCGCTAATGATACGTTGTCGTATTCAATAAGGCAACTCAGAGGCGAGCGGCCGCAACCTCACAGCATGAAGTTCGCACAGCAACTGATCGTATTATTTTATTCAGTGTAATAAGTTCTCAACACGACTAAAAAGCTTTTTTAACTGAAAGCTGTCGTATGCATGCGAAAGCTATACGCCCATGGGCGGCCTTTTGCGTACTCCTGCATAAATACAAATTTTTGAGATCTTCCCAAGGTTTTGACAATCTCACGTTAACTCTGACTCTCCTTGCTTAGCTTCAGGACAAAGAGTGGTTCCACTTCAGTGTAATGCCTCGCTGCACTACCCATTTTAATAATTTTTTGATACGCTTTTGAATTGTTTTTTTTGTCTTTTTATGTATATATACTAATCTTCACTTTCCAACAAAAATCTTAAACTTGACTCGGACAACTCTTTCAGTTAACTGACTTTCAATCAAGTGAATCTATTTTATTGTTCCGTTATATTTATGCGTGTTCTTACAATTCCGAGAATTGCCCAACAAACAGTTGTGCTCGAACAAAACCCAGCAAGCGTTTGTAACGTGCTTTATAATTACGAATATTTATGACTGAAAGGGACAAAAATGCATTTAAATATTTCGGCTCAGGATGATTCTATTTTATGGTTTTGCTCTGTATACAGATTAAAAATTTTGTTTTTTATCAACTTGCCTTGCAAAGGCATTTCAAAAACTCAAATGATTTTTCGTTTCAATTTATTCAGAAGAAAATCCAATGGATTCAACAGAAATTTCTGTATCTGTGTGATGTTTCCTGAATTCGAGTTTTGTCTGATCATTGTTCGAAAGCCAAAATGTGGTTGGATCTTTGACTGTCTGATAAAATAACAAAATAATTATTTTAAAATATGAGCTAATTTTTATGACAGCCAAACCAATTTTTGTGTTAAATTTATTTTCTCCAAAACTTATTGGGAAAAAACTAGCAAATTCTAATCAAACCCAAGGTTGATTTATAAGGTTGTCGCAGGGCTGATCTCACTCTCTTCTCAGTACCCATAATTGTCAAAACCAGCCAATTTTGTGAATGACTACGAAAGAAAAACGGATGATAATAGAGAGCAAGGTTCATTAATACAGGTTAAGTCACTTGAGAGAAGCTCGGTCGAACTGTCAGAATGGATAAAAGGAAATCAAGAAAAAAAAAAAAAATGAATCTGTACAATTTTTAGCTAACAGCTACTTTGACAGTTCGAGCAAAGGCAGAAAAAGAGTGCTTTTCTCTCAAGTGATTTAATCTATATTAATGAACATTGATAGAGAGCACTTGCAGATTTTCTGTGAGCTGTCAACTTCGATTTGACAATTATGGGTACTCGCTCTCTCCCTTGCGACAACCTTATAAATCAACCTTGATCAAAACTTTTATTTGAAACACATTTTAAAAAATTTGATTTCCTACTGAAATATGTTCTCACACTACTTTTTTTAATAATGCTAGTTTCACAAGTAACACAAATCTTAACATTTGAGTGCAAAGCAAACATTTTCATTTATTATCCAGTACATTCCAAGACTTGACAGTCAAAAGTCAAGTTTACTATCCATGAAAATTGTCAGACTCACTTCTCTGTCTGCTCTAACCGTTTGTTTGTCTACCCAGCAGTCGCTATAAGGTTAAGGTTCTTAACACTTCGTCCAAGCGTGGAAGTAGAAAATTAAACTGGGTCTCACGAGTGCAATAAAGATATTCCGTGTTATAATTTGTTGAACTATTGGTTGTGTTTGTGTTGCACTCGTTAATGCAATAAATTTTCGTTTAATTTTTGGCTTCGTTCTCACTCGGTTTTCATTTTCTGCACAATGCAGCGGCGGTATTTTGTAATTTCAATGCACTTTCAGTGGGTCGTGGTAGGCTTGAGTGGGCAAGGTGGCGAATAATAACAATAAAAACTAGTTATTATAATATTGCAACAATGGCGAAAAATAAGAGCACATAATAATGATTACAAAAAAAAAAAAAAAAATCTTAAAACTTAACAACATATATTAGCTCAACATAATGGGGCGGCTCTCTCTTGCATGTTGCTTGGCTCTCACTTAGTCTCTCAGTATTTGTCTTAGTTTCTGACACCTCGTTCAACACATTGATTTGCTGGAGCTTAATGTTTTTCTAGTTTTTCTGTAGTTCTCGTTATTGTTATTTTCTTAGCGTATGTTTTTGCTGTGAAAATTATTCATTTCCTAAGGTTCAGTTTTGGAGTTGAAGGTCAGTTAATGTTTTATGTCATTCAACTTGTTTTTTTTTTAACTTCACTTACTAATACACCCCACACCACTCACCGTTGCCACACACCATTAACAACCAGTCAGTGTTTTCGGAGTCGCACATTGGGACAGATTTTATTAAAAAAAAACAATTTTGAGTAACGCCATGTAATGAACTTATAAACATTTTGTGATATATGTATTTACATTTTTGCATAGGTCCCTGAAGCTGGCTAGCAATTTAACGGAAATATTGAATAAATTTTGAAAAAAATATTAAAACTAAATTTTGGCTTTAATTTATTACGGCTAAAGCCTACAGAAATTAAAAATGAACTTAAAAAGTTTAAAGGTAAGAAACTCTTCAATTTCAAAATATTCGACTGGGAGGAAACAAAGTGGTCCCTTTCCATATAAAAGGGTGTGACATAAATACACAGAGCCAAAACAACCTATTAAAATAGAACAACATCGAGAAGATTTCTCTATGCTTTTCAAAAAGACTGTCTTATTAAAACCATAGAGAAAATCTTATTAAAAATTAGATAGTTTCAAGAAGAATCTTATTGTTTTTTAAAAGCAAACTTCTTAAAACCATAAGAAAGTCTTTTTAAAAATATGTGAGTTTATTTTAATTTTAAACGTTATCTTCTTGATATTTAAATGAGGAATCTTATTAATTTATTTATTTATTTATTAATTTATTTATAGGAAATATAGAATGTAGGAAATTATACCACCTTGTTCAAAAAGAAAGGTTCATTTCGCCTTCAAAGTAGTCCCCATCGGCTGCAACGCACTTATGCCAGCACTTGATCCAGTCACGGAAACCTTCTGTAACACGGTTTTTGGTATGGCCTTCAGAGCGTTTACCGATTTTTTCATGACCTCTTCTTTGCTGGTGAAACGCGTTCCTCGAAGCGGTTTTTTGACTCGATCAAACAGGAAAAAATCACACGGAGCCAGATCAGACGAATAAGACTTACAAACTTCGCAGCGACACGTCTCAAGCCCAATTCATTCTTCAAAATGTTCAAATGTTCAAACGGATCCAATTGAAATGCTGATGTCCTCTGCTACCTCTCTCATCGTCAATTTGCGATTTTTGACCAACATTTCTTTGAATTTTTCAACGTTTTCTTCGGTAGTCGAACACGATGGCTGCCCGGTACGAGGGTCGTCTTCTACTTCGTCTTGGCCACTCACAAATCGGCTAAACCACCTGTTTGCCTTCTGATACGATAGAGCGGAGTCACCGTAACATTTCACTAACACGGTATCGGTTACAATTTTTCACACAAACTTTGATACAAACTCGTTGCTCAATTTTTTCTTCCATCGTAAAAATCGAAGACACGAAAAATGTTGTTTTACCAAATGTCAACCAGAGACGCTGATATTTGGCAGCCTTGTCGTGGACACATGTGGTAACCTGCTAAAAAAAAAAAATTCGAATCGGACAATTAAGTCCGGTTCAACAAAACATTTTAATTTCAATTTCATGTGTGCATGTATACATAAAAAAACGCCAAGATTTTCTTTTTAGTTTAAAGTGTTCTCTTCTTTAACTTAAGTGAGATGAGTGAGTGAGTTGACAATAGAATTTAAAATATTTCCACATCATTTCCTTCATTCAATATCGAATCTTATTAGGCAATGTTTGATAAAATATAATAAGATTTTCTCTACAGAAATAAAAAGATTTCTCCATCGAAAATTCTTCTCATTTTGTATTATTAAGAAGAAAACCTCATAATATAGCTCAATAAGGGGATCTTCTTGATTTTGCGTGGTAGTTTTTTCTTCTGTGAAGTGTTGCTCACTGGCCTTACACGGCAGTGGTAAGGCCAATATTGCTATCTTCTAAGCGGAAGTAGTCGCAATACTTGAAGCAGTTACTTGACTTCAGGTAAATGCAATATTTTTTTTAATTAAATGCTGATAATCTTATCAATGTTTTATTGGTTTTAAAAATTTGCAAATATTCAATTTCAGTATTAATCACATATATAAAAAATTAATTATGCTGCAATAGAAAATTTTTAAAGTATGTTATTCTTTTTAACACCATAATCACTATCATCTTCGCTATCACTTTCGATGTTCATAGATTTTGACGGTATTGGAACAGGATTCGGAGTTGGCAAAACTATTGGATCTTGATGAGAAGGAGCAATTTCTTCAGGTACTAAACCTGTATTATCATCTTCAGTATCTGCGTCTTAGACTCCATGATTACGCTCTCTTCGTTTGCCATATACAAACATGCTGATATAGAATAGAAGAGGAAGCACAGCACAAAAAATGCTGGCAAAGAGAAAGAGCGTTATGTCAAACGATGGGGGACAACAATTGCAAGTTAAGGACCAGAGAATACGTGTGCGGTTCATCTTATCCTGCATATCGTAGCACACTTTGGCATTATTGCGTTGATCCAGATTAATGTAAAAACTGTTAAGGTCCTGATATACAGCTAAACATCCTTTACAAACGTTTGAGTGGCTTGTTATATTCACGCAATCATCGAATCTATTATATATATATGATCAAATACGTTAAAGCTATTGTTAACAAAGCAATCATCACACTACGCTTTATCCTACAGTCCAATAAGAATCGACTGAACCGTAGATCGATCGTTGTCAATATATCTTTGGGAACAATTTAAGGTTTTGGTAAAATTTGTGTAAGCTTCCAACATATCATCATAGTGTATCTTGCATCCCATACAAATTTTCACGGGAACTACATGTGTAGTTGAGCAACTTACAAGCAGCTCTTGCATAGTACCTAGAGTATCCAAGTGCGTTTTGCATTGATCGCTCATTGCGTGACCGCACAATAGAAATAGGGTGAAAACAAAAATCTGGGCACGCATAATGATAGCAACACAAAACTTTTATATTTAATTATTCATCTGTAAATATTTTTTAATCTTTGTTTTTATAAAAACATTCCGACTCTGCAATCTTACATTTATTTATTATTATCCATGGATATCTATATACCATCTGACGGTCAAGCCACCTTAAGAGCCCTAGAGTCTGTTGAAACAACGTCCAGAATAATACTTCGCTGCCGCAAATCCCTAGATGCGATGGCAGAGCAGCTCAAAATACTCCTATGCTGAATTTCCGGATATAGAGACTTTCTAGGAAACTGCAAAGCTGATGAACTCTCTCGCACCGGAACAAACTCTCGATAGAGAAATTGGTATTAGTATTGGTATATCCATCAACACATGTAAGCTACTCACAAATGAGCTATCCCTAAAAAAAGCCAACAATAATTGGTCAACGGAAACACATGCTATATAGCGTGTCAAGTTTGGCCAAAAATCACCCAAAAACGCTCAAAGAACTGATCTCCCTGCGAAGGAATCAAATCAGTACTATGATAGGTATCCTAACAGGACACTATCTAATAGGTTATCATGCACGAAGATTAAACATCATCCATAACGACTTCTGCAGAAGCTGCAGCGATGAAGAGGAGGAGGACTCTACAACACATCTTCTCTGCACTTGCCCAGCGCTAGCAAAAAAACGCCATCTTCACTTAGGTAAATGGTTATATTAAGATCTGGTTGATCTCTCAGAATCTTCGGTCTACCAAGCCCTTAGCTTTGTCAACAGCTCAATCCAGCTTAAATAGAGAGGGAAATTAACCCATGGTATCACAAATGCATTATTGGCATTAGAGTGTTTCAAGGAAGACAGCCGCTTCAAGCTAACCTAACCTAACCTAACTCTTTGAATATCAAGAGCAATGCTCATTGTCGAATTTTTCGCTCGAGGAAAAAGGGAACTTTGAAAAATTTAATTAAATGGTATTTTCACATTATGTAACTTTTTAATTCAATAATGTAGTGTATATTTGCTACAAATTTATAAAAAAAAACTTCTACACGGACGGACATGTGGAATAGCCAAAAAGAACAAAACGGGTGCCTTCCTGATCTGAAACGTTATTCACTGCGATTGCTGAAAGTGATTGAGAAAAATATAGAAGAAAGAAACGCCATAACCGTGAAGTTGCAGCACGCAACCTTCAAAAGTTCGAGCTTGTTAAAAAACTTTTAGAAGCCAAGCTGGAGCAATTTAAGTAGAACTGTGCATTATTATATATGTTTCTTTCATTAATTTTTAGTTTACTCCATATGTCTATTTCATTCTTTTTTAATTAGCCCTCTGTGGTTATTTGTTCAAATAAAGTTCAAATTTCTTGGAAACTTTTTCAATCTCACGACAAAAATTTTTGTGAATAAATTTGGCAAATAAATTTTATCCGTCGGATAACTCGATTGCACTTTTTTCGAAGCAAGAGTTCGTTTTTCCGACGGATAACTCGATTGCTTTTGCAGCGGAAAAAGTCTTCCGACGAGATTCCGTCGGCAATCGTGATTGGGCCCAGTATGCTTTCAAATTATTTCAGAATTTTTGGACCTCGTTTTTACCTTTCAGCACAGGGTTGGACACGAAAGATCTCATGTGTCACGACAAGTAACTAAAAAATCATGTCTCACCCGAAGGTTTAAAAAACAAAACTGATTGGTTTGAACAATCATTTTGATGACAGTTTATTCTTTTTGTACTAGCAGAATACTATTTTGTCCCAATGTGCAACGCTCAATTCTTTCGTTTGTTCGCGAGTTCCTTTGTTTGTTGATATCTTGGTGTGCTTAAAAACGAGAGACACTAAAAAAAAACAACATTTTTAAATAATTTAAGCAAAAGAAAACAACAACAACAATAAAGCAAGGTACATGCAAGGCGCGGCCCATCAATATTTGTATGTGGGTCTGCGTCAGCTCTCTCTCACTTTCAGTCTCTTATGCGCCATGCTTGAGTTGCATGCATGGCCAGCTGTTGTTGACGCTCTTCTCTCGACTACGCCGACTGGGGCACTTAAAATGGGCTGCATGCAGTTTTTTTTTACTCTCCCAATAGATTTTTGTTGGATTATTAAACATTTGCTGCCTCTTTACGATATTTCGGTTCCCTGGTGAGCCATAACAATTTCGCATACATATTTTATATAATTTTTTTAACCTTTAATTTTATTTTATTTGGTTTTATTTTAAGCTTTTTTAAAATTTTTTGTAGGTGTGTGTTTGTTTGCATGTTTACATTATTATATGTTGTATTTTTTAAGTTAACATTTCATTTTCTAGTCAATCATCATGTCTGCTTGTGCTTAGATAATGTCGTGAGAAACATGATGACAACAATAACGCTGCTAAACTGTCGCATAGTCTGACAAAATCGACATCATTAACACAACGCCTCTCCCAAATTGCGCCCACTCGTTTTAACGACCTTTAAGTCACTCTGCTTAACTCATCTTGTCTCACAAATTATATTAACCTCACTTCCACTGGCACTCTCTTTTTTTTACTTTCTCTCTCCCTTCTCCTCTTCTTACCATTCCCCTTAGCACCCTTTACATTTCCTGTGTCCCTCTGCTCTTTAGCGTTTAATAAATTAAAAATTTCGCGGGCTAAAGCTACCAACCCACCACATTTAGTTGGGTTGACTCTTTAAAGCCAAAGGTCATCATTTGTAGTTTACCTGTTTGGGGAGGCGAAGTAGTGGGTGTGTTAATTCTTAGCTTGGCCACTCTGCGGGTTCGTTAGCCGATTATTCTTGTCGCTAGTTCAGCTTAAAGTGAAAGAACCTTGCGTGTCTGGTGAAACCTTTAAAATTCTTTCTTTGTCTGCAGCTACGTGTTGTCTACGTTAATTGCATAAAAATGTGCACAAACCTTTATATATTGGGTTAAGTATTTTTTTTTTTAAGAGAGTGGTTTCTTAGTGCAGTGGTATTGGGTGGGTCCTTAACATCCAAACGAATCTAATTTCCAGTATGTCTACAAATTATTATAAATACGTTCAAGAGTAGAATCCTGTGCACATATTTTTAGTTATGTTATATAAGAATAAGAAGCAAAAGAATTTTTATTATTGGAGAGTAGCGCACAAAGCTCTAAGACTGGATTCGCTGACTACCTTCAGCAAGTTTTTGCGAAAATTAAAATAATGTTAATTAAGTTGAAGAGCGTGCAGCAAGTCTCTCACTGAGCGGAGAGCGCAAAAACTTCATATTAAAGATACGTGCAAGACTTGCTAAAGGTGGTCTGTGAAACCAGCCTTAGCGGACAGCTTATTTGAAGAATGTTTCAACGATCAGATCTCAATAATGGGTTGATCGATTTTAAAAATTTTTTCACTGAACAGTTCTTCGCTTCTTAAATTAGGTTGTGACGAAGCCCAATTTTAATTAATTGCAAAAATGTTACTGAAATAAAATGCCCATAGGTTTATACAAATACAAATAATTAGAAGTTCAATATTGTAATTTTTGTTGCAATTCGCCGAATTATTGTGCCCGGTATTTAGCAAGTTCATTATAATTTTTTTTTCTTATACTCATCGTTGTTGGTAATTCTTCATTATGCCGCTTATACAACAAGTTCTTGTTGTTGTTTTTGACTTTTTGTTTCGCGTGAAAGCATAGCTCATAACGTAATAAATAATCGAAATATCGCCCGAATTAAGTGTGTAAATTGACCCTTTTAAATAAATAGTTAAATAAATTTCTAATTTAATTTATAAAGTTGAATAAATTAAAAAAAAGGCTCCACCCTAAGCAACATTTCTCATTATTGGATCCTAGGGTTCAAATTGACTCTATTGCAGACCGTAGATAGTATATCTATAAAAATAACTGTGTATAAATAAGCAAATGAATCCTAAACAACTCATTCAATTAGAATGAAAATTTGTATATAGAAGTTTTTGGGTGCTGTTAGTGTTTGTCTTTTATCGATTTTACTCTATTGTGAACACCAGAAGACGCTGTTATATAAATATTTTTAAAAACAGCAACAAATTTCTAAACAGCTCAATCAATTACAATGATATTTGTGTCTAGGAGTTTTGGTTTTACTGTTTTGCTATATTTTCAACACCAGAGAGCGATTAAAGGTGTCTTTGCAATAGACACAGGGTCAAACTTTACTTTAGGATCCAATATTTAAAAGAAATTCAGGGAATATAGAATGTTAAGGCCTCAACAGCATCATATTTGAATTTATTACTGTTTAAATCTCTGATATTTTTTTAAATACGACATGCTGTTGAAATGTGAGTGTCCGATTTGCAATCTAGAGCTATGGAATTACTCAGAAATTGTTCTTGTAAAGGGTTTTTCAATAGGGACGCTACAAAAGTAGACCGATAGGGACAGCAAACGACCCCATATTTTTCCCCGCTTTCTGGACATTTCTCTTCAGTAAGGTTTGCCATTTTATCATGGAAAGATATACGAGCCAACAAAGAGTCGAAATTATTAAAATTTACTACCGAAATTCGGAGTCAGTGGCCTCAACTTTAAGAGCGCTACGTCCAATTTATGGTCGTCATAATCGTCCTACCAGATCAACAATTGAGCGTCTAGTGGAAAAATTTTAATCCACAGGCACAGTACAAAATGTTCCCGTGCCAGTGAGACAAAGAAGTGCCCGTAGTGTCGAGAATATTGCTGCCGCTGAGGCTTCAGTTCAAGAAAGCCCAAATGTGTCTCTCACACGTCGTTCTCAAGCGTTGGGCATGTCTGTGACGTCGTTGTGGCAAAGTATGCGAAAAGATCTTGGCCTACATCCTTACAAGATCAAAGTGACGCAAGAACTGAAGCCGCTTGACCACCAGAAGCGTCGTATGTTCGTGAATTGGGCTGAGCAACAACTTTAAAATGATTCGGATTTACATCGAAAAATCATCTTCAGCAACGACGCTCATTTTTGGCTGAATGGCTTCGTCAATAAGCAAAATATGCGTTATTGGTCAGGCAACAATCCACACGTACTCCATGAGTCACCATTGCATCCCGAAAAAATTACGGTTTGGTGCGGTTTATGGGACGGCGACGTCCTTGGACCGTACTTCTTCCGTGATGATCAAGACCGGAACGTTACTGTGAATTGCAATCGCTACTGTTCAATGATAACCGAATATTTTTGGCCCGAATTGGATGATATGGACTTGGACAATATGTGGTTTCAACAGGACGGCGCCACAAGCCCCACATCGAATGTCACAATCAATTTATTGAAAACCAAGTTTGGTGAACGTGTTATCTCGCGAAATGGCCCAGTCGATTAGTCGCCTTGGTTGTGCGATTTGACGCCGTTATACTATTTACTGTGGGGCTATGTCAAGTCTATGGTCTATGCCAACAAGCCAGCGACGATTGATGAACTTCGTACGAATATCGAACGTGAAATTGCAGCAGTATCGGCCAATTTATGCTTGAAAACCGTCGAAAATTGGGTTCAGCGCTAGGACTTCTGCAAGCGTGTCCGTGGTGGCCATGCAAAAGAAATCGAGTTTCATACATAATGGCATCGAATGTCATTTCACAGGAATAAAAAATTTCATTGATATCCAAAACCGTTTTTGTTTTATTTTAAAAAACTTTTGTAGCGCTCTTATTGAAAAACCCTTTATAAACTATACTTAAAAATCCTCACATTTTACCGTATTTCAATTCTAATACCGTCTAAACATTCATATAAGGGAACATTGATTGCTTCATTTTTGTCTCTAAAACATTACCCTGACAAAATCTTGGCTTATGTTTTAAAACATGACATAACTTTAATCCACTCACAAAATACACGTATCTAACCTTGACCTGTTGAAGACCTCTCAACTTAAAATTGATCAGCGAAAGTGAAACATTCTGTATACATACCTTTTTAAAGGAATTCCCTTAATCAATCAAAAGTGCCATTATATCAGACAAACTGAGTGTGATAGAATCTTAATGAAAACAACAACAAAGTGCACGCAACCTACATAATTAACGAAATAAATAATGACAACTGCGACGGACACAAATGTAAACAAAAAAAAAATGAAAAACAAAAATAATAAAGATACAGATAAGAATAAATAAATAAACAAAGCAATTCTTCAGACATACAAGAAATATTTTTCAATATAGAAATGAACAAAGAAAAATATAGAATTAAAAAAAAAAATTGAAGAAATAATATAACATAAAGTAGAATAAACTAAAATATTAAAAAAGACACACTTATTCTGGATATATAATAGAAAGAATTCAGGTTAAAATTTATAGTTTACAATAAAAATAATCTGAAAAGTAAAGCGATGTGAAAAATAGAATAATAAAAAAATCTTTTTAAAAAATATTACAAGAATTGCATTGAAACTTAGTTATTATTAATAACCAACGTTATAATTAATAGCGATCCGGTTATCTCGTTCTCGTACTTCTTTGTATACATTGAGGTTGGTACCTATATATGCAGTAACAAGATGTTTTTTGTTTGATCCAAATGGTGAACGTCAAACAATATCGTCTTGATTCAAATGACATAAATTGTCTTGTCGTTTACTATTTTAAATTATTAACTAAGTGAGAGTCTTTTAAGCACAAATGAGTGAACATATTAATATCACACAATTGTTTGAGCATGACTAATAATTTGACTCGTTATAATTTTAGGTATTTCACTGTACTGAAGCAAACATTTTAGTTGGGTGATTAACCCTTTCGGTCCAATTTTTTATTGGCTAAATAACAATAAATATTAAAAATCTTTTTTCACATATGTAAAAAACATCAAAAATTATGATGTTTTGCATTGTAAATATTTTCGTAAGTCCTTTAATTATCCTGGGATATATTGTCCCACTCGGATTTTTGGGCTATTGTCCCAGCCGGAGTTTTGATACCAATGGGACAATATGTCCCATGTATCAATATGTATGATACCTTTCGTTTAGTTTGGCTTAGGGTCCTGCCAGTTTCAATCATGTCTTAAGCCAGTGGAACCAAAAAGCTGATTAATTCGGTTTTTTAGAGATTTACTTCTTGGTGAACTATCCACGCGTTAACTACCGCCATCATTAATATTTTGGAAAAAACTTTTTTCCACCATTTGTTGGACTTTCTATCCAAATCATAAACACCAACTTTTTGATCCGCTATGTCAACTCCACCCATTATAGCTACATATTTTATAATAGCATCAGGGCACTCAACATCAATTTTGTCGTCATTTTTTTTGTTTGCGTTTAGTCTTGCTTGTGGTTGGCATGTGGCAATTAGACAGAAGTAATACGTCTTTTGAATCCTGCCATCGACAAGCAATTGTTCCGAGGCAATTTACTATAAATTCACTCTCATTTCTGTTTAAATTTCCATTAAATTGCGGAACGTTTTTTCGAGTTCTTTTCACAGTTCCAACTGCCGGATAGTCAGTAAAATTTATTAAACGAGTACTAGTAAAAAAATCCTTCGAAACTTATCACAACGTCTGGGTTCCGTATAGTACTACAAAGTTTTTCCACAACTCTTTCTCCTAAGGTAGATTCGGATACCACAGCGCTTTCTTCTCTTCCGCTATAAATATTTAGAACATATATAAACCCAGTTTTGGAGTCACATCTTAACCAAATTTTTATGCCGCGCTTTATTGGTTTTAGAGGTTGATATTAGTAGATACAATATGTTGGTTCTGGCTCAGGTGGAGCGGTGGAGCAAGCCGATGACGTCACGCCCGCACCCCAGCGCCATCTAGTGGGGGGCTTTTTGCTCAAATGTGCAAAGGTGTATGTCTTTGCTAAAAGCTATTATGGTGTATGTCTTTGCTAAACGCTATTATGGTGTATGTCTTTGCTAAAAGCTATTAAAAGTAGGCAAGTTTGGTGTATGTCTTTGCTTTAAACTTTTAAATTAACAAGTTTGGTGTATGTCTTTGCTAAAAAGCTATTATGGTGTATGTCTTTGCTAAAAGCTATTATGGTGTATGTCTTTGCTTTTAAGCGTTAGTCATAATTTCATACACTACATTATAGGTAGTGGTAGTCAAGCGAGTTCTTATCAGTGTTTGCATGTTTTGTTTTTCTTAACCCTCGAATACCTAATAGCAATGACTCAAATCCTGAGTGACGAGCTTAGCTGAAATGATATGACTTGCTATATGAAAATATATATATTAATATGGATTGAAGCAATTTAGGTACGGCGAAGGTTGAAGGGTTAAAGAATTGTTTATAAATTTATCATAATGGTGCTAAGTATTAGGTGCGAGTATTAGATTTGTATAAGTAGTTTAAGAATTGGATGACAACCATTTGAAACATAGGCGTATATAAATATCCATTCGTCAGCTGGGGGACATCGGGGTAACAAGCCCCCGCGTAATAACCACCGGCCAAGTCACTTACACCCAGCAACTTCTCCGCCGCTGTATTTTATTTTAAGTAAACGAAATACACCGCAACCAAGAAGAGTCAAGAAGTTTCTAGAAGCTTCGAGATGCAGAAACTTCGAGAACATTTTAGAAGCTGACTTATGTCATTGTATGCCGAAGCGAATGGTGTGAGAGAGAAAGGGAGAGAGAGAATTTGATAGTAAGAGAGAGAAAGGGAGATAGCAAATAGCGCGATCCTATACAAATAATACTTCAGAATCAACCTAACCTTAGCCAATGCCATAGGTATAGGGGGGCACCCTTTATATATATATAGGTATATAGGCTACTCTATAGGTATAGACTTAAAAATTTATTCAAATTTTTCTTTATTACTATTATTATTATTATTTATATATATATATATATATACACAAATTGTATAATTTTATTAATGGAAAAAAGTGATCTTATATTTAATTAATTTTTTCTGATTTCGCTGGTTAGAGGTGAATATTCAATTACTCGATCATGAATTACTAAACAGTGGGCTGAGGTTCTATCTGGAATCGGTTTGTTTGCTTCGGTTTCAAATTCAATTCGTACATCAATAGGTCCAACTTTAACTGCTTCATTTTGGTGTGTTACATCAACAACAATAAGTGGTGCAATAGCCTTAAATCCAACGACATCTAGCAATGGTTTAGGTTCCCGCATATAATAACTTTGTTGAAATTTTGCATACATATCATATAGTACAGCATACTGTCCCATTTCAAAGCGACTATTTAAATCATCATAGGGATATGATTCAGAGTTTATATATACTTTTAAATTAGATATATTACAATGATCAAATATATTTCCTTCCTGTTTACTTTTTTCTCTTTGTAAACCGATTATAAGAAATCGTGGTCTTTCATTTTGCGGTGAAAGCTTAACATTCCATAAAACTTTTGTTTCCTTTGGTAGTATAGGATTCATATGATAGTCCCAACTTCTAAACGCCATTGGTATTAGCAAATTTTCGTTTTTAATTATCTTGTACATTTCCAATTTTGCAAAGTCTGATAATTGTATATGAGGCATTTTCCAAACTATGTCCAGTATTGTTAGCTTTAACTGATCAGTTCCATTTGTAGAATGATA
This sequence comes from Coremacera marginata, assembly GCA_914767935.1. NCBI lineage: Eukaryota > Metazoa > Arthropoda > Insecta > Diptera > Sciomyzidae > Coremacera > Coremacera marginata. The sequence continues at coordinate 18,210,358 of OU612044.1, forward strand.
TGATCTATCATTATATGTAGAACGTTGAAGGATAAGTTCATGCTTCGAATTTAATATTATTTTATTATAATCTTCAGCAAAACCCAGGAACATTTTCAACGGCACACAACAACTAAAATGAGATTTTTCCAATGTGAAATTTTCATCAGGAACCCAACCTGCGTTTCTTAATGCGCCACTTTCAGCTTTATTCAATGAAACGAAATTTTTCATGGTTGATGAAATTCCAAGATTACGTGTACGATCAACTTCAAAACCATTAATTTCATAACGAATTTCATCAAACAGATATGAAACAAAGTTGTTTTTAAATTTCACACCTGTTGTTACTACATCATTTCCTCCTTCCTGTTTTACTATAAAACCATGAATGTAAATCATACTCTCACTTGGTAAGACAAAGAGATCTTGATTTTGAATGGGTATACGAATCTCATCGTTATTGTTAAACGATTTTTGGTATGGATAGTAACTATGATAGTCTCTTTTTATAATACTCTCATCGTACATAGGTTGTTGAAGTACATTGAGTATTTCATTCATATTGAATTATTGGTTGATTGATTATCGATATTGTGATTGATTGACTAATTATCGATCAGTTTTAGCCGGTAGCTGTAGAACAGTACAGATCAGTTTTAGCAGTTAGCTGTTGAGTGGTACAGACCAGTTTAGCAGTTAGCTGTTGAACAGCACAGATCAGTTTTAGCAGTTAGCTGTTGAATAGTACAGACCAGTTTAGCAGTTAGCTGTTGAATAGTACAGACCAGTTTAGCAGTTTAGTAATAGTTGTTGTTGACTCTTCTCCCAAGATTAAGTCCCAAGGATTTTAAAAATTCTATATTATATCTTGTCAATGGTTTGTTAGATCTTCTTCTTCCTCGTTCAAGTGCTGATGTGGGACTAACTGTAAATTCTCTTTGTATCTTTTTTTTATTATAAATAATCATAATTATAATTCTTCTGGCTTGAAGTGTAGTCTTACGGTAATCTTTTCCCCTCGAAAATTTATAAGGTCGCCGTCTTGATTTAAGATTCTAATCGTTATGTTGTTTACTTGTTGACAGTTGACAGGTAAATAAATGACATTTTGAGGTTTCTCTTTAATTTTATATCCGGGTGGAACATCTAGAGGAAATTCGTGAATAGTGTGAACCAAAGTGCTATTAATATATGATCCATCTGTCAAGTTGCTTTCGATACGTATTGTATTTACATTTGTAATATTCAAAGGTAAGTCAGATTGAAAATATCTAGTTGTACCTGACTGATCTATATTTATATATTTTGTTTTTTCTATATCTTGTAATGGCTCTATAGTAACCACATTGATAAATTCCTCGTACGGTAGCTCATTTTCTATCAATTTTCTTTTACTGAATCCCAACAATTGTCCTACACTGTTTGGTTTTGAAAAATCTATGTCTTCGGAGGAAGTAATTTCAGTTTTTAGGGTGTTATTGTTTCGCTCAATTTTTAAGTAAATTGAATCATCAATGGATTTTATACTTGACTCTAAGAAAGAAGCAATGTCTTTCAGTTCATATGAACCAACTGGAATTGTAATAGTATGTGGTCCGATATGGAATAAATTATTGTAATCATGTACATTTGGTATAGAATTAATAGATACAAAGTCTATAAGTCCACAAACATATCTTGTAGGTAATTCAACCGGAGGAAAATATTTTGCAACAAGAGTTGAAGTGGTTCCGCTTAAAGAGATTGTTATTGACATTATGCGTATTCGTTTTAAACTGATAGTCTATACCTATAGAGTAGCCTATATACCTATATATATATAAAGGGTGCCCCCCCTATACCTATGGCATTGGCTAAGGTTAGGTTGATTCTGAAGTATTATTTGTATAGGATCGCGCTATTTGCTATCTCCCTTTCTCTCTCTTACTATCAAATTCTCTCTCTCCCTTTCTCTCTCACACCATTCGCTTCGGCATGCAATGACATAAGTCAGCTTCTAAAATGTTCTCGAAGTTTCTGCATCTCGAAGCTTCTAGAAACTTCTTGACTCTTCTTGGTTGCGGTGTATTTCGTTTACTTAAAATAAAATACAGCGGCGGAGAAGTTGCTGGGTGTAAGTGACTTGGCCGGTGGTTATTACGCGGGGGCTTGTTACCCCGATGTCCCCCAGCTGACGAATGGATATTTATATACGCCTATGTTTCAAATGGTTGTCATCCAATTCTTAAACTACTTATACAAATCTAATACTCGCACCTAATACTTAGCACCATTATGATAAATTTATAAACAATTCTTTAACCCTTCAACCTTCGCCGTACCTAAATTGCTTCAATCCATATTAATATATATATTTTCATATAGCAAGTCATATCATTTCAGCTAAGCTCGTCACTCAGGATTTGAGTCATTGCTATTAGGTATTCGAGGGTTAAGAAAAACAAAACATGCAAACACTGATAAGAACTCGCTTGACTACCACTACCTATAATGTAGTGTATGAAATTATGACTAACGCTTAAAAGCAAAGACATACACCATAATAGCTTTTAGCAAAGACATACACCATAATAGCTTTTTAGCAAAGACATACACCAAACTTGTTAATTTAAAAGTTTAAAGCAAAGACATACACCAAACTTGCCTACTTTTAATAGCTTTTAGCAAAGACATACACCATAATAGCGTTTAGCAAAGACATACACCATAATAGCTTTTAGCAAAGACATACACCTTTGCACATTTGAGCAAAAAGCCCCCCACTAGATGGCGCTGGGGTGCGGGCGTGACGTCATCGGCTTGCTCCACCGCTCCACCTGAGCCAGAACCAACATATTGTATCTACTGATATTGTTTTAATGATGACCTTCCCTTAAATTTTGTCATTGATTCATCAATAGCTTGAAATGTTGCTTCCGTTGTAACACTAGGAAAAATTTTTTTTACACAAGATAACAGTTCTTGAACATAATACACTTTTGAACATCCATCTGGTTTTTTAGGATCATTGAAATACATTTTGGATATTATTAGCTAAAATCGGTCTCTTGATATTGCATTTTTTATGGCTAAGTTTCCGAGAGATGGATGTGTGCTTCAGTAATTTTGAATCCTTGGACCTTTGTTATAGCTCATAATTAGGCAACATCCTAGTGCCATTAGAATCTCATGCTCATCAGTTTTTGGACTTTTTTTTTTGTCTCTTTCCAACATTTCTAGTCTTTTATTTGTACTATCAGCAATAAATATTAAAAGCGATTTCGGAAACAATTTTTTAAAAATATCTAATTGTGTTGAACTGCGGTTAACATCAGCCAAAATTATTGGTTGTTTTTCGATTGGGATCTGCATTCTTGGTCGAAAATTTGCATCTGGTAGTGGCCATAGGAATGGATTTACAAAGTTTTCGCTTGGATTATTTTCATCGATTAATTCGTCATTGCTTTCATCATTTTCTTCACTCGACTCTGATGATTCATTTTCCGGCTCAGAGTATAATACGAATGGGATATATAAGACCAACGAAAAACCCGAATGGGACAATATATCCCAAACCAACAAAAACTTACAAAAATTTATACTTACAGAGAATAAACAAAGTTTTTCATACACAAATAATAAATTCAGCTGGTTCAAACAAATATACCAAGTTTGGTTGCAACACGGATACAGCTTCCTTCTTTAATTAGCAAATGAAGTTTCCTCTACGAGAGCTTCTCATCAACTGACGCTAAAATCTTATTGCAAACTCACTCAAAACTAAGTCCCGTTATTTATTTCATAAACTAAAACTCAAAAGTACGACTGGGACATTTTCAAATATGATTTGCTTACTTAAGACAACAAATAGGACTATTCAACATTCTTTGGGACGTATTATCCCAATAGGACCGAAAGGGTTAAGAGAGATAACAAAAGAGATGAAAGCATTAGTTAGAACTTAAGTGACAGCATTAAAACTATAACAATTAGGCTGGATTCACTGACCACCTTCAGCAAGTTTTTGAAAATTAAAATAATGTTAATAAAGCTGAAGAGCGTGCAGCAAGTCTCTCTCACTGAGCGGTGAGCGCAAAAACTTCATATAAAAAAAAACGTGCAAGACTTGCTGAGGGTGGTCAGTGAATCCAGCCTAAGAACGTATGATTTATTGAGCGTTTTTAACACTTTTAACATTTAAGCTCTATACATGCAATACAGTGGTGGCAATTATATGAAAACTAAATTGATAAAAATAAATAATTCATTTGCAATTCAACTTTAAATAATAATAATATTAGATTTATAATTGAAGTGCATCGCAAATTCAAATTAATAATTTGAAATAAATACGTTATAAGAAATTAATAACTGAATATCTGCTACAACATACAACTACAAAAAAATAGTAAGAAAAAATAATAAAATTAATAATAAAGTTTCATTTATATGCCAACTGGGTGTTCAAGTAAATGACAGGATTTTAAGAAAAGCCTTTCGAGAGCCGTAAGGTGAAATAACGGTTAACGAGGCTTACGAAATACGCGTTAAATGTATTGATTTGAAAGCTTTTGTATATTTTTAAAGAAGTATTTTTGTGACGTTATTTTGTAACAATAAAATCCTGAAAAAAAAAAATAAAAAAACCAGAAAAAAATCCTATTAAGTTCACACTTAAGACAGTAGAATTTTAAAAAAATTGATTTTTTTTTGCATATTTTCGAAGTTTAGACCTTAAATAATATAGCCTCCAAAGGAATTTTTAACATTTCGAACTGAGCAGGAAATTAACGATTTCAAAAATTTTTTAATGGCAATACTGTGCAACTCTCTCGCATTCTACTCTTGCTGATGGATGCTACACAACAACGATGTTTAATATAGATGTGGTAGAATAAGAGAAGGTAGGCAGACTGCCATAACTGTCAAAACGACTTGGATAGCTCATAGAAAATCTGAAAGCGATGAGAAAACTTGTGATGAAAAAATGTAAACAAAAATGTGATTTGTATTGATTTTGACAATTTTGGCTATGAGAAAGAAAATTGCATAACTTTATTTTATTCTACCATGGATGTGCCGCTATGTATTTTGTTGTGGCTTTCTCATTATCCGATTGAAAAAAAAAGAGTTTTTACATTTGCTTAATTTTACCTATATTTATGACAATATATTCGAATAAAAATTATATTGTGCACATCTAGTCGAAAATACCTTTCCATCGATATAAGTTTTATGTGAATATGTTAAAGTTAACACAGATAAAAAGCGACCACAAACTTTTTTGTTGGCGTATTAATATATAGATTTTAGTGATGTAGAGAGTAAACCGGTTCTGCCAAAGTCAATCGAACAATAGGAGGCTGACGTTCTCTGACTATCTGGTGATGAATAATTCCAAGAAACTCCCTTTATATTTTATACACCATGAATTATAAAAAATCCATGAGGTCGATGAAAAAAATAAGATTCCATGGCAATCGAATTGTATTTTAATAAATTTCAAATCCTTAAGAAATTAGAAGAAATTTGGAATTATTAATGTTTATTTATGATTTAGTTTCTGCAATAGTTGATTGCCATGAACTGCTGGAAAAAATTAACTTTAATGCCCCAGTTAGGACTCCTAGAAGTAACAACATATTTTTTATAGAAACTTGTCGAACTAATTATGCTGCAAATGCTCCTATCTGTCCTCTCCTACCACTTCAATAATATAAATGCTAAGTACTGTCTAGATTTCTCTGTTTCTAAGAATGTATTATAGAGAAACAAACAAAATTATGTTATCGAAGCTTACTAATCTTGGTATGAAGAACACGAAAATACTTCCACAATAAACCATACGGAAAGTGCCGGAAAAATGGAGTTTGACGCTGTGGTTGCAATGTTTGGAAGATCGGTAGAAATGCATGGAGTCAAATATATCTAAAATATATTGGAGATGGTGATTCTCGACATAAATCCGTATGATGATGGCCCTGCAGGGGGAAAAAAGAGTATGTAAGGCATGTGCCGAAACGTATGGGCTCAAGGTTATGCAAATTTTAAGAAGATAGTAAAGATTTAGTTGGTAAAGGCAGTGGCAAATTAAGTGATAAAGTTGTTAGTGAACTATCTTTTTACAATGGTTTGGCCATTCATCATCATTCAGAAAGAATGAAATATGGGCAACTTATTACCATAAAGTTCCAACTGATCAAAAACCACAACACACGTATTGCCCATGTGGTTCATCAAGCTGGTGTAAATGACAAAAAGCAGTGGCTTAGGGTACATTAGATGACTTTGTTCATGACAACTTCACTCTAAATGATAACGTATTAGAAGAAATCGAGTCAATATATGAAAGTTTGCCTGAAGAAAATTTGTAATACCGGTGTTTGGTCGCAGTAACCCAAAATAATAATGAATCGCTTAATTTATCTATCTGGACTTTTGCACCAAAACATATTTATTCTGGGGCGAAGCCAATTGGAATTGCAAACTATTTAGCTGTTTGTATTTTAAATAAAGACTTTTAACCAGTTATAAGAATTATGAACGTTATGGGAATCACAATTGGTGCAGAAGTCTATGACGTCGCTGCCAGACGGGATGAAACTCGGATACATCGTTCAGAAGTACGAACGTTGCTTATAAGGAAGCTACAATCGATCGTTCAGCAGAAAGAACTGCGGAAAATAATTATTTTGAAAGAGTAGAAGACCCAATGTATGAAACAGGAATCGCCGATTATTGAAATGTAAGTACAGTGCCCGTTTATATAACTTTGACTGCCTGTAACTTTGTTGAAATCTTTAAACGCGTTTTTGTCGAAACTACTTTTTCCAACACATTTGGCATGATATCTCAGGTCTAAATGGACCGATTAACTTAAAATTTGGTGTGAAACTCATTTATATATATATCCCTCTATGACCCGGACTAGAACTATGTAAAAATTTTGTTTTTTTAATTTAAAAAAAAAAAAAAAATCCAAACTTTGATAAAAGGCCAAAAATTCAATTTGAAAATTTTTGTGTATTATTGAAATATTAAAAAACATATAATAAAAACAAACGATAGCAAAAATATTTTTAGTTTTTTTATTGAATCTTAAAAAACGCCCATAATTGTTTCCCTCTAGACTTGAATACTGCCTGAAGACTAAAGATTGACATTGAGTTTTTTAAAAATTTTTGATTTTCAAAAAATTCTTATAGTTTTTGTGGGTAAAAGTAGGTGCATACGGTAGGTTCTTGGTAAAACAGGAATTTTATAATTACGATGAAATGACTTCAACAAAAAAAAGTGTTTTTTTTTTAATTAAATACAGCCGTGGACACATAAATAGCGCAAAAATACATGTAGGGTGTTTCACATAAATTTAAATAAAATACATAGAGGAAAACAATAACTATTTCATGATATTTGAGTTTAAACATTAGAAACTTAAAATAAGTAGTAACTTTGTAGTTACGAATTAAAAATTAGAGAATTAATGAAAAATCTGAAATTTCTCCTTAGCTGAGGTGGACGTATAAATAGCACAATTTGCTTTCTGAAAAAAAAGACATAGTGATTTATTTTTATTTTACAATGAGCTTACAAATATGCTTACTAGTACTTGGCACTGTACCCCGAATTGTCCAAACAGCCCGACATCTTCGTCCCATACTCTCCACAAGCTTCCTGACCCTATTCTTCGGAATAGAGTACCAAGCCTGCTCAATTCCACTCCATTACTCATCTGAATTTCGAAAATTTTGGTTGCTTATGCATAAATTTTCTATAGGATTGAGGTCTGGGCTTTGAGCCGGCCAATGCAAAATATTTATTTTTTCCTTTTTTCGCCAATCAATCACAACCTTTGCTGTGTGTTTTGGATCATTATCGTGCATAAAAGTCCACCTATTAGGCATGTTCTCAAATGCAAATGGTTCCATCTGGTTATTAAGAATATCTAAATACATATTTTTGTCCATTATTTCTGATATACGAAAAATTGATCCAACGCCAATGATTAATTAATGATTTTTTTGTTTACTTCAGATTCAACACTTGGCGTTTGGGGCGCCGAACAAAAGTTTTTCCATCTGGTTCAACCCTATTAAATTTAGTTTCGTCAGTCCAGAGCACGTTCTTCCAAAATTGGTCTTCTTTATTCACATGGGCCCCTTGTAAACGCTAAACGATCCTTTAGAATTTTTTTTTTTTGCTAAGAGCGGCTTTCTTCGGCAAATGCCTCCATAAAGATTAGCTTCATGTAGTCTCCTAGATACTAGTTTTCTTAAAACATTAAGGTTATTTTGTTCATTTATTTTCCTCATAATTTGCTTTGCTGACTTGAAATCTATCAGTAGAAGCGGTGGTTTTACGCGATCTAGGATTGCGCGGCTTATTCTCGAAATTATTTGAACCAGCTTGAGTGCATTATAAACCATTTTTAGCGAAATTTTGAGAATATCCGCGATTTCAGATGGTTTTTTGCCTTTTCGACTTAGTACGTGAATTATAGACCTTTTTTCCAGAGTGCAATGTTTGCCATGACCCATTTTATTTAGAATTGGCGAAATTAACTGAATAAAACTCTAAAATTTTTACAAGCAACCGATCTTGTTCACTTTTATTCACCAACTAACATGCGTGCTATTTATATGACCACACCAGATCGTGCATGCCTATACAGAAAGAGATGGCCTGAGCAAATTAAAGTAAGTAACGGTACATCTCTCTCGGAGTTTTAAGCAACGTCACACTGGAGTCTCAACAAATTATAACTACAGTTAATGAATGCGTTATTAGGTTTAAATGAAACATTTAAAAAATAAGTTGACATTTGTGCTATTTATGTGTCCATGGCTGTACTTCTTTAACCATTACTTCGTAATCCTCTCATAGGACGCACCTAAATTTTATACACAAAAAATGTATATAAGTCCCCTTAAAATTATGCACTTTTGTGATATTTTGATGATTAAAAAACAAAATGTTGAAAAAAGATTTGTTAAATGAAAAAACAGTTGCTTAACCATTTTAGCTGGTAAGCAATTTTCTGCTCAAACATCACGAATCAATCGAAAACTTGTTGTATTTCGCAAAAAATCTTCTTCACCAGCTCTACTCAAAAGTGAAGAAGATTGTACTTCTTTTTTTTTTGCATAGTTAATCCATTCCTTTCGTTTTGTCTTCTTTCTTGTTAAAAAAAAAGTAAACATAAAAAAAAATATTCGCGCATCTCTTGGCTTTGAGCCAAGTTTATGTACGATTTAAACTGGTTTCTTATGCGCTGCGTTGTGCTAAAAACTTTAAACTTTGAAACTTAACAAGTTTGAAAGGAAAAAAAGAAGTTTATTTTTGTTACTTAGTTGCTGTTCTTGTTGTTTGTTGTTGTTTTTGTTGTTAAGTTGACTTTGTAACATACATTTTTTGGTGCACCTAAATTAATGATTGTTGTGATTGTCGTTTATAGCATAGCTTGTTTCTCTGCGCGGATTTCTGCTGCTGGTGGCTGCTTTATTTTATTGCCTTTATAGTTTTTTTGCATCATACTGTTTTGGCTTACATTCTGTGCTAACCCCCGTTATTTGTTGTAAATGTTGAGCTTTAACTTTAGTCTCTGCTGCTCTTCTTCTTGTTTTGGTTCTCTCTCTCTCTCTGTCTCTTGACTTGCTGCTGCCTGTCTGTTTATGCATTTTTACTCTCTCTTGTTAGTGCAGCATGAAACAATGTTTTTTATTTGTTGAATAAATAATATAAATAATTTTATTTTGTTATTTTTGTTCTCTTTTTTTTTTGTTGACAAGACGAAAAAAACATGTGTTGAGATTTTCCATTGTTATTATTACTGAAAGAGTTACCAGGCATACATTTTTTTTTTGACAGGTTGAAATAAATATTCATTTTTGCTCCTTATCGGTTACCGATTGACGATAGACTCATGTACTTTGAAAATAAAGTTAAAATCGTCTCTACACAAAAAAAAAAAACCTGTATAGTCGGACACTTTAGAAATACGAACAGTGAAAAAATCTACAGTGGTCGGCATAATTATTTTGACGAAGAGAAAAAGCAAATATTTTGAGTTTTTGAAATAGTTTGAGAAAACCAGAATAAATATATTTTTTTTTTGCTTAAAATGTAACCAAAAATGTGTACACTATTTAAAAATAACTTATAAAGATAACAAATTAAAAAAAAAAAAACTTAATTTTAAAGGAGGCATAATTATTTTGACTAAAATAATTATTAGCAAAACTTAGCGTAAATATTAGAAAAATTAATACAAAAACTTAACAATTTAATAAAAAAAAATAACCCTACAACAAGATTACAAAAACGGAACAACATTCTGGTGGAAAAACTGTTCAAAGCAAATATAATATCAATAAACGAAAGGTTTAAACTACCGACCAACACGACAACTGCACCAAGAACCTACGGACTACCCAAAGTTCACAAAGAAGGTACACCACTCAGACCAATATGCTCTTCAATAAATTCACCATCATACGTCATCATATTTTAAAAAAACTTAACAAAAAACTCTTTATATAATGTTAAGGACGCTGTAGAGTTTAAAACAAAAATTAACAACACATATATTTATGATGACGAAACGCTAATATCTTTCGACGTGGTATCATTATTCCCTAGCATTCCAGTTAATACAGCTATAGACATAATAAAGAAAAAAATGGAACAAAATAACAAATTATACCGACATGACCAAAGAATTATTTTTTGACATTTTAAGTTTTTGTATTAAGGATAACAGATATTTCAAACATAAAGACAAAGTTTACGAACAACTAAAATTAATGCCAATGGGATCACCAGCGTCATCTGTTATAGCGGACATAGTTATGGAAGAACTTATAGACACGACGATTAAAAATTTGAAAAATAAACCAAGATTCTTCACAAAATATGTTGACGACTTATTCTGCATCATTAAAAAGGAGAACACGCTACAAGAATTGAACAAATTCCACAGACAGATACAATTCACACAAGAATTAGAAAAAGGAGACAGATTGCCATATTTAGACACAATGTTAATAAAGACACAAAATAGATTAAAAATTGACTGGTACCAGAAACCTACATCCTCAGGACGAATTATTAATTTTTACTTGAATCACCCAATACATATAATAATAAACACGGCACAGAACTTCGTCAGAAGAGTCCTAAAAATAAGCGACACACAATATCAAGCGGACAACATAAAAAGAGCACAAAAAAAAAAAAATTACAAAAAAACAGCTTTCCTAAAAAAACCACTATAGATATAATAAAAAAAGTGATAAACAAACTAGACATGGAAAATGTTGAAAAACCTACAAAAATATACAAAACAATGACACACGTAGCAGATTTTTCCAATAGAATTGTCAACTCAGACATTTACGATAAAGACAAATTCAGTATCGCACTAAAAAACAACAACACATTAAAACAATTATTTTCAAACACAAAAACAAAATTGGACAAATTGGAAAAGTCGAACGAAATTTACAAAATACCCTGCAATGGAGACGGATCCAACATATGTAAAAAATATATGTTGGAACAACCAAATCAAAACTACGGACAAGGCTAGCTGCACACAGATCAGACTACAAAACAAGAAAAGGAACAATTGACAACAAAACAGCGCTTGCGGCCCACTGTGTTTCCACTGGACACTCGCCGAACATAGAAAACGTATAAATATTACAACAAGAAAAAAATTATAAAAAGCGATACACAATAGAAATGTTACATCCCTGCAGGAAATGTCAGTAGTGAATCAATACTCTTTCACTATTGACCGCGTCATCAGTACTACTGACCAGCTGTACCCGTTGCAATGCTTTGCGCTATAGACAATTAGCATTGGGTTGTCATTGGAAGTCTATTGTAGACCAATGAACTATTGACAATTTACTGACTTTGGTACCATATAGAGACATTTGTACTACTGAGTCTCTAGTACAATCGGGTAGGTCAAATCACAATTGCCGATGCTTTCTTTTTTTTTTGTGTTTATGCTACTATCGTTGATAATAAAAAACATTGTTTAATCCATTTATGATATTTTTCTTTTTTAACAAAACAAACAAAAATATTATATACTTTCACAGTTCTTAGATAGCCTAGCTTAAATGCTATGTTTATAAAAAAAAAATTTGAAACAAAACAAAAAAATGAAAAATTAGATGACAAACTTAATGCAGCTAAATTCTGCAACATAAACAAATAAGCGCAATTTTTAATTAATATCAATTGCAGTTTCACTATAAGAATCTTCATAAAAAAGTGATGATCCAGCACCACTTTGCAAATATTAAATATATTTAAATAGGTACTTATTAACTTCATATTTAAATATTATGTTACATTAATAACTTTAATTTTCTTCAGCACTTTGGATATTTTCCTTTTGTTTTCGGTTTTTTCTTGAGTTTTGCTTAAAAATCCTTTTTTTTTTGACGTTGGAACGCTGCCTTCAAAATTTTGTCCGGCTCCGCAGAGACCGAAGATATGGCATCTAGAAAATATAGTTCAAATATAATATTAAGGTGGATCGAAAAAAATGATTTTCGTTCTTTTGTTGTGAGGAAAATTGTAAGATTCGAGAATTTTTTTAGTGCAAAAGCGTTCAGATTTCAGTGAAAGTTTTGAGTAATTTTTACAAAAATCGCTGTGTCGAAAATTTTTTTTTACGTTTATACGAAAAAAAGTAAGCTCTAGAATTGTAAATTTAAAAAACCTGATATGCACTTCGTTTTTAATTTAAGTGCTCTTAAAAATGAGGTATTAATTTTAGTTTTATACCAAATTGAATATTTTTAGCCTATGCAGTCAACATAAATAAAACTTTTATAAATGGGGGCCACCTTAATGTATATATATATATATAAGTTAAATTAGTCACAAGAAGTTTTAGTACCAATGAGTGCAGCATACACATTTTCGTATTTCCTTAGTCTCTTTTTCCCAAATGTTCCTTCAAGGTTGAAACTCATTATGATATCTGTGCCTAACATTTCATTAAGGTTTCTTTCAACGTTCCCTTTAAGTAAAGTTTTGAGATGCTTTATCTGTAGAAATAAAATGTAAAAAACTTAGATGCGAAATAAAGGAACAAGTTGGTGTGGTTTAAGGTAAATACTTACATAGACAATTGACTGCTCAGACAAAATTTCATTGAATTCTGAAAGTTTTTCTTCCGAATTATTTGGGAAAATATTTAAAATTGTTGTTATTGCTGTATTTTGGGATAGAAGCCGGTCTAGCAAAACTTTATATTCTGCCAAAATTTGCATTATTGCATCGTTTTGTTTTTCAATTTTTTCTAAGGAGAAAAATTTATTGCTTCAAATTTTTTAAAATTAAAATTTAGAGTAGAAACCTGTACACTTTTGTAGATTTTTTGCCATCTCTTTGCATTGTTCACATTCTGTAAAATAAAAAAGAACTATATCAGCAAAAATTAACTATCTTTTTTGAGCATGTTAGAACTACTTTTAGAAGAATAGTGCTTCAGTTGTCCCTTTGTGAGATGGGCAGCGTTTTCTCTACTAATTTTTGCTGTGTTTGCAGCTGTGTAAAATTGGCATCAATCAATCGAATAAGAAACTTTTTCATAACCCCAAGATCAAAAAGGTGCATACTGTCCAAGGGAATTTGAGAAACCATGTTAAATCCTATTTTTTCCTGAGGAGTTTTCTCATTTAAAAACGTTGCAGAGTGGTGTTTAGAAATTAAAATACCGCTTTCAGTGCTATATGTAAGCGCATTGTCAATTTTTTTTGCTACTTGAGTGCATTTAGAGCATCCATGCGCTGACGTATGACCTGGGATGCCAGCAACAAAAGCCTTAGCTGGTGTATCACATATTAAGCACCGAAAGCAAAGACGAATAAGTCTCCCATTTAAATAAAAATTATCCTTCAAATGCTGCATTTCTTCAATAAAATCCCTTAAAAATTCTTTAACGGAGCTCGGTTTATTATTCCCAACAAATATACCCACAGGAAAAGGCTGAATTTTTTTCTTTCACGTTCACAATCTTCATAAGAATGGTCCATAATTGAACTCACGAGCTTTTGAATAGTGGAATTCCATCAATATTTAAATCAAATATAATTTCGTCATAATTTTCAAAAACGCCTTCAAATTTTTGTAGTTGGTTGTCTATTCCTATATGACAATAGCTGCCATTTGCTACTTTTTGAATTATAATTGCATCTTTCTTGCCCAATAAGCAAGTTGCATCAGAAAGCGGCACGTCCAAACCTTCTCCATTTAAAATAGCCAGAAGCCTTTCCAAACACTTTCTCGAAGGAGATGTTTCTAAATACCACATTTTTAACATTGTGGCCAACTTTTGCTTTGGGAAAACCAAAAAATTTTCGATTTCAGGAACAGGAGGGCTTTAATTTATTTCTTCAATAACTTCTAAGAAACATTCTGCCTTTGTTGAGGATTCACCCACTCTAGCTTTTTATATATTCTTTTGCTTAGATATTTTTCTTTTTAAATTTCTTTTACTCATTTTCATATTCACCTTTATCACTTCACTTATTCCACTTTATTTTATTCGCGTGCGCGCACAAGATTTAACTCAATTGAAATGATGCAATAATTGAACATGACAATCGCCATTTTGAAAAATGCTCTATTTAAGTGCTGAGATCAGCGTTGCTTCGAACTTGAAATAAAAAGTATCAGTTGCCAAACAAAAAAAGTATCAAAAGCAAACACAGGAGTCTTTTTTGAATTTTTATTTGAAAAACAAAAAATAAATAAAATATTATTATGAAATTCATATTTGTAACAAAATAATCTTGTTTAATACTGTTTTTTTAAAAAAAAGAACAGAGACTATTTTTGCTTATTTGCATAACGAAACAAAATTATTCTACTAAAAAAATTTGCACTGTCGCCACCTTATTTAAAATAAACCTTGAGTGGATTTTAGAACCATACATTTTTTGGGGAGTTCCTATAAATAGCCAATTTTTTAAACAACCTGAAAAGCCGGTGAAAATTCATAAAAGTTTTGAATTGTTAAGTCAATGTAAGATTTACAAAATCAAACCTTTAAATACATATACAATTTAAGCACTTTTAAAAATAAAACAAGAATTATTTTCATTTCCTTTTTTTATCCAAATTTTTTAAAAATTCAGTTCTGCCAGCAAAAAAGTATCTAAATGGACCATTTCTGGACAAAAAGTATCAAATCACAAAATTATAAAAAAAAGTATCAAAAATTACACAATTGTATTAAAACGGCATATCTGGTTGGAACGCATAAATGTACACATACAAATTTCTATACCTATAAATGTATGCTAGAAAATGAAATGGTGAAAAGTCAGTTGACATGCTATACCCGATTTCAATAGATCTGTTGTCTATAGAGAGGACGGTACTGACTTGACGATATAAGACGTCAGGCTTCCTGCTGGGATATAATAAACACACCCACAGATCCAATGTTCATTAATATAGGTTAAGTCACTTGAGAGAAAAACACTCTTTTTCTGCCTTTGCTCGAACTGTCAAAGTAGCTGTTAGCTAAAAATTGTACAGATTCAGGTTTTTTTTTTCTTGATTTCCTTTTATCCATTCTGACAGTTCGACCGAGCTTCTCTCAAGTGACTTAACCTGTATTAATGAATCTTGCACAGATCAACGAATAACCTATAAAACAGACACAGAAAAATGTAATAATAATAACAAATAATAAACAAGACAAACGGCAGTGATAACTTAACTCTGACAGAAACTGAACGGACGTATTTATTTTATCTAAGTAAGAAAAATTGTTTTTAGTTTTAAGTGAATTGTGTATTTAATGTTATTGTGTAAATTTTCAGTTTTCCTGAAGATGGGCACCAAAGGTGTTCCGAAATATTGAAGAAATAAATATTGTAACGTAAAAACCAAAAATTAAGACTTTATACAATAATAAAATAGACCTAGAGCCCAAACAAATAGAAAGAAACAAAAATATACAAATAAAGGTCGAAAAATATAAAACAATTTAAATATTTAATAAAAAATATATACGCCATTAGCTTCTATTACCTTTTTTTTTAAGGCGTGTAGGTACCGATTCCACAAGATTTTTTCAAATATCTGCCGGAATTTGCTACTAAAGACTTTTTATTTAAAAAATTGTCTCATTCCTAGTCTAAGTCAAGCATACGCTTTGTTTTCCTTTAATATAAGCCCACAAATTTTCTATAACGTTTAAATCAAGGCTTTGTGGTGGTCAGTTTGAAACAGTGGTGGTCCAATCAAATTTCTACTAAGGGCTACTTTGAAATTATGACTATTGACTAGATGTAAATTGTAAATTTTAAATGATTAAAGATTACAGGATATCCCCAGACGGATTTAGTTTCGTGTATAAGAGGATATAAAAGTGAAGAAAGAAATTATTTAATAACCACTAGAATTGCTTGATTTGACAGATTATAATTAATGTTATTTATATTAAAATATACATTGCAAAATATTGAAATAATTTTATTTTATCACATTTATGAGCTCGTTTCATTTAGTTAATTGCTATTTTAAATTTTGTTTACACAATTTTAATTTGTTTTTAAAGATATTTAGTTGCTGTATAGATAGAGTTGTATAGCTTTATTGCGCTGTGCTTCAGACTTCTTTGGTTCTTAGTTGTTCTTGCTTTTGGTATCTCAAAATTGTGGTTTTGTCTCATGTTGTATTGGTGCATATTGTTTCTGGTTGTGAGGATAAGTTTAGACTCCATTGTACTATTTTTGATTTTGTGAATATATGTATTTGCATTTTTCCATTAGTATAAGCTGATTGATGTCCATTTGTTTGGTGCTTTTATAAAGTTCTTTGGTAGAGTTTGTATCATTTTTGTTAAATAACACTTTGATAACACTTTATTCATCATTCTGCCCACCTGCTCTATTTGAAATTTTCTGCATTGGCTCCAACTGCATATGTTATACCGTATTCTTGTAAGTATGTGCTCTGTATATATGAGTTTTGCTGCGGTTTGGTGTATTTTAGCAATTCTTCTGATGGCCATGATTAATGGTATCACATAGTATTTAACTTCTTTAGTATGGTTTTCGTAGTTAAGATCTTCATCTATTACCATTCCAAGGTATTTGATATATTTTACCCTTTGTATCTGGATGTTGTTAATTTGAATGTTTATGTTTTCATTAACTTTGTTGTATGTGCGAAAGACAAAGTAGCTGGTTTTTTGTATGTTTATGCTTGGACTGTTTTCACAAGTCCACTCATAATATATTTTCATGTCGTGGTTTAATTTATTTTCTAATTCTTGGATTCTTGGAATTCTTGGAATACTTGAATTCGTGGATTTAAAGTTACAGCTTTTAAGTATAGTAAGTATAGTCTTGGTCCAAGGATCGATCCCTGTGGAACCCCAATTTTACTTATTAGCACATCAGTCAGTACATCATTGAACCTAGTAACATGTGGCCTGCTTGTTAAGTAGCTTTCAATCAGCATGTTTGGCAATCCTCGAATACCTTTGCCGGCTAGATGGTTCAATCGCTTTTTATGATCGACAAGATCGAATGCTTTTGATAAATCTATGAAAGTAGCTGCAAGCAATTCTTTATTATCTGGAGCATCATACATTTTTTCAATTGTCGATGTACTAGCTGATTCCGTCCCGCTTTTTTCCAGGAAGCCAAATTGGCTTACGTCAAAGCCTATAGTGGATTTGATGAAGTTCTCGATTCTTGTGTCGATTGCTTTTTCAAATATTTTGCTTAAAGAGTTAAGTATTGAAATAGGTCTATAGTTTGCACAAAGTTCCTTCTTTTCTTTTTTAAAAACCGGTTTTATAATTGCTTTTTTAAGGCATTCTGGATAGACACCAGTTGTGAAACATTTAGTGTCCTTATTACATTTATTACATTATGTCCTTAACTGATATTTCGTCGATCCCTTGAGCTGCATTAGTATTTAGTTTGTATTTCGCTGTAATGATTTGTATTTCTGTATGCGCGATTGGTTTAAAAAAATAAGGATTTTGGATTTGCTGTATTTGGTGTGATTTCATTTGTTTTTGTTATATTTTTTGCTATTTTCAATCCAGCTTCATTGAAGTATTTATTAAAATTATTTGACACAGCCTTGCAAGTATTGCTTGTTTGATCTTGTGTTTTTGAATTATTTGTTTGTTCACCGTGATTTCTAAGCTATGTATTAATAATAATCCAGAGTTTTCTTGTATCATTTCCGAATTTTTCAATTTGTGTTTCAATGACCATTCTTCGCGGTCACCGATCCTTATAAAAATACTTTTGTTTTTATTAACCACACCCAAACGTGGTGAAATAAATATAAGGTGTTCTCATCCGGAAAATTAGAAAAAAAATCTGCTGCCTTATTTTGACATTTTCATAGAATCAAACATCAAACCATGTGTGAAACTTGACACAATAAAGTAGCTTGTAAAAAAATATACTAAAAAAAGTCATGGGATGAGAACAATTTCCAATTATTCCACCATGCACCAAAATCTGAAAAGTCTTTAAATTTGACATAACTAACGTCAGAAAAACATTTTTGTTTGCTTGCTGAATAAAAAGAAAGCTTTTAAATTTGACACTTTTAATGTAAGCAAATAAATTTTGTCAAATATTTAAATTTTAAAGCATAATTAAAAGTCATAAACAATAAAAATAGAAAACAGTACAGAATTGTGCAAGTATCTGAAGAATTTATTAACGGCATAAGTGGCACAGAAAAGAATGGTAGCGTCTGCAAGAAATTTGAAACTAGTTCATGCAGTCTGAGCGATCGTGTTAAATTAAAGGTTCTTTTTTGTTTAACATGTTAACCTAAGTCGGTTTGAACATGTTATAATCATGCGTGTACAAATCGCCGATTCTAAGTATTATTCTGTGCATCATTTTGTTTGCGGGTGCCTAAAAATACGATCGCGAGCTACTAAGCGCTCGCGAACAACTGGTTGGACACCACTGGTTTAAAAAATCTAGAACTTACTCACTCTTGTGACATGGTGCATTATAAGTTTTTCACCAGTTGTATATGCATGATCATTTAAGACATCCAAATATTTGTTTTGGTTTATCATTCCATCAGTTGGAACCAAATCCCCATTAGCACATGAGGAAATGCATCCTTAGAACATTGCCAATCGGCCACCATGGCGATTTGCTTGTAAGACTGGAGCTACTTCTTTTCGTTTACTTTCTTTGAGATTCGGACAAATATCTTTTTAGGTGAGCCGTGATACTCAAACGTACCTTTATTAGTCCTCGGTAACTCGGTGCCAAAAGCTATAGTCTTACACAGAAAATCTTTGGCAAATTTGAGACGTTTGAATTTATTTGCCGGCCTTATATACCTAACGGAATATGTACCGAAGTGGAATTCTTTTAAGCGTCTGCCAGTTGTGCGTTCGCTAAGTGGATTCTGAGAAGAAATTTTCATCTGAAATTCATGACTTTTTGGAGTTAAATCAGGGTTCTTTGCGAACTACCGTACAATGAGCTGGTTTTATTTACGCGTTGTTTTACGTTTTCTGCCAGAACGTGGCAAATTTTTCAGTGAATTTGTTTCGTTGTGCTTTTTTTTTTTTTTTGATAGTAAACGGTTTGCTTTGACAAATGTAACTCTCATTACATTGTAGATCTCATTTCAATACTTAGTTCAGACTTTTTTTAAAATTTTTTTTATAAAAAAATAACTAAAATAAACAAAACATTTTTATAAAGTTGAATAATTATTAAATACTTTGATATTAATGATCAAATCGTAACTAGCATAAACGTCAAAATACTTTTGCCGCCAAGAAATTCTTTATTTTTGTAATGAACGACTTACTAGTTCGAAAAGCGTGGCTTAAACGACTTCGTTTATTCAGATTTAATTTCCTCACACCATGTTTTTACAATAATTTATCACAATAAGAGAGAAACGTTTATCATTAGATTTTGTTCAGAGAGCACGTGTGATGATGACAGCTTTAGTCAAAATAATAATGCCGACTGCAGTAGAGTAGCTGCAAAGCAATAATGTGTGTTCATTCCACTTAATACTACATAAATCATGGATGCACACAAAATGCTAATATTTTGCACTGTATTTTCATATAATGACAAAAAATTTCTGAACTACGAGTGCAATTTGAGAAGGCAGTGACTTTTTTAACATAGTCTCCTTCTAGGTCGAAACATTGAGTCCAGCGTTTTTCCATCATTTTTATTCCTTCCAAATAATAGGTTTCTTTATCAAGGTTCTCAAAATAGGCGTTTGTTTCAGTAATAACCTCTTCATTCGATCCGATTATTTTACCCCCGAGACATTTTTTCAGACTTGGATGGGGTAGCACTTCGTAGCAGCGCTATCCATAACCGCCCAAAATAGAAATTGCCCAAACAAAAAATTAAAAATTACCCAAACGAAAAATGACCCAAAAATGAAGGAAAATGGTTCAAACGAAAAAACCAAATTTCACCTAACAAAAACGATAAAAATACTAATAAAAATTAGACTAGCCTCGGGTGCACGGCCAATAAGGATGCAAAATTAACAAAAAAAAAAGAAGGCACAGTTTCGATAGTATTCAATAGTGACTCTTATGGACAATTTTCATCCAATATGAGCTCAAAACGTGCACACCGAAGGGGCCATCGCCGCTGTAGAGGTGAGTGAGATCGAGGATTCAAATTTATTGATTCGACGCCGTTCTAAAACAACTCGACCTTTGCAACTAGTGCACCTACATGCAAGATTTTGAGGAAATACCTAGGCCGATACCCATATAAAACCCAACTAGTGTAGGAATTAAAGCCATCAGACTTATTTTTGAGTCGCACGTTCGGTGAATGCGCTGAAAATCAATTAGAAGTTAAACCGTATTTTTACCGTGAAATCATCTCCAATGGGTACATAAAAAATCAAAATTGCCGTATTTGGTCCCTTACATCCAAAAAAAGTTACTGTCTGCCGTGGTTTGCATGCCAAAGATATCATTGGTCTTTTCAAAACTTACTTTTCAAAACTAAAGATGGAGCCGTCAATGGTGAGGCGCTACAGGCCAATGATTCGCCACTTTTTGGTTCCCCACTTCAATAACAATCATCTTAGTTCTAAATGGTTACAGCAGGACCGTGGGAAAAGCCAAACTGACTAAGTGTATCCTTCGACTGTAAAAATTGAGCGTGCATTAACCCTCTACTGCCCCAATTTTTTTTTAGCTTAAAAAATTATTTATATGAAATTTCTTAGGTCATGAATCAAGAAATCATTGGTAAAATAAAAAAAAAATCACCCGCTCCAGGTGGTATTGGGCATCCAAGCTTAAAATAGGCAACTTATATTTGTACATTAAATTTTATTTTATTTTACTTCACAGTCGATATGAATAGATTTTTGGCTTCAATTACGCATTTTATTGATATTATATGTTTTAAAATTAATTTTAATTTGAAAAGTATAAAAACAGTCTCTGTCTGGTGTAGAGCACAGATTAATATTGTACATTTTCTGCATATATTTTAAGTCTCAGCATCTTTCAAGTTTGCAGGTTCGTTTTCCTGTACGAGGTAAACATTTTGGGAAATGCTCCATTCTATCGTAACGCAAATCATCAGGAGGTATATAAGTAACCTTTTTGGCTGTTTTTTTCTGGACGACCACTCGCGGACACCCTGGAGTCTTTGTTGTTTGGTATGAACACAATACTTGTGCGATTTGAGATCGGAAAGAAGGGAGTTGAGTGTTTTCATGCTTAGGATCCGGCTTATTAATGCGTTTGTAAAACAATCTGTTGGTATATTTTGATGATTTCACACGGATGTGATAACGTCCGATGAGTCCATCCATCAAATCAACACCTCCCATGTGGTGATTGTATTCTTGAATAACGTTTGGACAAGGAACTTCAGTGTATTTTTTTTTCAGCGCGAAGATATCGAGTAACCGTTGGCTTAAAGATTGTTTCACCTTGCAATGGTTCAATTCTCGCATAGGTAGACGCCATCCTAACTTGCTTGTTAATTTTCCAGACCACTTTCGAAATGTCAACACCGTAAGCAGATGCAGTGTACTCAACCGAGAATCCTCGATCTTGTTTTTTAATTCAGAATCTGAAGTCAGCTTTACATTTGGTTTTCGGTTGGAGCGTGTAGTCCCTATGGAATGAATTCCTCAAGTCTTTAGATAAACAAGGAGCGGCAAGGATGTGTAAAAATTATCGAAATACATAATATGATTCTTAAAGCTAGGAACAATTTGACTTAAACGCCCAACGACATAAGAAGAAGCTCCTAAGTCTGGAGCATCTGGTGGCACAACTTTATCTCCAGCACCGCAATACACCTCAAAGCCATAAGAAAACCCCTCTGAGTCACACAAAACAAAGAGCTTCATGCCCCATTTATGAGGCTTGTCAGGCATGTACTGTCGTAAAAATGTAGACATTTTTGTGGAACACATTTGTTCATCTACACAGTTCAATTTGTTATTGAAGTGATCAATCAGTGGTCTGACTTTGTACAGTTGATCATATTTACTTTAATAAATAATAAATAATTTAATAGTTGCGGGATTTTACTATTATCATTGAAGTGCAAGTTACTTCGAACTTGCTCAAATCGATTTCTTGTCATTGTATCTTGAATTACTTGAAAAGAATAATTCGCCCAGTAAGATCGTATACTGGGATACCGAAAAACTGACATGTAAATCAATATGCCAATGTATTTCCGAATCTCTGACGAAGTTACGGAAAACTTTGTGTTAATATTTTTCTGGCTAGCATAAAGATTCGTTTGTTCCGTGATGAGATGAAAAATGGAGTCATCAAGAAAATAAGAAAAGCATATAAATGGCGTGTCAATTAGTTTAAAACTAGAGCCCATTTTTATTCCAAGAAATTCTACTTCAGATCTATGGATATTTAAATTGTTTTTCCGCCATAGTATCTTTTTGAATTCATTAGATTTTGGATTTATATCGGGTTGACTTTTGTTGTGTCAGAAGATTTATTTTTCGGCAACTTTTTCATCGTTTTTTTAGTTATAGCTCCGATGATATGCTCAAAATTTTCACCACCGGACAGACGTAGACAACTCACCTGTGTTAGACGTGGAGGAATCGAGGTTACATTCAACATTCTCTTGTGTTTTACCAGAAATTTATATGTTACCACTGTCCAGGTTTTCAGGTAAATCAGACGCAAATATTTCTCCAAAAGCTGAGTTGGACATTGCTGGCACTTCGTTGACAGTATCTTCGTCAAGGATGAATTCCAAATCGTTAATGTCTTCGTCGCTGTCAAAATCACCTTCACAATCCGTTCCGCCATCAGTTTCCTCAAAATCTTCGGAATCCAAACCATCCATTATTTCTTCGATTTGCGTATCGGATAACGCCGAAAGCTTTTTGGAAAATCCACGATTCATATCTATAAAAAAATCGAAGCAAAACGCATTTAAGCCATGAAATGCAAACATTTTTTTTCACTGTTCAGCCTGATACCGCCTACAGGCGGTCTGACTGCTTACGCAAATATAAGGACCGTAAACAGTATTATGCACTTTAAAACAACTGAACTGAACAGATAACACTATAAACTACTGACCAATATTTTTTTTCCTCAATTCGACCACGATAAGTATTTATTCTGAATTTTTCAATTTATCACTTCTTAAAAAATAATCTGTTTCACGCGGATACCTAACTACAACTGACGATTGCGGTGAAAGTAAGCGACAAATTCTGTTGTAGCAAGAAGTCAATGAATCTGCGAATTATTTTATATGCACTTAATATTGTTTATTTGTTTTTTTACAATTTCAAATTTAAATGCTTACGGTTTTTGTAACGCCCGCCTTAAGGCGGTATGAGGCTGTAGAGGGTTAAACAAGAGGGCGTGACGCCGCCCATATAAATCAAATTTTTGATATCGAATAGCTTTCGAACTAAATGTCGCATAACAATAAACCTCAGTATGTAGTTACTAATTGGCCAGGTCCTTCGTCGCTCACTGGTATTGGGAAACAAGGAGTGGCTCCGCCCATACAAGCCAAATTTTCGATAAAGAATAGCTATGGAAATAAAAGTCACAGAACACTGAAACTCAGAATGGAGCTCCCACTTAGTGATGCCCTTTTACTAGAAAACTGGCATGGGCGTTGGACAAGGGAAAGTGTCTCCCCCATACAAGCCAAATTTTTTTTATATCAAATAGCTTTGGGTGTAAAAGTCACAATATATTGAAACTCAGAACGGAGTTACTATTTGGTTATGTCCTGCTACTGGGAAACTGTAACGGGCATTGGATAATGAGCATGATGTAGCAACGCTAGGTGTAGCAACGCACACCGGGTATTGCTAGTTTCACTTTAATTTCTAAAAATTAATCTTAAAACTCTCAATGGTAATTTAAAATAATACGCCATTCTACACATCAATATTTTTTAAAATTTTAAAAGGATTTTCCGCGAATGTTTCTAAAACATACGAATATGTTGCCTTTCGAAAAAATTTTCGTAGAAAATTCAATGAAATTCAAAGAATTTTGTCGATTTCCATAGTATTGAGTTCAATGGCAAAAATTGCAAGTTTTTATATATATATAGTACTAAATTCATAGCTGGCAGTGCTGCTACAAAATAGCGCTTGCGCCGTCTTGTCTACCACGCTCTTTTTGTGCTCTCTTAGACTCTCGGCACCACTTTTTTAGCCCACTATGGTAGAGTTTTAGGGATGCCTCAATAAAAAACTCATTGAGTCAAAGGGCGGACGCCAAAGTAAACGATAGGCTATATTTAAAGAAAGTGTGCGGTCTTAAGTGAAGTGGCATGATAAAAGAGCATTTAAAATGCAAAATAAATGTGTATTTTATAACGCCTACCAAGCGGTTTAATATTTGGCAACAAAGTCAAAGTGAGTTCCTCATCGCGTGCCGGAAAAGTGTAAACATTTATTCGGGCCATCAAGCATTCATTCACCCATCATTTAGTCCGTCCAGCCAAGTATTCACTCTTTCATCCATCCCACTATTCCGTTCATCTATGCATTCATTTATCCAGTCAAGCTCTCGGTCATTGAAGTGTTGATTTAGGCAAAAACTCTCGCCTGCACTTAAAACTGCAATTGCGCACTCACCTCACTCTCGGCGTTCTTGCTTTTCGGCACTCTCTCTCTCTCTCTCTCAAGCCCTCCGTTGCATTCTCGAATGCACTCGTTTGAGTAAAAACGCATGCATTCCCAGTCATTGCCTATAGCTGTGCTGCATTTCAAGTTATCGTGCATCGCGTGCGTTTGTTTAGTGTCGGGTTTTAGTTGTTTTTGTTGTCGTTGTTGTTGTTGCTACTTTTATATCATGTGCCAAAGCAAAATCGATGCGCACGAATTCCAAACGAATCAAAACGATACAAGAAGACAACAACTACAGCAACAACTCTTGCCTCTTGCCTTTAGTATATCGTGTCGCTGGGTCGTTGCAGCGGTCGCAACAACGTTCTTCAACGCAAAAGCTTTCGAACTCAGTCAGTCTCAGTTTGTGAATCGTTTGGATTTCAAGTGAATTTTTTTGTTTATTGATTCTGAACGTCGCTGTCGTTGTGGTCTCAGCGCGCCTGGGATTGTCGAGTATCAGTTACTCTGGCGTTTGGCTTTCCATTGATTTGCCATTTGGACGGCCTGACGTTTTTATTCGTCATCAGAGCAGCGTCGCGTCTTTCATGCACCGTGCACGACGTTTACCTACTTTTCGAGCAGCTTCGTCACCCGTCCTCGCTCGCCTCCCTGCAACATGCCCAACAACAAGCTTGCGAAAAAAAAATTGGCAGGCTTGCAGTGAGCGTCTCACTTTCTTAAGACTCGTGGTCGTCGGTTTTTCGTTTTTTTTTTATGTGTTTATTTCTGCTGTTTCTTCGGTGATTGCCTTACTTTCGTGGCCGTCTTCCATCTCCTTGCCTTGGCGCGATAGCTTGTTTCGGTGTCATTGTCACCGTTTTGATTTCTTTGCCGCCGCGGTTTTACTCTGCGTTTCTGCTCTTAGGAAGGTGATGGTGATTTTTTTTCGTTTTCGTTCTTCTCTTATTTGTGTCTCCGTCGTGTTCGCCGTCGCATTCGGTCTCTGACCAACAAACATTTAGTCAGTCGGTCGTTTGGTGGTGCGCTACTACTGCAATCTGTGTCATCAGTTATCTTAAATAACTTGTTTTATAAGTGCTCTCTTCAGTTTGTATCAGCTGGGGAAAGCTTAGTGACGGAGGAGAAAAACAAAAAAAAAAAAAAAAATACTCGCCCCAAAGCTGTTGTTAAACTCCATTAAATTTGTGGTAAACTGCATAGAATCGTGGTGAGTTTTTTTTTTGGTGTTTTGAAAGCTAGTTTAAGTGCGGTTCGAGCATTGATTTTGCAACCTGCAAATTATACAACAACAATCAACAAAAAATACAGCAATAATAACAAAGCAATAAATTTAAATATGTATATACACCAACTACCTAAGACAACATATGCAATTACAACAACAACTACAACAATATTGGAAGCTACTTCAGCTGATTGACCGGTAATAAAACGTGCCAAAATGTTTTAGCAGCTAATGCAAATATTCATATAATTTATCCAAAAGCTATAAAAGACCTATAAAAGCCCTTTATAAGCCTCTATTAAATCGTTTTCCGAATATCGCTTTACTTGGCTTAGGTAAAAGTTGAATATAACTCAAATTTATTCGATTTTGAAAGTAATGCAACATTTATAAGCCGAATAGATCGAATGAGAAACTAATCCGTTTCTGCCCAGACCCAGAAGTCTTCTAAGAAAAAAAAAAAAAAAATGTTGAAATTTGCAAAATGTTTATAAGGGGAGATTCCTTTGAGAAATTTAAACATAACTAACATTTATTGTCCCTGATTTACGCAGACTGTTAAAGTACCACTAAAACAAAAAGCTTACAAAGACATATTACAAAGACAAACTAGGATTGACATAAAAAATCCAAAAGCGAAACTATATCTGTTGTGGGGCTTTTCAAGTCAAAATGTTTCGTCCCCAAGCTGAAACCTGCTCTTCGTTCCAAACTCTTGTGGATAAACTTAAAAGATAGTATACCTCCTGTTCAAAATTTCACCGGACTGCTGTGCGAATGAAACAACAGCAGTTGTCATGACAACTTTTATGACAAAAACAAATACTCGCCCCAAAGCTGTTGTTAAACTCCATTAAATTTGTGGTAAATTGCATAGAATCGTGGTGAGTTTTTTTTTTTTTTGGTGTTTTGAAAGCTAGTTTAAGCATAAAAAAAAAACTTGAAAGGACTTTTACCGAGCTTCTTATGATCAATTGTGTTGTGTGTGTTGTGAAATGTTTGAATACAAATGATCGAGAACTGGACCTACAAAGCTTTTTGCAGACTCCGAACGGTTTGTGTTTCCAAGAAGCTTTTCATGACAGTTTTTTTTCTCTCTGAGCTTTGAAAAAAATTCAATTGAAAAAACTTCTGTGTCAGGTGGGAATGGAATCGGGTTCTCTGGCGTATGTGCCACACACTCTACCTTGAAAGGACTTTGACCGAGTTTCTTATGATCAATTGTGTTGTGCGTGTTGTGAAATGTTTGAACACAAACGATCGAGAGCTGGACTGGAAGAGTTCAAACACACTCTTTGCTCACCTTAATTTTTCTATTATGAAATTCACAGGTCAGACTCGAGTTGAACTTGTTTACAAAGCTATAAAAAAGAAATGACCTGCCAGATCGCGCTAAAAATGAACACTCAACCCTTTAACAGTATTACCAGCCTTCAAACAAAAAAATTAACTTTATGACAACTGTGGTGCAGTGGGTAGAATGTGTGGCCCATTCGCCAGAGAACCCTGGTTCGAATCCACAGAAAGCTTTTTCAATTGAATTTATATTTTTGTTCGGCCGTCACCTCTCTGCAGACAATGGTAAAGCTCAGAGAGTAAAAACTGGCATGAAAAGCTTCTTGAGAACAAAAGCCGTTCGGAGTCGGCATTAAGCTGGTAGGTCAAGTTCTCGATCATTTGTGTGCAAACATTTCACAACACACACAACACAATTGAACCTAAAAAGCTCGGGTTCGTTCTGAGCATAAACACATCTATGGAAGGGAACCCGAAAATTAAAATGACTTCGAAGATGCCAAGGTGGTGAAATAAAGTCCAGCATTGCAAGTAGCGTAGGAAATAAATTTCTGTGATCTGTGATTACATGTAAGTTATTTAGAAATCGCTGTGGAAGTGAATCATTGTGATGGCTTAAGCCTTAGCAGCCTACATTGTGCAGTGCAACTGTTTGTATTCGATCATTTCCGTGCTAGTTTTGTATTTTTTTCGTCAATATGAGCCATTGTGACTGTGAATATAAAAAATGGTTTGCAAATTCCTGCAGGTTTTTAATATATTCCACTTTTAAGGTACAATGCCTGCTGTCAAACGAACACTGTTTTTAGTGTAACACAACGAAGATTTGTCTTGGAAGAATCTTTTGGCAGTAGAGACATATATATTTGATAATGTGATTGATAAATCTAAATATAGCAAATACCAGTGCCATACTCTCGCCAGAAGACTGAGAAATTTTATGTACAATTTATTTGCGAAGTGGAAATAGTGTAATAGGGTTAAGGTGGACTTTGAACATAGAAACAAACACTGGTTGGAGGAACCGCTTTTGTTAGTGGATATAAAAACTTCTACCAATGTTGGAGGATCGGTTAAAAACTTCGGAGACCGAGGCAACTTTATCAAAGTTGCCGATTTGATAAATGAAACTCCTTTTAACGAATTGTAGGTAGCAACGCGCAGTACTCTTTACAGGGTTGGAAGAGAACTGCATCTCAGATTCTATCAGTGTTGGATGCAGATGCAGATTCTACGGCAAAACTTAAAAAAAAAATACTAGAACCAGACGACCAGCTTTCTACAAAACATACACTAGAAAAAGCATTCGTACTTTTTATTAATGACAATAACACAAAATACACGTTCAAGCTAGACATGGGTAACGCATCAAAAGTCGCTGCGTTGATACACCAACTCAAACGCAGTTTGCTGTATCAGCGGAATGCGTTAACGCAATTGCGCCATAGAGTAGTTTGAAATGCTATGATTCCTGTATCAACAAAAATGTAATCCACGCAGTGAGAACCAACGCGTTGCGTTATGTGGTTAGTTTTTCGAATGTCGTGAATTTTGTGGTGGAATGCTAAGCGCAAATTGGGTTCACTTAGAAAAAAATAAATGAAATCAAATAAAAATCTTTAGTCAATATATCCAATCTAAAGAAATCTTACTGCTAATAGATTCATTGAAGATTATTAAATCCTTAAGTAAAAAATATAAAATATAACTAAAGGAAGAGCAGAGTAAAGCATCCACCAAAACTGAAGGTATATTAAACTTCAAGCATGCAGCCAAACTGTATTTCGTTTAAAATTTGATGCGAGCCATCAAACAGCATACGTGTGCCTAGTATGCAAAACAAGTTCAAAGTTGGATCCAAATTTACTTCTGCTTCGAACACGAACACATCCAACAGTTTATTAATTTGACAAAACCATTCTGTGAATGGCAAAACATTAATAACAGTCAAACGCACTCCAAGCATATTCCCTGCAACCCCTTGTCCTTATTCATACAGAGTAATAAATAATATTCGCTTTCAACTTTCTGCTTCTATCCTCGATATGCTGTACAACATGTGCAATTTTTGCTCGCTGTATAAATATTTTTTACTTTTGCTTTGATCGCGTCATTTGCATTACTGCGCTATTGCGTTAGTTTTATTAAAACAAGTGTATCAACGCAGTAACGCATTGAAGTGCTTCAACTCATTAACGCAGCGCAGCGCAGCGTTGCCCATGTCTTTGCCCATGTCTAGTTCAAGCTAATGCAGGCTGGTGCCAATGCTCGAAACGCTAACACTTATCCAACTTATGATGTCTTGCGACCAGCTAAAGATAAATGTTATCCTAGTGGAGTGTTGGAGACAGAATATTTCGCAGAAGTTACTCTACAAAGCTTTCTTGATTACACAGTTACTTGGATCATTGAAGCTCTCGCCAAACTATTTCAAAACGTCCCTTAGATCAACAATGAAATATTAGTTGCAATTTACAAATGGGGTTCTGATGGCAGTAGGGGTCATTTAACCTACTGGCAAGGCTATAGCAATTCCGAAAAGACAATGATTGACGAAAATTTGATTACGGTTTGGATTGTGCCATGGCAAATTCAACTGGGATCGAGTTTAGTCTGAACTCTGAAGTTCTTGACCTTCTTTAACTAGCTTTAACTTTAACTTTGTAGACCAAAATTATGTGTCAGGAGGAATTAGCTGGCATTGTTCGTACCGAGGTTGAAAACGTGAACTCTCAAATATCACTAATTACACCAACTTATCTGGGCACTCTACAAATAAATCATCAATTCAACTTAACCATAATTGATGGAAAAGTTTTCACAGCGATTGCCAAATCACCATCACAAAAATGCGCAATTTGTAAATCCACTCGCAAAGCTATGAACTTTCTCAGTTTTATTAAAAAACTTGCCGTGGATGAGAAATCGTATGAGTATGGTATGTCATAAATGCATCTTGCATATTGCCTACAGACTTACAATTAAAAAATGACAGGTTCGCAGTTTAGATTAAGATATCGTGGATAAAAGGAAGAAGGCTATTCAAATCGAGTTTAGACAGAAAATGTCGTTGCGAGTGGATATTCCAATGGCAGGCGACAGAAATACAAATAGCGGCAATACAGTGAGACAGTTTTTAAAAACCAACTTTACCTTTGCAAGCAACAAGCGTTAATGAAACTTTTATGAAAAAATTTGGGGTTGTTTTGCGATGTATGGCTTGTGGGTATGGACTTAATTAAGAAGCTTTTCGCCAATATGCATACGAAACAGCAGAATGTTTTGTGAATGAATATCCGTGATTTTACATGCCTGATTCCATTCAGAAAATATTAAGACATGGAGCTGATGAAATTAATAGTGTTGCCCTGTCAATTGGTATGATGATGCCTGAATCGCATACGCAAAATTTCGCGACAGTACATCATGGAGATCTTGATGCATGCACTCTAGACTTTATCAGATCCCTTAAAATGAAATCTGTGTTTAATCTTTTTTGTGGAAGTAACTAATTACCTTATTACCCTTCTTTGCTCTAAGCTGGCATTGTGCCTGAATGTCGGGACATTTTTGCACGGCCTTTTGCAATGTTCGTGGACTGAGAGCGAATTTTTTCTCGGTATACGTATATTGTGCTCTTTATAGGCCTTAAATAATGGCACTAAGTGAGACCTAGTCGACGGAGGGCTCAGATCCACTGGATTTTCATATTCCTGGGTATCACTTACTGCCATTGTTTCCTTCGCATAGGGACATTGCTCTTTTTATAAGAACAGATGTGGCATACCAGTTCGAGTGGGGTCTAAACGTCACCGATCCGGAACTCAGCTCCTTCAGGGTGAGGTTCAGAGTTCGTTGGCACTTGCTACATTTTTGTTTCGTGTATAGAAGTCCAAATTTAGGGAGGGTACCCACTTTTAATAAATTGGACTCTCTCTCTGATTCGATTACGCACATTTTGGGGTTGTCTCTTGACAGTGAAATCGTTGTTACCGGCGATTTCAACGTCCACAATTCGGCTTGGTTATGTCACTCAAGTCACACTACACCTGAAGGAAAATATGATGAGCTTTTTTGCTGAATGAAGGAACCAACATTTTTCCTACGAAATGATTTGCAAAGCCATAACATCTTAGTCCTTTTTCTGACTTCTCATCATGAAAAATATGATGCTAGTGTCAATGCAAATCTTGGTATTTTGGACCATTGTACCATCCCCTCTGTTTTTTCATATTTTGACCATCGCACCTCTACGCCTAAAGCCCCGAAAAGGACTGCACTGACTGGTTTTATGAAAGAGCAAATTGGAATGCGTTAAATATTTTTTATCGCAACTTCAATTGGAAATTATGTTTCGCTGATAAAAATGTGAATGCTGCGGCTGTCATGGCACAAGAAATCATATTGTTGGGTATGCGGTCTTTTTTCCCCAATAGAAGAAAAGCATTTAACCAAAAGACCACTCATGGATCAGTCAGGCCCAAAGAGGAAGCCTATCATAATTGGCGTTCTGATAAGACTGCTGATACTAATAGACATCGCACCGAGGCTAGGAATCGCTGTAATGCAATTTTAAAACACGAAAAATTTCTGCACAAGTCTCGCATCAGAGAACAGGTTCTTCTCTGCCCTAAAGGGAGCAAAAACTTTTGGTCATTTGTTAAAAGAATTAAAAATCAAACGTCTTCGTCGGTTCCAACTCTTTTAAAAGATGAAAGAATCTTCATTGACTCTTCATTGAATCTTCATTGCTTGCACATAATTCCACAATCTTGGATAGCAGTCCGCCACTGCCCTTTGCCGGGTCTAGTTCTCTTCAAGGAAGGAGATGTATTTTCGAACGAAAGCAGTCGAAAGAGTCCTTGCAAATCTTAACATAAACACAGCCTCTGGTTCCGATGGCATACCACCAATTGTGCTTAAAACGTGTGCTTCTACACTGGATCGGCCTTTGCGCAACCTTTTCAACATCTTCTACAGTACAGAAGTATTTCCATCTTGTTGGAAGGTCGCAAGTGTCCAGCCAATACCTAAAAAGGGCGATGCCACGAATCCTGCAAACTACCGACCCATCGCGATATGCCCTACGCTTTCCAAAGAAATGGAGAGTGTAATAAACTTCTTCCTAATGAACTATTTGGAGCACAACGAATTGCTAACCGTTGACCGTCAATATGGTTTTCGTAGGGCCCGTTCTACTGGTCACGTTATGTCGTTCCTTAGAAAAAAATGGAACCAATGTGTTCACCTGTTCGGTAAGAGCAGGGTTGTTGCTCTGGATATTTCAAAGGCGTTTGACCGAGTATGGCACAAAGCACTCATCTCTAAACTAATTGCATACGGTATCGGAAGTAACTTTGCTCGGTGGATCACGTGCTTCCTTAAGGACAGTACTATCCGTGTCGTAATCGACGGCATTTCGTCCAGTGAGAACGCCATCAACGCTGGAGTACCGCAGGGCTCAGTCCTATCGTCAACCTTTTATCAACGACCTTCTGTCGTTGACTTACAACCCAATTCATTCGTTTGCGGACGACAGCAGCATTAATATTTTTTCAGAAAACGCCCGAGTCCTTTGGAGATTGAGAGTAAGAGGTAAAATATGAATGACACACTTCTTAGTGACTTGAAAAAAGTCTCCGAGTGGGGTCTTGCTAATAGAGTAGAGTTTAATGCAAACAAGACCCAGTGTTGCCTGTTAACCCACAAGCGGATGAACTGTCCCTTAACTCCCCTGAATATATATGGTGTAGATCTTTTGGAGTCAGATGCTCTTGACGTTCTGGGCATATCGATACAATCAGACCTTCGTGGGAATGATCACATTTTCCATATGTCGAAAGAAGCGGCCAAGTGCCTAGGTTTCTTAAAACGGTGCAAGCGATACTTCACCCCATCAGATCTTCGAATGATCTATACCTCTTATATAAGGCCTAAAATGGAGTACAATTCGCACATTTTGGCAGAAGCTTCGAGATCTTATTTGGAGCTTTTGGACCGAATTCAAAGACGTGCGATATATATGATAAGATATGAAAACATTTTATCTCCTCTTAGTTCTCTTAGGCATCGGAGCAATGTTGGTTGCCTAAGCCTTTTGTATAGGTTCTACCATGGAAAGTGTTCAAGGGAGGTACATGGCCTGACGCCACCAGTTCATGTATTTCCTAAGTCTACTCGAGCAGTTTTTTAAGCCCATCCCTTAACCATTGCATCGGATAGTTCGCTTCTTAGTGGCACAGTTAGATTGTGGAATAATCTTCCTGCGAACGTGTTCCGCGGCAGTTTTAATCTGTGTAAGTTTAAAGCAAATCTTCACCGTTACTACTCCATCTTTCCACCCTCCAACTAACTATCAGCCATCTTCGAAATTAACGCAATGCTTTCGCATTTAAAGGGGGCATCCCCTAAGCGTTGGTTAAGTTAAAAAAATATATAATATCAAGTTGAAGGTACATTCAAGTCTGTTCTTTCCCATTTCTTTATGTTCCTCTTTCTCGCATACTCGACTTGCTTTCAAGAAAACTTGACGTGTGTAAAAGGGGACTAAATTCATTAAATGCACTACCAAGTTCTCAAATTTGACCAGTAATTTATTCATTGAAATTGAAATTGTAAGTAATAAAAAAATATCTCGTAAACTTGTACTTTTTGGCCAAATATTTCTATACCTAAATATAAGCGCTTTAAACCTAAAATAGTGCAAAGTTTGTTCTTTTTTTCGTCATTAATGCACTATTTATAATGCTTATAACTCAAACTGTTGGCGCGCCCATTTAATTGCAGCAACATGGCTGACGTGCACGAGGCTAAACATAGCCCAGCAACCAACAAAAAAAAAAATAAAATAACAGAACAGAACAACAAAGGCAACAGCATCATCATCATAATGAAAATAACAAAACTACTGCAAAAAAATGTAAAAAAAAATTATAAATAAATAGATAAAAGTTTGTTCCCCTTTTTGTGTTTTCTGTTTTATTTTTGCCATGAATGAATGGTTGGATGGATGCACTTGCACCACATTAAATGGGGCAACAATGGAAAATAGCAAATTGAAAATGAATACAGAGAACTCATAGAACACACAGAGTAGATGCGGAGGAAGAGTAAAGAAAAACTCAATTAAAATAAAATGAAACGATAGACGAAATGGACGTTGATGTTTTGACATTTGGAAGAATTTCTAGTTGAGTCCAGTTAACTTTTGTTTATTGTTTACAATTGATTTGTTTCGTGTTTTATTTATTTATTTTTTTTTTTTGTATCGAATGTGTAATAATGAATTTTACTTGGCTTAAAAGAGGAAATAATTGAACATAATAAAGTATTTCAAAATTAAACGCAATGAAATTAATTTTAAGGTTTCTTTAAAGAAATATTCTAGAAGCTCTTACTACTAAATGTCGGGTTGAATTATAGATACGATATGACATGACATATGGCATAAAATATGACATGACATATAACATGACATAAGACATATGACAGCTGACATTTTTCGTACACAGCTTCCTCCTAAATATGTCATATGTCATATCATATGTTGAGTCATATGTCATGGAAAATGTCATGTCGTATGACATGCCATATGTCATGCCATTTGTCACGACATTTGTTATGTCATTTGAAGGGACATATAACATGGCATATGACAAAATATGACATGACATATGACATAGCATATGATATGACATATTTAGGGGGCAGCTGTGTTCGAAAAAATTAATGTGATTTGTTCTCACATTTTACTTCTCTAGGGGCGACTCCTGGGCACTATTTAAAGATTACCCTCCAATATTTTTCAAGTCTGCGATGTCCATTTCGTATCTACATTCCCCTAAAGAATGTAGATAGAGGGTAAGTGTGTTGCGGAAAAATATTTTGAGGGAGTCAAAGCATTGGGGGTCCATCATATATATCAACTCTAAATGGGTACCGTTGAGACAAATAGACCGGTGGGAAAAATTTTATAAAAAAATTAGATATATTTAGGGTGTTCGAAACAAAAAGGGGGGGCCGGGGTAGGGAAATGTGAGTCGGTCTTACATTTTGCCAATCAAGAGCCTACTCTTGGGGGCTATTTCACCATTTACATTCCATATTTTTCAATTCCGCGACGTCCATCTTATTCCCCAAAGATTGGAGATACTCGTAGAGGATAGTTGCGTTATTATCCTCTGATAGGAAAAAAGTTTTGGGGGAGGCAAAGTAATGGGATCTATTATACTTATTTTCGAGGTAGCACTACTGTCACTGACATCTGTGCCAAATTACACGCCAAAATATTCATTAGTGTTTGTATTACACGTGCTTTTTCAATTAGCTTAAAGTGAATATTTCGTTTTTCATAATGTCTGAAACTATTCAACAACGCACTTCCATTAAATTTTGTGTGTGGAGTGAAATCTCTGCTGCCGAAACGTTGAAAATGTTGCAAAAGTTCTGCGGCGAGCAAGCTCTATCGAAAATAAGAGTTTATGAGTGGTACAAAATGTTCAAAGAAGGGGAGAAAGCGTTGAAGACGAGGCACCGCCAGGACGGCCATCAACATCAACTGATGAGCTACACGTCAACAATATCAAAAAATTGGTGCTCCAAAATCGTCGATTGACAGTCCGAGACCTTACTGACCTTGTTGGAATATCGGAAAGATTAATGAAAACTATTCTAAGTGACCGTTTGGGCCTCAGAAAAGTGAAATCTCTATTGATGCCAAAAACGCTAAATTTCACGGAAAAACAGCGCCGCGTTGATGTGTTCAAAACAATGCTTTCCGACATTCAATACAAAATGAAACGCATCATAACCTAGGAGATGAGACTTGGATGTACGCTTACGACCCGGAAACAGCCTATCAGTTGGGTGAATACCGGCCAAAGATGAGTCCAGACCGAAAAAGCCACGTCAAAGCAAGTCAAAACTCAAGAACATGCTGACAGTTTTCTTCGATTACACTGTACAACAATTTTCCAAAAAAAAGAAAAACCCCGTTGGGTTGGGCTGAAACTGAATATGAAATTCTGAAGGCGGGTCCAGGGTAAACCCTAAGCCCCTACAACTAATAATATCCATATTTCTCCTTTTGGGGAGGGCAGGAGAGGGTTAAAATGTATGACCAACCCCCATTATTTTTCAAAATTCTTTTGACCCCTCCAGAGGGGGACTCCCATATAATGTACCCTTAACCCCTTCAGTTAATGAAATCGATATTTACCCCTTTGGGGAGGACAAGAGGGGGTTAATATGTATGATTGACATCCATTATTTTTCAAAGATAAACACTTAGGGGGATCCCATACAACGCACCCTTACTCCCTGCAGTTAATTAAATCGATATTTATCCTTTTCGGAAGTGAAGGAGAAGGTTAATATGTAGGGCAGACCCCAATTACTTTTCAAAGAAGACCATTTTTTCTTTGAGGCTTATTCCCTCCTTAGGGAGCTCCTATATAATGCACTCTACTGTTAATGAAATCAATATTTTCCCTCTTGGGATGGGTAGTAGAGGGTTAATATATACCACCAACCTCCTGTATTTTCTCAAGTGTAACATTTTTTCACTTGACACCTATCCCCTCCGACCTCTCCTTAGGGGACTCCATGCGTCGGCCATGCATTTTAACCCTCTCCTGCCCTCCCCAAAAGGGGAAATATTGATATTATTAATTCTAGGGGCTTAGGGCTTACCCTGGACCCGCTTTCAGGGAGAACCTTACGTGATTCGAAAAAGCTGAATATTCATATTCGCTTTCAGCGACCTCGAAAACATAAAAAAGTCATGAAACCCCATGGGTTTTTTTCGTGTTGCAAAGTGCTATCGTGGTATGGTGCATTACAACTTCCTTCCAACCGGCCAAACTGTCAACAAAGCCTACTACTTGGGTGCCTCAAATAAGACCGGATTTGTGGATAGACAATTCTTAGTTTGTCCAACCAAAGTATTCGTATTCGCCTGGCTTAGCACCATGTGACTTCTGGCTAGTCGCTTAGCTCAAGAGACCGCTCCTTGAACACCGTTTTGAATCGATAGAAGAGATAAAACCGAGACGAAGAAGGAATTGAAGGCTATACAGGAAAAAGACTTTGCAGCATGTTTTGAAAAGTGGAAAAAACGTTGGCACAAGTGTATTGCATCCGAGGAGCACTAATTTGAGGGTAATGAAATGTATTTAGAAAAATATATAAAGATTTTTGTGATTTATAAGCAAATTCCCGATATTTTTTGCGCACAATAGCTTATTTCAACCCCCCGAAGAGCACCGATGAAGCAATTAGAGCGCTGACAACAAATTTTATAAAAAAATTGGAGAATTAGAGTGTTTGAAAAAAATACTGGTGGAAAGATACTGGGGGTCAGCCATACTCCTTAATCTCTAAAGGCACCCTGGGACTGGGGCCAATTTTCTAAAAACACTCATTTTCTATGGGATACCCCTTAGATAAAGTATGATGTTAGGGTGTGAAAATGTTCGGATCAATGTGGGTCGTTTTAATAGTTTATCCCTGTAGGACGGACTCCTAGATGTCTGTGTAGGTTTTTTCGATTTTCATTCCTTTTCGTCATCTTTTACCCTGGATGCTGTAAAATGTGGCGCTTCAGCCTTAAGTCGGTGTTGGCCTAGTTTAAAAATTTACGCCAGCCTTTTCTATTTTGCGTTTGTTGGAGCCAGCTGGAAACTCCAAATTTTGTCAGGTTGTCCTCCACTTGGTACTTCCAACGGAGATACGATCATACTCTTTTGCGTTGACCGCCGCTGGATATCGAATTGAAAATTCTCTGCGCTGGAGCTTCGCCTCTATCCGCTCAACATTACCTACCCTGCAAAACCACTCGATTTTTATGCACTTGACTATGTAAATGTCGGCATAGAGCTCAGATCGCCATTGTTCCATTATAGCCGGTACTCGCCAATGACGCAGATCGTTCCGTAGATCTTGCGAAAGATTTTTCTCTCGAAGGCTCCCAATCAAAGTCTTTTCATCAGAACTACTAAGCGTCCAGGTCGAAGTCTTTTCATCAGAACAACTTAGCGTCCAGGTGTGTGCTGCATATAACAGGACGGGCATGATTAGTGATTTATAGATCTTGACTTTTGATCGCCGAGAGATAACTCTGTTTCTAAATTACCTACTGAACCCAAAGTTGGCAAGAGCTATGATCTCAGAACTGATATAATTGGTGGAGTCGGTCAAAGGAGCTGTTGTCGTTGGGACTATTTCTTTGTTGATAACAGGTATATCGTCTTATCTGCGTTCACTACAAGACCCATTCGATTCGACTCTTGTTCTAATTTGGAGATAGCTGCACTGACTTGTATTATGGCCCAAGATGTCAATGTCATTAGCATAAGCTAGCAGCATAATGCTCTTATAGAATATAGTTCTAATACGTCTCAGATCAGCAGGTCGAATGAATCACCTTGCCTGAAACTTTGTTTGGTAAAGGAGGTGAGGCAATGAGTATATATATACCAGAGAATTTATTTCGCTCTTGAGTTTTAACTCAGTCAATTTGAGGTTAACAAATAAAGGGACACCGAAAAATGTTCGAAAACAGCGCAGTCGGTATTTGTGCGTCGAAAGATCTTATCTTCGAAAACAGCGCTCTCGGTATGTGCGCATGCGCCGACATTATTGTTGTGCGCTCTCAGAATCTATGAAAGTGGTTTGACTGCTTTTTTCCTTTTATTGAAATAGATTCTGCACAATGTTTACATTTTTGGCTGGACGGACTTGCATGGATTTCTTTCAATATGCCGATTGGATATTTGCAAGATTCTGGCATTTGTGTGAACTTATGAAATGATTTTTTTTCAATATTTTTATGTGAATTCCTTTTTTTTAGGTCAAATAGGAAATTGTTCATTCATTTCAAGTCTAATTTAATCGAATTTAATTTGAATAAATTTTTCATTTAATCCAATTTTTATTTTCAAATAAATTGGATTAAATGGAGTTTAATGTTACATTTTTTAGCTTTAGATAAGTTCTTAATTATCTGAATTAAATCGAACTTATTGTAATTTTAAAAAAATTGCAACAAATAAACTTTTTTTACCACATATTTACACATATTTATATTATGCATTTATTTCTATATGAATATATTGAGTATGAAAATGATTTCTTTCCCAATATTTCTATTTTTTTTAGGTCAAATAGGAATTTCTTTCATTTAATCCAATTTATATTTTCAAATAAATTGGATTAAATGAATTTTAATTTTACATTTTTTAGCTGCTTTTGCTTGCATAGATTTTATTTCAACTTGTCAATAAGATATTTGCAACTTTTATTGCAATATTTGTAATTACCTCTAAGTTAAACCAGCAAATTTATAAAAAAAAAGAAAAAAAATACGCCGCCACCGGACTTCGAACCCGGGCACTTTTATTACAAGGCAACAACGTTAGCCAGTCCGCCAAAATCTAATTTAAGGGTTGTTTTCTTAATAAATTTATATACGCTGAAAAGAACGTGTTGTATGGAAAACATTTCATTTATATTCGTGGCATGTATAAAATAGAAATTTATTTCAACTTCCCAATTAGATATTTGCAACTTTCAAAGGTTTTCAATTCACTTGCAGGTATTTAATTGGCAAATTGAAGTATGAAAAATAATAAATGTTGATTAAAATTATCAGCGGCTTTTCATATATTGACAATTTCATGAAGAAATTTTTTTTTTGAGCTTCTGCAGATTTTGCAGATTTTTTTGGCATCATAACGGCATTTTAGAAAAGTACAAATATGCAATCTGCAAGATTTATTGCAATTGACTGTACTGCTCCTGATAATAGGCATGTCAATGATCTGTTGAAAGCCAATCGTATCGCATCGATCGTTCGTGCCGATTTATTTTGTTGAAATATATTTCATTGTTTTTTGATCGTGCCTTCTTCTTTTTTAAAAAAAAAATGTCTAAAATGCATAAGTGTTATGTGAAGAGTTGTCCGGGAGTGGATTTCAAAGACGGAAGAATCAGGATGTTCAGATTCCCCCATCATCAACCCGACGTATTGTCGAAATGGGTGAAGAACTTGGGACTGAAGAATTTGGACGATATGAATTCAAGAAGCCGATTGTGTGCGCGTCATTTTGACTCCTCGTGCCTTGGATCCAAGAGGTTGAAACTAGGTTCAGTACCAACACTGTGCTTAGGTAAGTATAGTGAAAAATAGTGATCGCAGCTTAAGGGAAAGTTCTCATGCAGAGGCCAAAAAAAGACGGTGATGTTCTTGATTTTTTTTTTTCTATAAGAGGAAATAAATTAACGCGTTGATTTTTTTTTAAATGGAATCTAAAGTTAACATAAAAAAGTGCACTGAAAAATATGATATAATAAGATTCCATTTTAGTTTTAAGTTATTATATTGTATAATAAGCCAATAATTTGACATTTGGGTCAAATAGCACCCAAATTTTACTCTAAACTTTACTTACAAGTAGCACGTACGTTTCATCGATGAAAAATTGTTTTTTCAGTGCACTTTTTTATGTTAACTTTAGATTCCATTTAATTTGGCTTTAGCTAAAGTTTGTACATATTTCACATATATATTTTGTGAAGATAGTTTTTCAAAAATGTTTGAAATATTAATATATATTATCCACATTTATTCTTTACTATTTGAATAAATATGCATTGCATTTAATGAAACATTTTAAATTTTACATAAATAAAATTGTATATATATTTTAAACATAGTTACACATATTTTGTAAAGTAAGCATTTGAAAAGTGTTTAAAATATTTTGAATATAATTTATTGGCCAATATTTAATTATAATAAATAATAAAAATAATAATAAATAAATGAAATTTAAAATATATATGTTTTTCTCCTTCTTTTTATTTTAATTCGTTCTGTTTGAAAATTAATTTCACTAGAAAATTAGAAAGAAGTGTACAATGTTGTTCTAAGTGCACTTGTTATATGTTGGAAGTAAAAGTTTTCTTTTTTTCATAAATTTTATCAATCACAAAAAATTATCATAAAAGTGTTGAAAAAATATTCGCTAAAGTGACGAACTTACAATAAAAGATTGATAAAAAAATACTTTTCTTAAAAAAAATTTTTTCATATTAAAAAGTCGGTTCCGTTATGCATTTGAAATGAATTCCAAAAAAATCAAAATGAGCTAGTCCCAAAATTTTCCGCAATTCCGTTTCTAAAACGATGCGACTATTTTAAAAATCTCGTTTCGAAAACGTTTAAAAATCTCGTGTTAAATTGTTATACCTTGCAAGTTGAAAATTTATTCCACCACTTTTTAAAAACATGTTTGAAATATTTACAATATATTTCCCACATTTATTCCAATTTATTTCAAAATATAATATGTAAATTGCATTGAGTGAAGTAAAACATATAATATATAATAAATTGAATTAAATGCAACATTTTCCATTAATTTTTTCATACTTCAATTTGTCAATTAAATACCTGTAAGTTGATTGAAAAGCTTTGAAGTTGATGAATTCCTACCTTACCATAAGGTAGCAACAACAAGCAGACAAGCAGAATATAAAAAAATGCATGCAAATTTCTTTCTTCCATTACAGCTACTCACACACACGCATGCGTACAAAAACAATAACAAACTTATTCAATGAATTTGTCTTTTTTTGTTTGTATCATCGTAGAAAAATATGTCAGTACTTGTAAATAAATAAATAAATAAATGTATAAATTTTCTAATTAGAAAGAGAAGGATTTTCTATTTGACTTAAAATAAATAACATATAGGTAAGAAACATTCAAAAAATAACTTTTAATATTCCATACTTCAATTTGCCAATTAAATACTTGCAAGTTAATTGAAAACCTTTGAAAGTTGCAAATATCTAATTGGGAAGTTGAACAAAAAAGGAAATGTTTTCCTTACAACACGTTCTTTTCAGCGTATTTAAATTTGTTTAGGAAAGTTTTGATTTAATTTCATCAAACTTGCTGTTATTTGTTAAGTTGTAATAAAAGTGCCCGGGTTCGAAGTCCGGTGGCGGCGTATTTTTTTTCTTTTTTTTTTATAAATTTGCTGGTTTAACTTAGAGGTAATTACAAATATTAAAAAAAGGACATTTAATAATTTCTAAAATACCTGTAAGTGGATTGAAAACACTTAAAAGTTGCAAATATCTTATTGACAAGTTGAAATAAAATCTATGCAAGCAAAAGCAGCTAAAAAATGTAAAATTAAAATTCATTTAATCCAATTTATTTGAAAATATAAATTGGATTAAATGAAAGAAGTTCCTATTTGACCTAAAAAAAATAGAAATATTGGGAAAGAAATCATTTTCATACTCAATATATTCATATAGAAATAAATGCATGCAAGCAATGTGGTAAAAAAGTTTATTTGTTGCAATTTTTTTAAAATTACAATAAGTTCGATTTAATTCAGATAATTAAGAACTTATCTAAAGCTAAAAAATGTAACATTAAACTCCATTTAATCCAATTTATTTGAAAATAAAAATTGGATTAAATGAAAAATTTATTCAAATTAAATTCGATTAAATTAGACTTGAAATGAATGAACAATTTCCTATTTGACCTAAAAAAAAGGAATTCACATAAAAATATTGAAAAAAAATCATTTCATAAGTTCACACAAATGCCAGAATCTTGCAAATATCCAATCGGCATATTGAAAGAAATCCATGCAAGTCCGTCCAGCCAAAAATGTAAACATTGTGCAGAATCTATTTCAATAAAAGGAAAAAAGCAGTCAAACCACTTTCATAGATTCTGAGAGCGCACAACAATAATGTCGGCGCATGCGCACATACCGAGAGCGCTGTTTTCGAAGATAAGATCTTTCGACGCACAAATACCGACTGCGCTGTTTTCGAACATTTTTCGGTGTCCCTTTATTTGTTAACCTCAAATTGACTGAGTTAAAACTCAAGAGCGAAATAAATTCTCTGGTATATATATACTCATTGGGTGAGGTCCCTCCCGATTTTAAAAGCACTGCTGGTGTTACTCAGTATCATCCTGCAAAGACGGATTTATTTTGCAGGTGCAATTTGATAATTCAGTCATGGTGGAGTATAGGTGATTCCTTATTAGACTCTTGAAAGCTAATATGTAGTAGACAAAAGATGGTGGGTGACCATTTGGTTTTCTAGGGTCTTTTTTCTTATATAGATTTTCCAGATCTGAAGACACACTGATAAGATTTAATCATTTGGTTTAAAATGGACTTTAGTCTTTCACATAATATGCTCGACCGGAACTTATATGCGATATTAAGAAGGCTTACCCTTCTTGGGTAATCATTTGGAATGCCTTCTTCTTACCATATGATGTATAATATAAGCTCTTGAATACATTTAAACAGTTCTTCGCCTCTGTTCTTGAACAGCACAAGACCTCATTATAGTTTTTTAAGAACAAGACCTCATTATAGTAGGGCTGCGGAATATCAGCACTGTCACTCGTGATTGGAGTTTCCGAAATAAATAAATGAAATAAATGTTCCCTCATTAATATCAGTGTAATTTGGACTAAATTCTGTCACTAATTCCCGTTTTCATGCTAGCTTCGGTTCTTAAATCATCGGCCAGGCTTCTTATCTTTCCGAAAAATTTTCGGGGCTCATTTCTATCACCATATATCTAATCTTCTTACTCCCACTACTTTCTGTCTTTCCTCCGAATCTCTCTGTATCACTTCTTAGCAGCACGCAGCTGGCTTTGTAAACGGCGTCTTTCTCTGCATTTGCGTCATGACACTTCTATGAGAGTCCTGGAGGTTGTACACTACACTATGGTCGCATAAAAAATTATCACAATCGCGGGTCTGACTGTCCAAAAACAGGATAAAGAGGGATGGGGTTAGATAAGATACATAGAGACGAAAAACTTGTTTGCCAGCATGTACAAGTCTAGTCTTAACCATGTAAAAGAGGGTCTATCTTGGAGCCCGAAATTGGCGGCCATCCTTGGAGCAGATATGGAAACTTGGTATATAACTATAACACGAGCCTGTGAGTGGAATAGCAATTGTCCTGTTGAACTTGTTAGCACGGAGATATTCTAGCCTACGAAGATGAGAGACCCGATCTATCTCCACTATTAAGACCAAAAGAAAGGGTTTTATGTAATACCTTAAG
Source organism: Coremacera marginata (assembly GCA_914767935.1). Classification (NCBI taxonomy): domain Eukaryota; kingdom Metazoa; phylum Arthropoda; class Insecta; order Diptera; family Sciomyzidae; genus Coremacera; species Coremacera marginata. Next base: position 18,255,112 of record OU612044.1, read on the forward strand.
AGACATATGTTTATTTATCCAGACTTTTCATAATGAAGTTTGGTGATTTTAGGCACTCCTAGTTTTCGGTGATTGATTTATTTATCTTGACCTGATAGCAATGTAGAATGCCAGCCATGCAAGGTTTAGTGTATAAACTGTACACGGCAGTTATAAAAATAGATATTTGAACTTTTGGTGTCTTTGAAGATGGTGTTTAAGAGACCATCTGGTAGGAACATTGTCCGGGGTGAATATCATGGGTGGCCCTTCAGGGAGTCTCACGCTGGTTGTGGTGTGTTTAAAGCTACTTCCACAGGTCTAGATTCGGGGCCGTCGGGAGTCGGATAGTTCTCGTCTTCACCAGTAGATCTCAACTGAAGATACTCTAACTATTGTTAGCCGAATTGGTACTATCTGGAAACATTGTGGAATTTATTCTATTCTGTTTATATAAATAGGGCGCAGTTCCACTTTTGCGTTTGTAATAGTGACATCCAATACATTTGCTTTTCTGGGTATCATGAAAATTATACTTGTAAAACTTATACTTACTTGTTTGTAAGAACTTGTAAAATTCAATACAGGTGTATTACTTTCATTTTATTTACGCATCAATTTATTGGAAAGTGCTGGTTGTTTGTTCCATGAACTATTGAGTGTTCGTTGTCATGGGGACAAGATGAATTAAGCCTTAACGGCAGGGGTCTTCTATAAACACTAATGAAGGATTTCTTTACTGCTGGACAAAAAAAAAACTTGCAGTACCGTTTGTAACCTTAAAGATAAGACAAAAAAAAAAAAAAACAAAAACAAAGTTGGCCCATGGGGGGATCGAACCCGCGGCCTTCGCGTTATTAGCACGACGCTCTAACCAGCTGAGCTAATGGGCCAGTTGCCATAAACGAACACAATTTTCTGTTGCATGCAGAATACATGATAAGCTACAGTACCTTAACATATGCTACTTTAGCATTTATTCTCGTTCATGGTCTTTAGAATGATTTTTTATCAATAGTAATGTTATTGTTCTTTCAAGATTATATTGCGCGTTTTTCTTACTACATTGATTTGTAAAATAAAACAAGTATTTGCCTCGACTGGCCTGAGTTATGAGGTATAGGTCCTGAAATACCTAATAGATGGCCACTAATTTATCAAACAATTTCAAAAAAAAGTGTTTGATTTAACGTGCTCGAGAACTGAGAACCAATTAAGATGAAATAAAACAAAATATTTTTACTCAAAATTATTTTTTTCTCTCAAATGTGGTAATGTTGATTAATTTGGGTTAATTGATTGATAATAAATTAAGAGTTTAAGAAGAAAACTTATCACTGAGATGAGGGTGAGAGATGTTTTTCTTCAAAAATACTAAAGGTATGCATACAGCAACATGATAATAAATAAGTTGATTAAATATTAAAGAAATATAGTCATTTTTTTATTATCACGAATGGCTTTAATTATACCAGTAATTATTATTATTATACTTATGTCCCGGCTGGTCTGGGTCAAGAGTTATGAAAAAAGCAAATAAAGAACAAAATCAATTTGAGTAAATACCAAGCATACAGTTTATTAAAACCATTACATCCTGGACGAACGCTTTTTGTATGCACTTTTCAGTGAGTGAACTCTGCATAAAAATGGAACGGGTACATATTCTGCAAAAATTCTAAAAAAAATATTTATAAGAATGTAAAGTTATCTGAACCTTCGGATTCCATCATCGGATTTTCGAAAATGTGATTTCCGAACATTTTCATTCGTTAAATTCAGGTTTTCACATGAAAATTGTATGGGGATTCCTAAGGCCCATAGCGTTCATGGACCCTAGACCTCAAATATTATATGTAGGAAATACATTTTCAGTTCCTAGTATTCCAAATAGTGTTGGCAAGTTCGTTGTTTGAGGAGAACCATAAAAATAATAGTTCCACAACCTCAAGCAGAGGTATCAAAGTGTATGTATTGAGTTCACCTACACATCGCACATTGGGAAAAACATAGCACAAACGCTCGCATCGCCTGTTTTTGACGCTAGAATCAGTCTTTTTAATGCTACATACTTGAATTTGGGTATTGTTTACAAAATTCTTCATGGAAGAGACTTAAATAATGTATGTTTGTTTTCCTGCACCAGTGCCTGATACCCTACAGTCGGTGTTTACAAAATTCTTCATGGAAGAGCTTTAAATAATTTATGTTTGTTTTTCTGCACCAGTGCCTGATACCCTACAGTCGGAAGTTATGACTTTTAAAGATATGCGCTGCGTGAATTCAAAGAAAAATATCAAAGTTCTGGTTAAAAATTTTAAAAGCTGGTAAAAAAAAAAAAACGTGTTTCAGTGTTTTTAAGGTTCTGGCATAAAAACTGTTTCTATGAATTTTAAAATCGGCATTTGTGGAAAATATTTTATGAAATTATATGGAAATAGTTAGATTTTTTATTGTACATAGTTTAACGTCTATTTTGTTTATTGTCCGTTATTGTTATTAGAAGACTTTATTTTGTGAAATATTATCGTTATTCATTATCAGCTATTTTAAGTGCTGTTAGAAGCTATTTCTTGAAAGAATAACATATTGAAGTAGAATAATAGAACTTGAATGTACTAAGCTTATGTTAAATATTTAAGTAAATTATGATGCCTTTAGATCAGGGCTGAGCATTTCAATACAGTCACATTTTATCTTATCTTGAAGTATTGGTGCACTCTCAAATCGTGCACACTGAGTTCATACAATTTATAGCGCAAAGCGACATAGGTTATCACAGCATCACCGTCAGCGAACGACTGAATTATATTCTATTGTGTTGGGAGCTTAGTGTACATGTGAAAAGTAACGCTCAGAGAGCGCTCAGTGAGCTATGGAGCGCTTAGGCCTGGTTTAGATGCATGTTTTATTGTCATAGTTTGGCTCAAGGTTCATTAATATAGGTTAAGTTTCTTGAGAGAAAAGCACTCTTTTTTCGCCTTTGCTCGAACTGTCAAAGTAGCTGTTAGCTACAAATTGTACAGATTCATGTTTTTTTTCTTGATTTCCTTTCATCCATTCTTACAGTTCGACCGAGCTTCTCTCAAGTGACTTAACCTATATCAAGGTTCATTAATATAGGTTAAGTTTCTTGAGAGAAAATCACTCTTTTTCCGCCTTTGCTCGAACTGTCAAAGTTTCTTTATTTATTGTTAACTTTAAATGCAAAACAATATCAAATATTTATGAACTTTATATTACTTTTGAATTGAAGCCTACTTCACCAGTTTTGCTATAAAAAAATTTTTATATAGTAACGTTTGTGCTCAGCTTGTCGAATTCTCGTGCATATTGATCAAATATCTGATCATCGGATTTAATATTGAAAATCGTAATAAATTCGATATATCGTACCATATGGCAATAATGTACTCTTCCATTGAATTCGTAAAAGTAAATTCCCCATCGTAAAAGTTAGATTTAGATTTTACCGTTATATCACGTATTTTTAATTTGCTAAATATTCTTTCAAACTTAGATGTAGACAGCGCTGTCTTTAGAATTTATCAGCACATTTTTACAGCTATCTAAAGTTATGTGCCAAAAATAAGGAATAAAAATAAACTTTCAGAGCCATGGCCAGATAGAAATCTCAGATTTTTGAGGAATCAAAGAAATAAAATCCATAAACTTCTCTAAAACACTGATAATGTAAGCGATGAACTCAAGCTAAGGTATGACGAGCTATCAAAAGAGTTCTATATCAAGTCAGAAGAAGCATACAAGTTGTACACTAGCCTTATCGGTGAAAAAATCATCCAAGAACAGAAAAAATTCTTTGACTTTGTTAACTTGAAGCGTAACATGTTAGCGGCTGTCCATCGTCTATGTTTAAAGGTAATGTCAAGTCGTCCAATCCTCATGAAATCAGCAACTTATATGCGGATCATTTTAAGGAGGTCTTTTGTCAATCTACTACCCAATTTGAAGTCTCTACTCCCAGCTCAGCTATTGTGTTGGATAGTATAAATTTAACACAGGAAGAGATTTCTAATGCCATAAAAGAACTGGATTTATTTAAGGAACCTGGACCGGACCTAATGCCTACAAGCTTTCTGGTGCGCTGTTTAGACCAACTAATTATGCCATTATACATAACTTTTAATGAATCACTGTCTTGTGGGACATTTCCTTCATTTTGGAAATCATCCCATTTAACACCAATTTACAAGAGTGGCGATAAAAGGTCTGTTGAAAATTATAGAGGCATAGCAATTTTATCAGCCATTCCAAAATTTTTTGAAAAAATTATTTGTGATAAGCTAACAAGTATCAACAACCCACGTCTAAATGAGCAGTAACATGGCTTGCGTAAGGGGCGATCTACAACATCCAATCTCATGATCATAGTATCGGATGTTTTAATAAATATGGATAAAGGACAAAAAAAAAAGCTGTTTATACGGATTTCAGTAAAGACTAAATTGGAAAAATTCGTTATTACGGAACCCATACTAACTTGGCTAGACTCATATCTCGACGGCAGATCCCAGTATGTTAAATTCCAAGGAATTCTGTCAAAAAAAAATTGCAGTCTCCTCAGGAGTTCCACAAGGTAGCCACCTTAGTTCTCTACTTTTTAACATATTTATAGCCGACTTGCCAGAAGTCCTGAACGATATTCCACACCTTATGTATGCAGAGGATTTAAAAATGTTCTATGCAATCAATTCAGAGGCAGATGTAAATTTTTACAGTCAAAACTGTAGTCTCTGAAGCGTATCTGAAATGTATCCAAAATAAAATGCATCTTAATGCCAATAAATGCAATGTTATAAGTTTTTATCGAAGGAACAACATGGCATTACATACCTACCACCTCAATAGTACCGAGCTTAAAAAAGGGTCAATCATGAAGTGGATCTTGGAGTAGTCTTGGATTGCAAGATGCGCTTTAATTTGCACTATGACAAAATGTTGTCCAGAGCCAGCAAACAGCTCGGTTTTATAAAAAGACGAGCAAATGAATTCAAGAATATTTGGGTCACTACATCCTTATACTGTGCGTTAGTGAGGCCAATACTTGAATATGCCTGCATAGTTTGGAAACCGCCTCGTTCGATTCCCATAGTGAAAGAATCGAGTCTATTCAAAAGCAATTCTTACTATACATGTTAAGAGACATGTACAACCCCCGTGATTATATGAATGAATACAGACTCAGCCTTTTAAATTTGATGTCATTATCATCAAGAAGATTATTATTGGGCTCATTTTTACTTTCGATATTAATAATGGTGCTATTGACAGCGAATATATTTTTAGTATGATATGCCTCAACGATCCAATAAGACGTACTAGGCATACTCGGCTGTTAACTAAATATCAGCACCAAACTACATACGCAAACAAAGAACCCATCAATCGATGCTGTAGAGAATTCAAAAACGTTTCCGTATACTTCACACCTTCCATGTCCAAATCCTCTTTCAAGCAAGCCTTGTCTAAGTTCTTCGTTAAGGGGAACTCAGGCTTAAGTTAAATTATATGCATATAGTTACTCAAATGTATACCACATTTACACAGGCCCTCTCTCAATTTATTGGATTTAAGTACTATCCAAGTCTCTCTCTCTCTCTTCCTAGTTTACCCAGTCTTTGATCTTATCTCTTTCTAGTACTATCCAAGTACTATCCAAGTCTCTCTCTCTCTTCCTAGTTAACCCAGTCTTTAATTTTTTCTCTTTTCTTCTCCTCTTTCTAGTATGTAAGTATATTTTACTCTTACTTTTAATTTTCTTTTTGCCTCTACTTTTTGACGTGTTCGTGAAATCATGTCCTTTAGGTGGGCGGATTACGCCCACTTCGATTCGTACAACATCGAACACCAAAACAAGGAAAGGTGAGAAGAAATAAAATAAAAATAAATTTAAGTTATAATAAGTACATTGCCTTGATTGGCCAATAAATAAGTAAATAAATACATTTGGTCTCATCTTTAAGAAAAAAGTTTGAAGTTATCAGATCCGAAGTAGTTTGAAGCGGCATAGCTCAATAAAAATAAAAAAATATTACAAAATACTTGAAAAAAGGCCAAACTCAAGGATGACCACAGAGACCAATACCTTGGATCATATTGGTACAAGCAAAGAGTATCTTTTCAGATGGAGAATATATCCAAATTGCAAAAAGAAGCAAAAATAAATAAACCCCCTAACTACGGAATAACCCTGAATGCGAGGTTTTTGTCTATATTTCTCCCAATGCGAGACGTTAGACTCCTCGATTCTGTCGAAGTTCGCCCGCTAAAGTAAACAATTTGGAATTTTCTCAAAAAAGTTAACTTTTTGATAAAAAAGATATTTAATACATTTCACCCAGGCAAATGTAACATTGATCATAATATAGTTATACTCTTCTTTTCCTTATTCTGTCTAAAAAGTAATTTTTTCCGTCATACAGTGTGTATTTAAAAAAAAAAGACATGTGCTGCAATGTGCTCGATATGTGCTATAATGTGCCGTATTCTTGAAGAATTTGAAAATTGTGCTGTAGTGTATTCCAGTTGTGCTACAATGTTTCGTAGCTAGTTTAAAAAAGTTTCAGCTATGCGTTTTTTCTTCAGCAACAGAAAATATGACAAATATATTATTAATTTACAAAGCTAGTCACAACTTTTCATTTTAAGAATATTAAGAAAAAAGATCTATTAAGTTAAAACTAATACATGTGATTAAAATTAATGTGATTTTATCACATCAAAGAAACTTCAACGCAAAATTGTCGTTAAACTTATTTGATAGTGAATAGCAGATTTTGAATCATGATACAATTATACCAGGTAGCCTTGACAACTGCCTATTTTCTCAGAGCTACGAGTATCAATTGTCAAAATCAATACAAAGTTTAACTTGGCATCTGTTTTTTGCTAATTCATTTTCGTTTTTTTCTTTGCAGGAACAATTTTTTTTTTTGTGACAAATAATAGTTGGCAAGAGAACTGTCACTCCTACCTTGTTATTAATATATCATTATTTTGAATAATCATTTTATAGATTTCTAATAAAAAAAAAAAAAAATTAACTCATATTTCGTTTATTCAATATAAGCTATATGAAAGTTCACTCAAGGTAGAACTCTTACTTTCATTAACTGTACCCTCCGTTCTTTGACTCTGCTAAAAAATTAGAGAATGGCGGCCATATTACAAAAAAAAAAAACTTGCGGAATATGTAAAAGTTTGTGCGCGTGTTTAAACTGCATTTCCGCTAACTGCATAAAGACCTCTCCCCACCTACCCACCAATACAAGAGCACAGAGAACCACACTATTGGCTGATGCCAAGTCATGGTACAGCATGAAGTTGGCTGCTGCTCAACAATGGCTGTCATTGCTAGACTTCTCGATAGGAAGTTCTGCCTGCCTGTTTGTCTGTCTGTTTGTGTGTCGACAAAGTAAGTCAGTAATTTCAACGGTAGTGATAACTGCGCCCCTTGCGGAACAACAACTACAACAACTAACAACAAATATATGCACATTATAACAACACAATAACTACAACAAAATGGCATACAAATAAATGGAGCAAAATAATAACAATAGCGCACGACAAAAAAAAAAAAAATAAAAAAAAAACAAAATGTAAAGAATTTAAACTAATAGTAATTCTAGACGAGTCGATAAACGATAACAAATGCATAAGCAGCAGCATCGACAACGACAGCGACAACGACTAAGCGACGTCATTGTGCGAATGATATGACAAAAAGTTGCAAAAATAATAATAACGAATAAATTAAATAAAATAAGTGCAAAGCAAAAAAATAGTGACACTCTAACAAACACATATTTATTCACACATTTATTATGTCTGGCGGCGCATTTCTTCATTTCCGTTGGCAGTCGTTGAGCTGCAAGCAGTTGAAATAAAAGAAGAAGAAAGAAGCTCGAAGCTTCTTTGAAGCAATGAGCTGTGAGCAAATAAATATAAGAGAAGCAGCAGCAGCCTCTGGCGGCAAATGACGCAAGCAAAGTATTTAAATAATTTGTGGCTCTATTCACGAGATGCGGGAAAGTGAAACATATCATAACGTTGCTTCACTATATTATTGTATAAAGTGATATTTTATGAGCACAGGAAAAAATGTTAATGTATGAACTTGCATCTATTATCTTCCATGCATATCTGAGATATCAAAAGCTTTTGCAGATTTTTTTCAAAATTACCCCATGCTTCTCAATATTCATTCTATTCATACGGAAAATATTTTTCTGTTGATTTTTTTTTAATACGCTTTGAATGAAGTCGGCTTTTACATGGATATTTAAATAGAGCTGAGCCTGGGACTGGACTTTCAGTTACCCTTAAAAATTATACCCTAATGTTAAACATTCCCATTTTCTTCCACATAACTTCTGCTTTGTTTTCACTCTACCAACTAATTAGTTTTTTCCTATAAAATAATACATAAAAGAAAAGTTGGCCCATGGGGGGATCGAACCCGCGGCCTTCGCGTTATTAGCACGACGCTCTAACCAGCTGAGCTAATGGGCCAGTTAACAAAGGCAAACACAATTTTCTGCTGACCATGCAGAACAACATGATAACACAAAAAATTTAAAAATAGAGTAATTTATAAATAATCTGCTGTTGCTAAGATTAAATTTGTAAAATAAACTTTTTAATCTGCAATTTGATTCAATTCTATATAATATAGGACATCTTAGAAAAAAAAAATCGCCCAACGTGGGGCTCGAACCCACGACCCTGAGATTAAGAGTCTCATGCTCTACCGACTGAGCTAGCCGGGCATATAAAAATATCCTAAATTCAGTCATTGCGACTAATTGAAGACTTCGTATTGATCCATTGCATTAAACTATTGCAAAGTATAGAAGATTGTGGATGTAAATCTACACGTCCTTACTTAATTTTAGATTATGGCTGAGTAGAAAAATGATACCAAAACCAATGTCGTAATCGCTTAGAAGTGTTCGTAATAATTACTTTTGGGATAACGACTATTGAACATATTGGAAATGACCCATATGTGAGACACACAGAAATTCAAGTCCAGTGATGAAATAATCGCTGAAACTAAGGCCTATTTTGACGAGAAAGAGAAATCGTTCTATAAAGTGGTATCGAAAAGTTGGAAAATCGCTATACTCGTTGTATCGCTCTCGAAGGCAACTATGTTGAATTATATTATTTATTTATTATTTTTTTAAATGCTAAGCACATATGGCTTTATAGCAATTAATATAAGACCAAATTAGTACAATTTATATATGTACAATTAAATTTTAATAAAAATGTTAAATTGTCAGGATTTCAGGTATATACAGATGCAATCCGGTTAGCTTCTTAGTAGTAAATAGAAGGATTGATTAGAGCGGTGCTCCCATATGCCAGGATAGACGGACGAGGTCGAGCTCATACATGTGCTAGACAAGACAGACGAGGTCTGGCTCTGGATAATCAAAATATATCTATAGCGTGTATATCTATATAAATATGGATTAGAGCACAGCTCACACATGCAAAGCTAGTAGTACGACGTCAAACCGCAGACGGACGTGGTCTCGCTCTGGATAATCATATTAAACTACACAGCTAGGTTATATAAGTTGTTACCAAACATCACAGGAAAATATTAAGTATTCTTGGAAAGCATGACCTGGATTAGTGGCGGTACTGTAGACAATCTAAAATATTAAATTTAATTGAGTAAACGGATTCATTTAAAGAAATTGCATCTGAAACAAAATTAAAGTCGCCACAAGTCGCAAGTAATTAGTTCTACAAAAGTTCATGTAAAGTAACTCAAAAGATCTTCTAGGTCGGAGAGGAATATTAAAGTAAATTTTGCTCAGTAAATATTGACTGTATACATATCCATGTAATAGTTTGAAAATCCAAGTAGCATTTAGCATAATTCTACGATTATTTAAAGTAGGAAGATTTAAAAGTTGCAGACGATATTCATAAGGTGGTAGGTGATAGTTAAAATTGCAGTAAAGATGGCTTAAACAGAACAAAAGAAACTTTTTCTGAACTGATTCTATGTCGTCAATGTGTGACGAACCTTTTTCTTGCCGAGGTATCACTCGCCGGTGTCCAGGGTTCGTTCACAAAATTTAATACACTGGGTTAAGTTAGTTTATCGATTCTTGGTAGTTTATTACACAATCGTTTAAAAAAAATAATATATACTATAAATTTGAGTTCACGAGTTAATGATAAATTTGATGAATGATAAATTTATATTTCATTTCTTAGAGTCAATTTTTCTCAACCTTTGTTCATGTCATTACAATGTTTTCGATCCGAGTTTCTTCGTGGCCTGATGTACCAATGTCACCCATCGTCAGCTGTTGGAATCGTCAACCGTTCAGGAGCAACGCGTGGGTAGTACTTAATATGAAAGCGCCGTCCTCAATGACACAACGCGTGGGTAGGACTTAGAATGGAAACGCCGTCCTCAATGGCACAACGAGTGGGTAGGACTTACAATGGAAGCGCCGTCCTCAATGACACAACGCGTGGGTAGGACTTAGAATGGGAGCGCCGTCCTCAATGACACAGCGCGTGGGTAGGACTTGGAATGGAAACGCCGTCCTCAATGACACAACGCGTGGGTAGGACTAGGAATGGAAGCGCCGTCCTCAATGACACATCGCATGGGTAGGACTTAGAATGGAAGCGCCGTCCTTAATGACACAACGCGTGGGTAGGACTTAGAATGGAAGCGCCGTCCTCAATGACACAACGCGTGGGTAGGACTTAGAATGGGAGCGCCGTCCTCAATGACACAACGCGTGGGTAGGACTTAGAATGGAAGCGCCGTCCTCAATGACACAACGCGTGGGTAGGACTTGGAATGGAAGCGCCGTCCTCAATGACACAACGCGTGGGTAGGACTAGGAATGACAGCGCCGTCCTCAATGACACAACGCATGGGTAGGACTTAGAATGGAAGCGCCGTCCTTAATGACACAACGCGTGGGTAGGACTTAGAATGGAAGCGCCGTCCTCAATGACACAACGCGTGGGTAAAGGTTTATTAGGAGGAAGGTTTATCAGGAGTTAATTATTTGAAGATGACTTACCCGTGTGGCTGCTGCTGCAAGACTGAATTTTAATTTGCCACTCGTTGTGTAAGTCACCCCAGCTTGATTGCACAGTCATGGTGTGTTGAGTTTATGTTTCTGCTGTTTCATTGTTCTTGACATATCGCTTTTCACCTCGGACTAGTGTTGCCATCCGGGTGCCATCCGGGTGAAATTTAATTAAGGTGTAGGTTACATTTTGCTTATTCTCCACAGTGCTGCTTCAGTGTTTAACTACCCAAGTTATAGTTGTTTTATTTACTGGCGATGTATTAAGAAGTATTCTGATAGTGCGTATACATAAATGAAATAAATGTGACGTGTAAAAATAAAAGCTTTAGTTCATGTTTTTTTTCCGTTAATAATCCAGATAAGGCAAAAAAAGTAATTAAAATAATTTTAAATAAAAGAAAAAATAAGGACATGACTGGTACGGGGTGTGCCTCTAGTGTGTGTGGAAACGAGTTCCGACTTCCACCTTCACAAATGTAACAACTATATAGAGGGCACCAAACAATTGAAGCATACTCTAAAATAGGTCGCACTACAGAGATGAATAGGGTTTTTGTTATATAGGGATCATTAAACTCTTTTGCCCATCGTTTAATAAAACCTAAAGTACTATTTGCTCGATTTATAATTTTATTAATATGAATATGAAAGCGAAGTTTAGTATCCATAGTTAGTCCAAGATCATGAAAGACATCTAAAGACTCTAATGTATGGTCACAAATTTTATAAATACATGTGACAGGAGATTTTCGAGTGAAAGCCATGTGCTTGCATTTCTTCATGTTAAGATTCATACGATTCACATTGCACCAGCTATAAAGATGGTCTATGTCAGCTTGCAAGAGAACGGCATCATTAGCATTTTTGAAAGGAAGAAATAGTTTCACGTCGTCTGCGTACATTAAAATACTCGAATGCTTTATGACAGATGGCAAATCATTTATAAACAGTAAAAAAAAGAAGAGGCCCGAGGTGGCTTCCTTGAGGTACACCAGAAGTGACAGGAAACTCATGAGATTTCACAAGTTTAAAAAGAACACGCTGTGTTCTACTGCATAAATAAGATTCAATCCATCTTACAAGTGTTGTGGGAAATCCAGCAAGAGATAGCTTTAAGACTAAGAGTTTATGATTAACAACATCAAGAGCTTAACTAAAATCTGTGTATATAACATCAGTATGTAAACCTTTTCTAAAATTCTCAATGGTTTTGGAAGTAAATTCAAGTAGGTTTGTAACCGTAGATTTTCCTGAAACGAATCCATGTTGGAGTGGAGACAATAAAGATTTAACACTATGTGAAGTAATAATTGCCTCGAAAAGCTTCGGCAAATCGCTTATTTTGCAATTCCACGATAGTTATCGATTAAACACCTGTTATCAGACTTGTGCAACGGAATAATAAAAGACGACTTCCAGGCAACTGGAAAATAGCTACATTTTAATGAAGAATAAAAAACCAAAGTGATTGTCGGGACCACTTTTATATGACGTTTTAAGAGCTTTTAAGTATGATAAAACCGTGTTAGTATCAATTATTGGGAGACAAATATCCCCAGATTGAACACTAAATGGATAGCTTAGATTATCATAGGTTGAAGATGAATACGTCGCTTTGAAAAAGTCTGCGAAAAAATTACAAATGCTCTTCTCTCTATCCGATTTAACAGTTTTATATTTCAAAAAAGAAGGTTAGGTATAAATCTTGCGTTTAGTGTTGACAAAGTTCCAGAATGATTTAGCATCAGATTTGATGGTTAATTTTACTTTAATTAAATAAATATCATAAGATTGCTTGCATAATTGATGATACTTGTACTTAATAGAGGTATAAGAACCAAAATCTGTAATGCTATGTGTTTTTTGAAATTTTTTATAATGCATGGATTTTAAGTTTCTTAATTTGCTCACTTCTTCAATAAACCATACAGGACCAGATGCTAAACGGGCTTTTCTCTGTGGTACTGTTGATAGAAAACAATCATTGAGAGTTCTTTTAAAAGCAGGGACAGCCGAATCAAGGTTTTCGGGCGATGTTTTTGTATTAACGATATTTATTACGGATGTCCAGTTAATATTAGATATATAGTTTTTAACAAAACATAATTGGTGCTTTTAAAATTTAACTCAGCAGGAGGTTGAGCAATACAATACAATATAATCGAGTTTTATCAAAATTTTGTTTTTATCTTACTTATCCTACGGACTTATTGAATGACCTGTTAATATGGACTGATGGAAAAACTAAGTTGTCTTCCATTCTCATTCACGTATATATATAATATTGGGGGTTGGAATTAATTTTAAAGGTTTTTTTTCGGTTTTTGAGCATTTATTTAGAAACAACGGTACAATGTATATTATTCAAAGTATTGCCCATCGTTAGCTACAACATTTTCCCATCTTTCTGGCAGCATATGGATTCCGCGCCGGAAGAACGACTCGTCTTTTGAGGCAATCCACGAATCGACCCATTTTTTGGTATCCTCGTAAGAAGTGAAGCGCTGCTCAGCCAAGCCATGCGCCATCGATCTGAATAGGTGGTAGTCGGAAGGGGCTATATCTGGGCTATAAGGCGGGTGGGGTAGCACATCCCAATTCAGCGCCTCCAACGTTTCCTTGACGGTTCTTGCAACATGTGGCCGTGCGTTGTCATGTTGGAAAACCACTTTGTCGTGTCTTTTGCCATATTCCGGCCGTTTAACCTTTAATGCTAGGCTCAATTGCATCAATTGTTGTTGGTAGCGTTCCCCAGTGATGGTTTCGTTAGGTTTTAGCAGCTCATAGTACACGACACCCTTCTGATCCCACCAAATACACAGCATAAGCTTGGCGCCATGAATATTCGGCTTGGCCGTCGATGTTGATGCATGGCCGGGTGGTCCCCACGATTTTTTTCGCTTAGGATTATCGTAATGGATCCACTTTTCATCGCCAGTGACAATACGATGTAAACTCTTCCTTTTATGCTGTTGAAGCAGTTGTTCGCACATGCAAAATCGCCGTTCAACGTCTCTCGGCTTCAACTCCTACGGCACCCAATTTCCTTGCTTTTTAATCATTCCCATGGCCTTCAGGCGTTTGCCGACCGTTGATAAGTCGACTCCCAATGATTCTGACAATTCTTGAAGGGTTTGACACGGGTCTTCATCGAGCAAAGCCTCCAATTCCTCATCTTCAAACTTTTTCGGCTGGCCCTGACGCTCTTTGTCTTCCGTATCAAAATCACCACTTTTAAACCGACGGAACCAGTACTCACAAGTAGAAATCGATGGAGCATAGTCCCCGTAAGCCTCAGTAAGCGTGCGTTGGGCTTCAACCGCTTTTTTCTTCAAATGGAAGCACAAAAGTAAACCTTCCCGCAAATTGCGTTTTGTTGGAACGAAAGTCGACATGTTCACAGAGAAAAAAATATATGTTGTTTACACTTCAGTGGAATGACACATACTGAAAAATGAAGCTTAGACAATGTGCTTTGAAATGAATATAGTCACAGGTGTGCCCGATGCGATCTATTGATAGTTACGCCATCTCTTAGAAAACCTTTAAAACTAATTCCAACCCCCATAGAAAACTTTCTCATTAGTACTCACAAATTTAGTAGTATCGTATAGAGAATATATTTAGTAGTATCCCATAGACCTTCCATAGTCTTCGCTCTGTGAAAATTCCTAGTAGCTCGTAGTTCAACCAAGTTTAGGATGGCTCAGCTTATAATGTTCTCTGTAAAGCGAATACTGTTGGTCATTATTATTTGGATAATTTTTGAGCCTTATTATCTTTTCAGGTATTGAAGTATGTCTTTATTAATCCACATCAGTCTATTTCGAAATCAGGAATTTTCATCAGTATGGCCATACTGGAATATAAGATACTGCAATGCTACTGTTTCAACCATGTTTCATGAGGCAGCAAAAGAGATTCTTTTCATTTTCTTCTCATATGTTTTCACATGGTCAAGGCATTTTTGAAATTTAAACCGAATAACTAAGTCTGAAACAATACATAGGTCGTATAATGAATGCCCCTCATAAAACGTACTTTGATGCTTTTCTTGGTGGATATCCCTGTAATACATATCAACTCTTTAGTAGACATCACAAAATTGTTCTTTTTTTTTTAGAGCGAATTCTATCCCACTGCCTGATTAGAAGTGTTATCAAACTTATGTCTCTTAAGGTTTTAAAAAAGAGCCCTCGATTTGTAAGCTTTTCGAGCACTCTAACCCTGGATTGCTGGAATTATCCGGGTCATATCCGGACATCCGAATACTTTTGGAAATTTTTGGGTGCTTTGAGCTACCAGGGCCATACCCGGAGCAGCCCGCTTAGTTTCGAGTTTTTTCAGTTAGCTCGGGTAGTTAACGAACATTATTTAAAGCTACCCCAGGATTACACGTATAGGGGTGAAATCTATCACCTATTCTATTATTATTTCTATTATTCTATTATTATCCTATTATTTTCTCATCGCCAATATTTTTTCCCAACATACCCACCTCTGTTTCAACCTTCTGGCCCTCCTGCTAAAACAGAAAAAAGAAAAATATTGAAATATATCCCTTCCAAAGTGCTCCCAACACTCAGAAAAAAGTTTCTTGGAATATGAAAGAAGGCACCATCTTTAGAGAAAAATTGTAATGACTTTGCTCCAGAGAATGCTTATCTCTAAATGTGCTTTTCTCCCTAAAAATGGTAAAAAGCTTCCATGCAAAAGAGAATTAAGCTGTCTCATCAATAAAGACAGCTGCTCCTCTTTAACACAAAACTACGAGTATTTCTTTATAACAGGTTCAACCGTTATCTTTATTGTATTAATTTTACCCGAAAAAAGAGAATTATTTATTTAATTTTTGTTAGTCTTTCCTTTGAATTACGTTTTTAGTTTCTCACAAAAAAGAACACGAGCAAGAAAAATCTTTATCATTTTTAGAGACATGAAATATTAACATTTACCACAAGTGAATAAAAATTTCATCGAATATGTGAAAATTTATTCTAATTGAAGAAAATTTTATTTGAAATAGAGAAAATTGCAACAGTCAATAACAGCGCAAATTTTTTATCACAAAAACATAGGTGTTTTTTTCTGAGTATATTCATCATATATGCCACCTTTCTGGGGGTATGTCCGCCAACTGAGAAAATTGTCGATTATGGTTCATACCTCTCGAATTGACCTCAAAGTGGTCAAATGAATGAGATTGCACTCAAAGAAGTATTTTTTCACATTGACAAATTCCTAGGTTAAATAGAGTCAACAAAAGCGTTTGTTAATTTGATTGAAGATGAGTGGTTGCAATCATATTAACAAAATTTTATTTTGTTAATTTGATAAACGGATATTTTGATTTGATAAAAGCTTTTATCAAGAATGCCGCGTTTGCATTGTACATTTAATAAATGAATTTGTCAATATGAATAAAGAATATTTCAACCTGAAAAAATGGTTTGTTGAATAGAAAAATGCTTTTCTGTTAAAAATATATTTTATTTTTCAATCAGACAAAAATGTTTTGCTGTTTTGATAAAATATTTTATTATTTCAAGCAATTTCACAAAAAATAACAAAACGAAATTTAATAATGTATCGCTAGAAGAACGTAATTTTTACATTAGTTCCACTCCTTACTCTAACTGAATTGTTATTGCAATAATTTTTTTGTTTCACAAATTAAATAAAACGTACACAAAACACAAAATAGCTTTATATAATTTCTGCGAACAACAATTACGCTACCGAAATGCCAGACCTCTATTTTTATTGTAATGATTGAAAGTTTTTTAAATTGATTATTCATTTCATCATTACGAAATTGAAATATTATCCGCATGACTCAAGTGATTATCAATTTTATAAATAATTTCTTCAGCACAACAAACCTATTTATCAAACCAATGAAGTAAGTTTGTTAATACTATTTATAAAAATTATAAAATTTGATTCCAACTGATGACGATTTTGTTATCGTGAATAAGTTTATATCAAGTTGAGAAAAGCATTTTTCAAACAAATAAAACACATTTCTTCAAATCAACACATTCAATTTGTTAACGTTTTATTAAGTTTTCAATCAAGTGGATAACATTTTTTTCGAATTGATAAAAATATGAAGCATTTATGATAAAATTTAATCGATTGCGCAATTTGGTTTTGTTAAGGAATAACAAAAGTTATTTATCAATTTTACCGAGAATTTTTCGTTGAGTGTGGTTGGATTGATGGATATATTGTTATCCATCATAATAAGTCCAGAAAGTAAATGCTCTCAATGATAAAAAAGCCGTTTCTATAGTACAGAGTTTTACAAGACAAAGTTCCATTTAAGAAAAGTTTCTACTTATTTTTTCTTATCGAGAAATTATCTCGATATTGTTATCGCTAATTAAATCGGAATGAATATCGATAAATTCTCGTTTTCGATGTAATTCACCATAATGAAAACAAGACACTTATGGAGAAATTATTGAAAAGAATCGTTATCGATAGTGTATCAATAATATTATCGACTTAACTACTATCGACTTTATCGATAATATTATCGACTTAACTATCGATTAATTATTGTTCTCGATAATTTCTCGCTACTAAAATTCATTCAATGCTGTGTAGCTGCCGCATGACCATTGAAAGTCTGATTTTCGTTCTGGTCTATGAGCGCGTACGTTTTGGTAGGTACACGTAATGAGATCTCATATTTAATACAAATTAGAGATCAAATATTTTCTGCGGTTCGCGTCAAAATACATGTAATAAAATATACATAACTACAAGAAAATACACTTTATATTAAGATTCCAAAATCGAGCAGAGTTAATATGCTTCTGACTTTGTCTAATAAACTAATTGTTATGTTATTCCTTATGCTACGAGAAATTCATAATTTCTTTATGTATTATCAACTATGAAGCTATACCCTCTAGCCTCTGATGTTTCCATATTTCCATAATCTATATATATAAAAAATAACATGTAGAGTAACCTATGGGCATTTCCAGAAAAAAGTCCACCGTGACCCAAAAATTAAAAGTTATTAAAAACTTATTATTTAATAATATTATCTAAGAGAAACCTTTAAATTTTATTGATTAAGCAATTTGAATATAAACACATTCACCATGATGATCAAATCGTCTGCACTGTTTTACAAATGTAATTTTTCTTTTTAGTAAATGTTAAGTAAAAGTTTCGTAAGCGTTTTTGTTGAAGTAAAAATGGAAGGCATTGGCTAAAAATAATGAAAAATGGTTGCGTTAACGAGAGGCAGAATATATTAAACTTAATTACCAAATTAATTAATTACCCAATTGAATAACAATGCAAATTTAACCCTTTATAGCTCAATGTCTTAAAAAAGTAAAATTAAATCTTATTTTGATTGCTTAAGGCAAATACAAAAAAAACGCGTTTGCTCTTTTTTTATTATTTTATAAATAAACAGAAATTATTCTGAAATAAGGGATTGTAACATATATGTAACATTGCATTAATATGGTTGCTTATTTTGCTTGTTATAGCATAAAGTTACTCCACACTTTCTGCAAAACGTTTGCGAAACGTCTTTGCACCCCGGCAGCTTACAACAGATTCTTTTTTCTGTCCATTCTGGCCAATGTCCAACTTGATCCTGTCTTACCGCCATTGGAGGGATACTCGTATACTTGGACCTCTATGTTTTTTTGCTTGAATTTCATTCTCAACTCTTGGGCATTGGATAGTAGACTTTGTTCTCATTTTGCAAAGTACGACAGCAACCTCTTGGCGAAAATTGGCTGATGAAAGATGTGCGCCCTGCACGTTATTTATCGCACGAACTCTCCCATACAACAGCCAGGCATTCAACATTGTAAGGTCTAAAAAGTGGTAAAATAAACAAACCTTTCAAAGTTTGCTTAGCAGTAATATTTTGTATCTACCCATTATGCTTTGGGAAATGTCATTTTTCTTTTACCAAAGATCTTTCTATACAGCTATTCCAATGCTTCTTTACACTTAGTAGATGAATTAGTGACATAACATAAGCCCAATCCTATGAATTGCTCTATGTCACTTTCTGACACGCGAGATGCTTTGCTGAGTTCTTTTTTTGAACTATGCATATGTTTGTTTGTTCACATATGAGCTTGATTAGGTCTTTGGGAAATATTTGAAAAATAAAATGAGCTGGTGTATTTAATTCTAAGCTACTTGTATCTAAGCCCTCCTCTCCTGTAAATCGAAGCTGATTTTCATTCAAGAGTAGATTTTTTTTCTCCCAGCATATTTTAGGCTTGCTTTTCTTTCAACATCCTGATACTCCCGGTGTACATTACTGATTACTTTCATTGACGAGTATGGATGAAGACTCCACATTATTATAGTCATCGATTATATTTTCAAAACCCAGGTCATCTTAATCGACACCAAACGAATCTTGCATACTTTTGGAAATACTGTCATCATCAAAATCGCGGCCGTCTTCACTATCTTCGTAGTACATTAGTAAATTTTTAATTTCATCATCTGTCAAAGCCATCCTAATAAAATAAATATGATATAAAGCAATATTGCAGATATGTCACAAAGCATTATTCACTTGACATGCCAAAACTATGGAAAGTTCGACTTATAAATGCCAATTTCAAGACAATGAACTTACCTGTATATTTTCACAAAAATAGGTATCAGTTCCCACTTCTGATCTGATAACTACGCTTCTTAGAAAAAAATATATATTTACTTAGGTATTTAGTGATGTGTATAATTGAAATAGGTATTTGTGAGCATAAAACCGGTTTATTGCAGATCTGTTACAAAAGCGATAAAGGATTAAGTAACGTAACGCCAGTAACGTCACGTCAGATGACTAAGCCTAAACAAAATGACGGGAAAAGATTTTTAAATTTGATTACTTGTGAAATAAACTTATATTATTTCAAAACCTTAAAAAAAAGGGTTTTATACGAAAAGTCTTGCCCAATTCGCAGAGTTTTGCAAATTTTGTAATCCAAGTCGAAAACTGCTTCCGTTTTTTGTAACATCACGCCAGAGCATAGTTTTGCTTATCTATATACAAATAGGCGAAGGCAAAACAGTTCAGTATCATTTTCTCCTTTGTTTCTCCATCGATTTTGATGACTTTTTTATTTTTGCAATGAGTCCGAGTAGGCAGAAAGAGTGCACCGAATAGTTAAAAAAAAAAATGCTAGCCGGAATACACGGTTTTGAAGTTTTTTTTTTTAAATGAATCAGATTAGGGAGTAGGAGTGCAACAAATAGTTTTAATGAAATATGCTAGCTGGAATACCCGTCGTCGCTCGAGGTTGGTATGGCAAAATGGTCGAATTTCGACCTTTGGCGTACTCTAGTATCTTTATATCCTTAGAATCGATTGTTGTAATTCTTTTACTTAATATAAGAAGTAAAATAATACTTTTAAAAATTTCACTTTTTCATTAATTTTTTTAATATTTTTTCGTTCAAATCGTACGTAACAACGCCAATTGGAAATGCCCATATGCAGAAATGCCCATTAAATTCGAAAATGGTGAGCTTAAGCTATTTTTCGAGATTTTTTTTTAGGGATTCGGACTACAGCGCCCTCCGGTGTTCAAGATAAATCAAAACAGATAGCGCCACAAAGCTCAGCGTACCGTAAAATGTCTTACTACAAATTTTTTAAGATATTTCGATGAGAGGCTTAGGATATTTTTGAAGGATTTGCACAGCAGCGTACCCAGGTGTTCGAAATAGAACAAAATTGATTGCATCAAAACACTCACCGTGCCAAAAAACTCCTATATGCACATTTTTATGATAATCGGATGAACGGTTTTTTGTAAAGCCTTGTACTGCAGCGCCCTCTGGTCGTACTCATCATCTCAAAAACCACTACATTACAATTTTCGCTAATCAGATGAGTGATTTAGTATTCTATTGAGTATTTATCCATAGGCATTCTTTTTTACTATACTAGGTGAAAAGATCGTAAAAGTTCAATCAATTCCATGAATTGATGTTCTTACTTTTCAGATGTAAAGGTAGCTTTTTGAAATTCCACTTCTGAAGTGCACAAAGTGCAAAAATTGATAAGTGACATACTCGTTAAAATATTTAAAAAATTCAAAATAAGTATTTATTTGTTTTTGTCCAACTCATAGGATCAATTTAAGTTTCACAGCCTCTTTAGCATCCCTTTCAGATGGTATAATTAGTTTTTTAAAAACTCCTCTTGTAGTATTGTATAAAGAATTCATAAAAAAACTATCTATCTTTGATCAAATAACCTTGACCTTTGACTGAGCTTATCCCAACTTTTCAGTTGGCATGATTCGTTTTTTTATACTAGTTACAAAAGACTAGTCGCAGGTCTAGTCTGATATTACGCGTACAAACCCTTAAATCAATTAGTTCCGTAAATTTAACATAAACATTTTCTTATAGTTGAACCATTCACATGCCTAGTTGAATCCAATTAAATTACATTGTTTTCATACTAAAAAACTAACAAGCAAGCATGCATCGCAAAATAGGTCAAAAGGTCAACAGTTCAAAGTCAAGGACAAGCAATAATTGTGCACCGAAAACTGTTGACGTCTGTAAATTAAAGGCAATAAAATTCAGCTTCTTTGCTGCATGTGCCCACACAACAGATCGAGTTCAACGAGCACAGAGAGCAGCAGTGCTTCTTTAGCCTTTTGGCTAAAACTAGCTACACAGTTCATCATCATATTTCAATTACAAACAACCACCTCCACATAACACTTCCGCGCCAGCCTTGTTAAGCTCCGAACTTATATTGCTGCTGCTGCTGCTGCTACTGCTGCATTTGTATGAGTTCCCGCAACTGGGCTATGCTTGGGTGCTGACGCGCTATTACCGACTCTTGCTGACGCCATGGCATTCATTTTAAGCCGATTGACTGCAGTGTGTGTTTAAGTGTTGCAAGCTCGTTTCAACGGTTCGTCCAACAACATTGCCGACGTGCATTGCACTCGGTGCATTAAACTGCTGCATTGACCTAGTTTTTTTCGGATTTGGTGTCGTCGTTGTCGTCGTTGCCTTTGTCATCATGGAGGCCTTTTTTTATGTTTTCTTTTTTCTTTTTTTGCCACATTATAGCCGCTTGTGTGTGGGGCTTGTTGAAACTGTTAGAGGGTTGGCTTGAGCGGGTGCCATGGTAGTGTGGTAATTGTTGTTTGTAGTGCTGCTGACACTGTAAGCTTCCGTTAGTTGGTTTTGAGGCACAAACACGGGTGTGATGAACACCTCATAGTATGCGTTGATATTCTCTGATTTACACTAACAATAATTTCTCAAACAAGAGATAAATAGTTGCTAACAAATTAATCGATTGACTGTCGTTGATGCTATCAATTTAACTGCTTTCTCGATGTGAGTTTTATGCACATCCGTCTTTCGATCTGTCTATCACTGATTTCAGCGGAAATTCGGAAATTCAGCTCATTTCGACACTCGTTCATGCTGGCTGTAAGTATCTAGATATAAACAACGGAACGGAACTACTTTTCAAGATTATTTATAGATAGGTCATTTCGATGAAGTCATTGCAAACGTCTACAAAAAAGAATGCTATTACCTTAAGCCTGCCTTTGTTTTAAGGCATTTTAAAATTTAAACTTGCTGTTTTCAACTCATGCACTCATATCGTTTGGCTTTATAATAAAATGCAAACGATTCTTATAAAAGTTATGACGTTATTGCGAACAAACGGAAACACAAAGAGAGGGTGAAAAAAAAAAAAATATTTAAACAAACCGGATGCATTGCAGAAAAAGCTTTTGTCAGCTGACCTTTAAAAGCTTTTATACATAAATTTCTTGTATTTGCAATTCAAAATCGCTACATTATTTCATGTGTTCATGCTATCATTACTATTGATTTAATTCCACCACAACTGTTTTTTCCAGAAATATATACAATTTTTTTTTGTATTTATACCGCTTAACATTTTTATTGGCAAAATTTATCTAGATTAAAACAAAAAAATCCCAAATATTTTCCATATATATGGAATTGTTTACAAAATACTTCTATTCAGCTTCTTTGAATTACCAAAAAGATAAGATAAATTTGTGGTGAAAGTATCATCTGACCTTTTGTGTAATAATCTCTTCTGTGAAATCTGGTGTGTATAATAAAGTCATTTGAGAATACCGTTTTTAAACCTTTTGTTGCACATTGCCGCACCCATAGCTTTTTTTGATCATAACTCATCGTCTACTATCAACTATAAACCAACGTAATGTTGATTTGCTGTATACGTTGGTAAGAGGAAGTTAAAAGGATGCTTAGCTAGAAATCATTAGAATTCTCAAAACATTTAAATTTTACAGCAAATCTTAAAAAAAGTATCTAAAATGGTCAGTTTAAAGTTTTGGTTTGCAGGTTGCCACCTCTAGAAAAATTGCTGCAAATGTCGAAAACCTCAAGTAAATCCACCTGATTTAAGAATTTATAAAAATTTACTGAATTCTACATGAATTTTACAGTGCTTGCAGGTTGCCAACCTTTGAAAAATTTCCACAAATGTCGAAAAACTCAAATAAAACCTCTTGATTTAGAAAATTTATAAAAATGTACGTGTGTGTATATGAAGTTCAATATGAACGTTGCAGTGCTTGCAGGTTGCCACCCCTGTAAAAATTTCCGAAAATGTCGAAAAATTTAAGTAAGACCTTTAAGATTTAGAAAATTTATATAAATTTATTGAATTTTACATGAATTTTGCAGTGCTTGCAGGTTGCCACCCCTTAAAAAATTTCCGCGAATGTCAAAAAAATCAAATAAAACTCCTGATTTAGAAAATGTATTAGAATTTATTGAATTTTACATGAATTTTGCAGGTTGCCACCTCTTGAAAAATTGCTGCAAATATCGAAAAACTCAGATGAATCTTCCTGATTTAGAAAATTTATAAAAATTTATTGAATTTTACATGAATTTTGCTGTGCTTGCAGTTTGCCACCCCTTTCAAAATTGCTGCAAATGTCGCAAAACTCTAGTGAAACCTCCTGATTTAGGAAATTCATAAAAATTTATTGAACTTCACATGAAGTTTCCACTGCTTGCAAGTTGTCACCCCTTGAAAAATTGCTGCAAATGTCGAAAAACTCAAATAAAACCTCCTGATATAGAAAATTTATAAAAAATTTATTGAATTTTACATGGATTTTGCAGTGAATGGAATTTATTATTATTATTGAATTTATTTATTTATTTTTTAAATTCAGAAAATCCTGAATTTATTATATACTCTGATCGCTTTAATTTCATAGAGCAATGCATCAAAATTCTTAATACCAATCCTGGGTCTGTGCGCTACCATACTAACAATGTAACGAAAATACAAAAATATCACTGAAAATATTACTAAAATGCAATAAAACTTCAATGACACCATTAAACAAAGGTGTTGGGACTTTTATGACTTTTTAACAAAAAGTCTTTAAGTAAGAGTTTTAAGAAAACCTTATTATGCTAAAGATATTATTTATGATCCAAAAGTAAAAGTTGTTAAATAAGAATTATTTAACAAGAGTTATTTAATTTAACGACGTCTACTAAGGTCAAAATGAAACCAAAATATTTTTGTTTTATACTTAAAATACATCATAGGCTCATTCCATGAGATTTCATAAAAAAGTCACATCACCATCTACACCAAGAAAAAAAGCTTATGCAATATTAACAAAAAAGCTAGTATAATTAATAAGATGGCTTTGGCAGTTTAATTTAAGTTTTACATATTAACTTACAGATATTGAGTTTGGCGATAAATTAACTCAGTATTTTGTAATTTATACAATATCGTTTTGACAGTTTATATTAGCATGCATGCTTGATCTGCCGCACATAGTGTTTAAGTTTAAAAAAAAAAAATCTTTGTTGAACTATCAAAGTTAAACAGACACACTTATAAACAGGAAGAAGTGTAAAATATACTTCTACTTTAAATTAAACATTGTAGCTAGCAACATATTTCTTGGGCGAATAAGCATTAGTTTCTTATTTCCATACAATTTTCTTTAGCCAAGCCGGCTTAGGTGATATTACTAAAAAAAAACAAAAAAGAATTTAAAAATTGTATATAAATCCCCCATCATTAGAGACCACATTATATACTTTTATAAATTTTTGTCTCTTACAGTTAGCCAGTAGTGCCACACGAAACACTTTGGTGTCTGCCCAAAAAGTGTGTTTTAAGGTTTTACGTTGCCTTTATATCCTAATTTCTAAAATCGAAATTTCTAAAAAGAAACAATCGACCAAACTAGCAAAAAAAAAAAAAAACGTAGGCAGTGGGGGGACTGCCCACAGAAGTGAAGACTTAAAGGTATAGCTTTTTTGAGCTTCCGCTGTTATGAATAACATAGCTGTTATGTTATTAAAAATTATTATAAAAGTAGACGCGTTCTACTATTTTAAATCTTTTTATGCGTTATAGAATGTTTAAGTTGCTATTTTTTTAATGTTTGTATATAATATATTTGTTACTCAATTACTTTGATTGGGTAATCGGTAATTGGCTTTGTAATCGGTTAATAATCGCTTCGGTAATTGGTAATCGGTTCGTAATCGCTCCGGTAATCGGTCGGTAATCGCTTCTGTAATCGGTAATCAGTTGGTTATCGCTTCGGGAATCGGTTGGTAATCGGTAATCGGTTGGTAAATTGCTTCGGTAAACGGTAAAAGGTAGGCAATCGCTTCGATAATCGGTTGGTAATTGGTTGATAATCGCTTTGTTAATAGCTTCGGTAGTTGGTTCGGTAATTGGTTCGCTAATTGGTTCGGTAATCGGTTGGTAACCGCTTCGGTAATTGGTAATCGGTTGGTAATTGGTAATCGGTTGGTAATCGCTCCGGTAATCGGTCGGTAATCGCTTCAGTAATCGGTAATCAGTTGGTTATTGCTTCGGGAATCGGTTGGTAAATCGCTTCGGTAAACGGTAAGAGGTTGGCAATCACTTCGGTAATCGGTTGGTAATTGGTTGATAATTGCTTTGGTAATCGCTTCGGTAATCGGTAATTGGTTCGGTAATCGGTTGATAATCGCTTCTGTAATCGGTTGGTAACCGCTTCGATAATTCGTAATCCGTTGGTATTTGCCTTGAAATCGGTAATGGGTTTGTAATCACTTCGGTAATCGGTAATGGGTTTGGTAATAGGTTAGTAATCACTTCGGTTATTGGTTACGTAATCGGTAAGTAATCGCTTCGGTAATTGGTAATCGGTTGGTAATCGCCTGGTAATCAGTAATGGGTTGGTAATCAATTCGGTAATCGGTAATCAGTTAGTAATTGGTAATTGGTTGGTAATTGCCTGGTTTGTTTTATTTAATTGCCCTAATTTGTTGTAAATCGCTTCGGTAATCAGTAATCGGTTGATAATCGCTTCGGTGATCGGTAATCGGTTGGTAATTGTTTCGGTGATTGGTTGGTAATCGCTTCGGTAATTTATAATTGGTTCGGTAATTGGTCGGTAATAGCCTCGGTAATCGGTATTTAGTTTTGTAATTGGTTGTTAATCGCTTCGGTAATCGGCCTGGTAATAGGTTCGGTAATGGCTTTGGTTTTCGGCTTGGTAATTCATAAAAGGGAAGGCTGTACGGCAATAATTTCTGTTGCGCTAACAGCGCGATAATATCGCGAATCTATAGTTTTGCTCTCTACCAAAAAAATCCTCAACGCGCCTAAAGATGTTTCCACTTCAAAAACCATAAAAATCTAGAATCAAACTGCTTAGCCAATATTTTTGGTCGATTAAATTTCCAGTTCAGGAAATCACTAAATTGCCCAGGTCATCAAAACTAAAAATCTATAGAATCACATGAATATTTTCGACAAACATCCATGACTAGCTACGATAAAGTGATATACTTTTTGGTTGCACTCACTCATTTGAATAAATGTGGTAAGCACCACTTATGTCATGCACACTGAATGACGACTGTTAAGTCGTCAAAAAGAAAACAAGCAAATTTTACCACGAAACATGTAAAAACCCTTGAAACAGAGCGCCCATAAATAGGATTATGTAAACGACCTTGGAATACACAAAAATGTACAAAATTTTTGCATGAATTGCGCACATATCCGAGCCACTGACTGGCTGATTGTTGGTTGCTGTGACTGACGTTTTTTCCAAACATGCATGCAGCATGTTAACTCGGTTGAATAAATAAACAAACAGCCAGCCGATGGCAAGGTTCGGTTGATTGGCTGTGGGTGCCCAGAGTCAGCTGCAATCTGCAACAATATCAAATCAATGGGCTATAAAATATGCAGAGTAGTGGTTAAGTTTAACTTCCCCACTCACTCTTATTGTATCTATGTATTGAGGCTAGTATACTCCCTCTCTCTCTTTTTATATCTCGCTTTCTCTGATTCAATTACGAAACGACCTGACCCAACAACGCTGAACATTTACTTTCATTAAACTTTGACCTAGAATTCTTGAAGCTGCACTAAAATAAAAGCGCCAATGTTGGTTGATGGATGCATTGACCTGATTTTTAGAACCAGAAAACCATCTACCTCTCTCTCCCTCTCTCTCTCGCTCTCTCTCTCATATACCCAGTATGCTTATGAGTCTCTTTTTTCTTTCTTCTTTACAGTTGAATTTTTACTAAAGTTGTGACGCGTCAAGAATCGTCGCATAAACTTGGCTCACTTCGGTTAAAACGCTTTTTATACTGAATTCTACTGCAACTAAAACAAGGAAGAGATTCTCGGTGTAAGCATCACAAAATACAAGGATGTAAAAACCCACAAAGTTGGGTGACCAGCTATAATTGGGTCAACATTACGTGCAGCAATTACCAGGACAAACAATTCTGGCAATTGCAACAGCCAAAAAAAAAAAAAAAAGCAGCAATAGCAACAAGAACAACTACAAATACACGTTTGTGCAATGAATCTGTCATCCATGATGTATCGTCTAAATGTACAACATCCACAGCAGCAGCAACAGTCCACACAGCAGCAGCAACAACAATCTACGCAGCAACAGCAACAACAAAACACCTCAGCAATACCCAGTCATATAATACTACAACAACAAATACATGCTGCCAATGCTGCTAGTCCGGCTATAACACTGCAGCAGGCAGCATCAGGAGGCACGCATTTAATAACGGGTATTCGTGGTGCTGTTGACACCATTGGTGGCCTAAGTGGCGCAGTTGGTGCTGCTGGCAGCACTTCTGTTAGTAGTCATCAGCAGCAGCAGCACCATCAACATCAGCAACACCAACAACAGGTGCATCATCATGCACATGCGCGTCACAATCAAACCTCAACTGCCGCTGCTGCAACCTCCTCATCGTCTTTGTCGTTATCTTTGTCGTCGTCGTCGTCGTCGTCTACATCGTCTTCCGCTTCCGCTGAAGATAAATTAAAAATGTTAACAACTGCCATTAAGACGGAACCACTGCATGACGTCATTGCCTTGACTGCTGTCAACAACAGCAATCATAACAATAATAACAACAAAAACAACAGCAGCAGCAACAACAGCAATGGTGCTGTTGCTCTAACGGTTGCCACTGGCAGCAACAATTCTGCAACATCAACAAGTGTGGCCCACTTGAACAGCGTGAATTCCATTAACCTAATTGTTGGTGTTGGAAAAAATGCTGCAGCAGCCGCCACTACATCAACGTCCGTTGGGTCAGCAGCTGCCTTAAGTGTTGCTGGCAGCAGCAGCAGCAATACCACGAATGGTCATCTAGTTTTTGTGCCTTCGAAGCGTCCACGTCTCGAGGGGTGAGTTTTATTTGCTTTTAGAGAAAATTGGAGAAGAAGTAAGTAATTAATAATATATTTTTTTTTATTCTCGCCCCCACAGTCCTGAGGATTGGATTTCTTCGCCTAGTCCCGGTAGTGTGCCCAGCTCGGCACCACCGCTAAGTCCTTCACCTGGTTCCCAGAATCATAGCTACAATGCAAATATGTCGAATGGTTATGCATCGCCATTATCTGCCGGAAGCTACGATCCATACAGTCCCAATGGTAAAATAGGTGAGTCAAAAGTATGTTTTTAATTTTTTATTGGTTTTTTTTGGTAAAACAACAAAACTGTGAAAGGTTATAATGAGAAGTATAACTGAAAAAGAACTATTATTGTTTTTCCCTGATTTAGTATAGGTTCATGATATGTTTTTTAAACTCGACTATAATGCGATATAAGAAATTATTTTTGTTTTTTTTTTTTATTTTAATTGAAAAACGTTTAGCAAAGTAAAAAAATATTAAATTGAAAAACTTTGAATAATACAATTAATGAAATTAATAATAATTATTATTGAAGTCAATCAAGGTTCAGTTTGGTTTATTTCGTAAAGATTATATGGAAAAATTAATTGGAGTGCATATATGGTGTAATTTTGTTGTTTTCATTAAGGTTTCATTGTCTTCTGAATTGGTATTAATAAATTCTCCAAAAGAATTCGACTTCACAATGGTGGTTTTTTCAAATCAATTTGAAAATTTTAATTAAAATCAAACTTTAAATTTAAATTGCATTGGAATAAAATTTGATGCAAAATTAATGTCAAAAAACATATATTTTTCCATAAGAACTTGGCATAACTTTAACTTTCCTAATAAATTCGCCACCAGTTCTAAGCCCAGAATAGAGCACAATGTGAGCGGCAAACTGAAAATATAAAGAAAGAGTATATTTTGACGCCTTATGCCGTGGTTATGCAAGGCAAACATGTTTGATGAGCTTTTTTGTTGTTAGTACTTTAAGTATAAAAGGAGAAATAAGCTTTCATCTCTTTTGCGTTAAACAAAAAAGCTTACCAAACATGTTTGCTTAGCATAACCACGGCATTAGTGGCAAGCTTTCTTTCTCTCACTTTGTGCGGATCTTGAACGTTTATATGGAACTTTCTTTGTGTGTACGTTTGGCCGATAATCGTTCGTCTCTGTTTATATTCGGTGCTTTTTTTTTCTCTTTCTTCACACAAATGTGAATAAAAAATTAAAAAAGGAAGTTTTCAATAAATAGCTTAACGTTATATTAGGAAATATATTATTTTGGGAAATATATTAGAATGAAAATCGAATTCCTGCAACTGCAATTGCTTGATTCAGTGCATACAGAGCAGAGCTGGGTTGTAATGATTTCTTTTGGAATTAATTCCGCCTCAATTCCAATTCCTTGGTATTAGGAATTGGTAATTGGTCATCTCAGTTCCTCAGGATTGAAATTGGAAAAAAATCATCAAATCCACTCCAGGAATTGTAATTGGTAATTGAACATCTCAGTTCCTCAGGAATGGAATTGGAAAAAAAAATCATCAATTCCATTACGGAATTGTAATTGGTAATTAAATTTTTCAATTCCACACGAATGGAATTGGAAAAAAATGGTCAATTCCATTATGGAATTGTAATTGGTAATTGAACATCGCAATTCCTCAGGAATTGATAATTGAACATCTCAATTCCTCAGGAATTGAAATTTTCAATCCCATTATACGAATTGTAATTGAGGTTACTGTAATCCAAATACAATTGTAATTGAGATTACTTTAATCCAAATACAATTGTAATTGAGATTACTGTAATCCATTTACAAATGTAATTGAGATTACTATTATAAAATTACAATTGTATTTGAGATTACTCTAATCGAATTACATATACAATAAACTCCAATTACAATTTCTGTAATGGAATTGAAGATTACAGGAATCCAAATACAATTGTAATTGAGATTACTGTAATCTAATTACAATTGTAATTGATATTACTATTACCCAATTACAATTGTATTTGAGATTACTCTAATCCAATTACATATACATTAAACTCCAATTACAATTCCTGTAATGGAATTGAAAATTTCAATTCCTGAGGAATTGAGATGTTTAATTAACAATTACAATACCGTAATGGAATTGACCATTTTTTCCAATTCCATTCCTGTGGTATTGAAAAATTCCACAATTTACAATTACAATTACAATTTCGTAATGGAATTGATAATTTTTGTCCAATTCCATTCCTGAAGATTTGAAAAATTCATCTACCAATTACAATTCCTGGAATGGAATTGACGATTTTTTTCCAATTCCATTCCTGAGGAATTGAAATGACCAATTACCAATTCCTAATTCTAAGGAATTGGAATTGAAAACTAATAAATACTTTTTGACCCAGCTCTGATACACAGTAGTGGTAAGAAAATGAGCACATTATTGAATAAACTCTAAAAAATTAAGTGTCACAAAGCTAAAAAGTATAATAAAGCACAAGAAAATCAATTTCTATGGTTTCCACCCAAAAAGACTGACTTATTAAAACCAAGGCTGCGTAAATTCGAATTTCGTAGATTCGACTCCAACTCCGACCAAATAATTAAAAAACTCTAATGAGTTTTTATTTTAATTTTTAATAAATATTTATTTGAAAATATACTCTTTTATTTATGAAGATTACAAATAGTATTAAATAAAAAAAAAAAAAAAAACGAAATGGCTATTTCAGCCCTTGTAAGAATTTTAACCGAGCTTCTTAGGATCAATTGTGTTGTGTGTGTGTTGTGAAATGTTTGAACACAAATGATTGAGAACTGGACCTACTAGTTTTATGCCGACTCCGAACGGCTTATGTTCTCTGAGGTTTGCCATTGTCTGCAGAGAGCGGTGACGGCCGAACAGAAAAATGAACTCAATTGAAAAAACTTTCTGTGTCAGATGGGGGATTCGAACCCGTGTTCTCTGGCGTATGAGCCACACACTCTACCCACTACGTTACGGCTGCCACTAGTATATAAAATATATTAAATTCAAATTTACTAAATAATTTAATATTATTAAAGAAATTCAAAATTTAAGCATTTTTTAGAAATAAAATTACTTCCATGAGATCCTCTTTGATAATTTGATTTGATAATTTTTAGCCCTGAAAAAGATTTGATAATTTTTAGCTCTGAAAATAGTCGTTCGACACTGACTTGAGTTGGCGGCATTGCTGTTACCATGGCTATCTCTTTAATAATATCAGGATAGATATTATTACCTTTTTCTACATTCTACAGTTTGGAAGATCTCTTCTATATTGCAACCTCCTTTCACGCTTCAACAAAATCTTGTCAAAAATTTTGTTTTTTTATATCTACTGGACCTTGCTTGTTCAGCCAGCGCACAATGGGGTATTGTATGGGCTTTTAGGCATATAATTATATAAAAAAAAAACAGTTTTGAGTTAAATGAATCCGGTTAAATTTCAGAAAGCTTTTTGGTACAAGGCATGACAGAATTATAATTGTATTATGCTTACAAGGTACCATTTTTTCGTAGATTATAATGGTATTTTTAAAAAAAAGGCCACTATCCCCGCTGTGGCCCAAGCAACCCCTTGAAATATAGCGGGTTCATTAAAGTAGACTTAAGCCAAAAAATTTATCTCACATTACTAGTTAAGTTAAAGAGTACTACGCAAGTAAAAATCAACTTTTTTGCTTTCGTTCACGCGTAGTGAAAATTCGAATTTTTTTGCTATTTTAAAGTATATTTTTATTAAAAAAGGTTTTATGTGGAAAGCTTTTTAATGGAATCTTCAACTTCAATAATTGTGGTTCTTACTATATAAAATTTTATTTTGAGTAAATGTTTGAAAAAAAAAAAATAGTTTTTGTTTGTTAAAGAATGAATTGAAAAATTAAGGGTTTTTGTTATTCAAGTGGCGTTAATGTGGTTTCTTTTGTACATTTTTGTCCTCTAATTGTGGTTTATTACAAACATAGACCGCCCATAATAAGTGCATTAAGTTTGGTTGTGCCATTTTGGCCTCTTCGGAATTTATGAAATTTTTTGTAAAATAACTCCTGTCACTTTAATCATAACAAGCAAGTGCAGCCACCAAACAATGTAATGCTATGCAATGTAATCATATTGTTTGACGTGCGTGGCTGGTATGCATAAGAATCCAGGTTCGTTTCCCATCTAACACAGAATGCTTTTCAATTGAATTAATTTTTCTGTTCGGCCGTTGCCTCTCTGCAGGCAATGAAAAAACTCAGAGAGTATAAACTGTCATGTAAAGCTTATTGAGAGCATGAGATGTTCGGAGTTGGTATAACGCTTGTAGGTTCAGTTTTGATCATTTGAGTTCAAACATTTTAAAACACGCAGAACACAATTGATCATAAGTAGCTCGGTCAAAGTCCTTTCAAGGGCTGAAATGGCCAATTCTAATAAAATAATAAAAAAAAAAATTGCCACACTCCCCTTTAACCGCCCACATGTCAATAAAAATGCTATATTTCAGACAAATTTGGTTATATTGGACTAAATTTTTCTAATTGAGTTCATATTCACTATACCAAATATCTATTAAACGGCAACTGCACTAAAAATGGACGTGATCGTTCTATAAATACGCCCACTTTTTAGAAATTACAATTCCAGATCCGTACATGTTTTGATTGTGAAACTTGGTGTGTAAGTGATGTGTTCAAGTGGTGGTTAGTATTTATATACATTTTAGCACGCCCACTTTTACCACCCATCTTATATATAAAGTTGAACATCATCGTGTCTGTATGTAGCCCAACTGCTCCTTAACCATTTGTTCGACTTCAACCATTTTAATTTTAATCCAATTTCTAAATCGTCGAATTACGAATCCAATTTCGCTCCAATATTCCTATACCCTATATTCTTATTAGGAGCACTTTTAAGCCTAGAAAAGTGGGCGAATTTAGACAAAAGGGTGTGGTCATTTAATTCTTATCGAGCTCCTACGACGATTTGTCCGACTTCAACTTAATTTTGCCCATATATTCTTTGGTATAGTAAGCAGTGCGTAGTTTTAAAAATTGCACTTTAATTTTATTCTTCTTCTACACCAAATTTTGCACATTTATTTTTTGGTAGAAGGAGCATTTTTAAGCCTAGAAAAGTGGGCGTTATTAGACAGAGAACTTTATTGGACTTTAATTCTAATCGAATTCCTTCTTCACTGTTTGTAAGACTTCAACTAAATTTTGCACATCTATTCTTTTGAATAATGAGTAGTCCATAGTCTAAAGTAGTGGGCGATATTAGACAACTAGACACCCAAGTCCTAAGACTTTTTTAATAATTCCACTCATGGACTTTTGCGTGACATTCATCTCTCGGGTCATGATTTTTTATTTTCTGAGCGGATTTCGCTGAATTCTGAATTTTGACAGCTTTGATGACTTGCGGTGTTCAAACTTTTTAGGACAACCCGGACGGTGGCAGTTTTTTAATATCTCCAGTAGATCCTATAGATCAACATTCGACTAATCCCGGGCCGGCGGAGCGTTTTGAAAATATCATATTTTGTCACTTCACACTTAAATAGTGCTATAACAGCCATACGTTCCATGTTATCTGAGCACTTCATGGTAAAAGATGGAAACATTTAACAATTCCTACCACTGACTAACGCTTTACAGGTTATATTTCGTAAGCCGTGTGGTAATAGCGGGTTATGTTCAATTTTTCTATTGGAATGTGTACGTTCAATATTGTAACAGTGTATATGTCCCTACTAAGAAAATGCGCGAGTATATTTACGAACTCATTTTTAAACAGTTTTTTTATAATTTGCCAAACGAAGAAAAATCACGATGAGGGCAGGTCAAATATGTCGACGACGAAAAACCATCTCTAAAGACGAACCACGGACTTTCGCATGCACAAAATAATTAGACTAGGTCACTCCAAACTGTTATACAATTTAAAATAAATAAAAATTTCAAGAAAAAGATGAACATGATAACGCAGAAATCTAATAAAGTTCATATAGTAAGTGGTGAAGAGATGTTTTCAGTGCGAGTTTCCACAACAAAAACGCACTCATAATTTGAGTGAATTGAATTTTTTTTAAGAAAACTCTCTGGTTGAACGCATTTGGCTCATTTAATTAAGTTTTAATTAGCGACGTAAACAAACAACAAATATATACATATATACATGAGCCTACATAGCTGATTAAAATTCCGATCAAAGCAGCTGATATGAATTTGTATGGTGCATAATTAAAATTTTATTTTATTTTTGAATTAATTTTTTGGATGACACTGTTGTTATTTTTGTTGCATTCACTTGGCCATTTTCAACGCCATTATACAATAGTACGCCGTCTTTAAGTCTAGCTACGGTTGATTGAATCGTTTAATTTGTAATGAATGCATCAAAATATTTGTCGAACTTCTTAGTTATCGGTCGATAATTTAATTATTTTTGAGAGTTTTTAGGGTATACTCAATTATTTTATTATTAAGTGTATGAGAAGGTATAATAAGTTCTGAAAAATTTTTTGTGGCTCAGTGTTATATTTAAAGTACATATTTAATTTTAGCCACCTCTATCAACACTCAAATGAAATGTTAAAATTTGATTTTAAAAAAAAAAAAGACATATTCTCCCCGACGGGGAATTGAACCCCGGTCTCCCGCGTGACAGGCGGGGATACTGACCACTATACTATTGAGGATGTTGATATTAAATCAACAAAAATGCATGTAGTTATATTCAGTCTGAGAGATATTAATAACCACAACAACAAATAAACTCGCTTTGCTCTCATGTCTTGACAAGATAGCGCCATCTATTGCAAAACAAGCAGCACAACGAAGCTTTTTATTTCGCATAAATAACTTAACAGATGACGCTTAAGCAGTAGTCAACAAACTGCTTTGTTCAATTTTTAATCGAAAGCAAAACAACTAAAAGCTTTTACTGAGACATGCTCTTCAAGCAACACCTGTCGAAAACTCAATTTCGCTCACACTCTATACTTAATCAACTAACACTTCATGATATAAACGCTTTGTTTTGTTTATATAATAAGTTATTGCACCCAAAAGCTTTTTTTTATATTTCTTCTGGCATTCATATTAGTGACTATTTTTAACAAAGTCTTGCCTGCTTGTCTGTTAGCCAAAGACGAATCAATTCAATGAGCAAAGCTTTTTTTTCTCTAAACTATGAGCTTGCTGTTATAAAACAGCGCAGAGTAAAGCATTTCACGTTATTAACCATGGCCGTCAAGCAGCTTTTTATTTACATTGATTAATCGCAAAAAAGCCGGTCATCCAGCCAGCAGCAGCAGTAGACACATTAAGACACAGACACAGTTTTCAATATGGCCGCATGTTGTCTATCTTGTTTGTTTGTGCGCTCTAGCGCGCTCTTTCCTTGTAGCAAAGCATGCATTTCATTTAATTACAATGACATGCGAAAAAATGTTTGGGTAGGTTTTTTATGTGTGCATGTATGTTGTATACAACTCTCTAGTAATTCGTTGGTACTATGTTATAAAGTGGTGCATAATTTCTTTGAATGACACAGAGTTTGATATAATAGATATTAAGAGTAACTTTGACAGCTTTCGAGCGCATTTTTGTTTATGCTATTATATTGAGAAGTTTCTGTGAAATGTGCTTAAAAGCAGCGAATTTTTCTATCAGTCAAAGCCATAGTTATTCTATGCTATAGCTTGAAGTCGTGTTCTTAAATAAAAAATAAACAAGATAATCTTAATAAGCTGCTATTTTGCTCTACAGTAATATTTTTTGTAAGAAAGCACTGTCGACATTTACCATGTTAGCAGTTATCACCGTAAGAACATAACATTACAGACTTTATCGAAATTTTCTGTTAAGGGATCTTAAATATTTTCATTTTACATTCATGCCTCATATAGTTCACACTCAGTTCATGGAAATGTAAGCATAAGGCACTTCTTGAATGCATATTTTAATCATCGATTCTCAGATCGATTGACCAACAAAATTTTGTTGCTGTCTTAGTTGACGTTTGGGGAGCTGTACTGTGGGGCTTTATTATTGGGATATAGTGTTGGGTTGTAGTGTGTGGTTGTAGTTTGTGGTTGTAGTTTGTGGTTGTAGTTTGTGGTTGTAGTTTGTGGTTGTAGTTTGAGTTTGCAGTGTGGGGTTGAATGGTGGGGTTGAATGGTGGGGTTGAATGGTGGGGTTATAGTGTAGGGTTATAGTGTAGGCTTATAGTGTAGGGTTATAGTGTAGGGTTGTAGTGTAGGGTTGTATTGTAGGGTTGTAGTGTAGTAGTGTAGTATGTGGATGAAGTGTGTAATTGTGGTGTGTGGTTGCAGTGTGTGGTTGTAGTGTGGTTGTAGTATGAGTTTGTAGTGTGTAATTGTAGTGTGTGGTTGTAGTTTGAGTTTGTAGTGTGTGGTTGTAATATGTGGTTATAGTGTGGCATTGTAGTTTGAGGTTGTAGTGTGTGCTTGCAGTGTGGGGTTGTAGTGTGTGGTTGTACTGTGTAGTTGTACTGTGTGGTTGTACTGTGTGGTTGTACTGTGTGGTTGTACTGTGTGGTTGTACTGTGTGGTTGTAGTGTGTGATTGTAGTTTGAGGTTGTAGTGTGTGATTGTAGTGGGGGGTTGAAGGGTGTGGTTGCAGTGTGTGATAATAGTTTGAGGCTGTGGTATGTGGTTGTATTGTGTGATTGTAGTTTGAGGCTGTAGTGTGTGGTTGTAGTTTGAGTTTGTAGTGTGTGGTTGTAGTATGTGGTTGTAGTGTGGCATTGTAGTTTGAGGTTGTAGTGTGTGCTTGCAGTGTGGGGTTGTAGTGTGTGGCTGTACTGTGTGGTTGTACTGTGTGGTTGTACTGTGTGGTTGTACTGTGTGGTTGTACTGTGTGGTTGTAGTGTGTGATTGTAGTTTGAGGTTGTAGTGTGTGATTGTAGTGGGGGGTTGAAGGGTGTGGTTGCAGTGTGTGATTGTAGCGTATGGTTGTAGTGTGTGGTTGTAGTGTGTGGTTGTAGTGTGTAGTTGTAGTTTGAGATTGTAGTGTGTAATTGTAGTGTGTGGTTGTAGTGCGTGGTTGTAGTTTGAGTTTGCAGTGTGTGGTTGTAGCGTGTGGTTGCAGTGTGTGATAATAGTTTGAGCTTGTAGTATGTGGTTGTAGTGTGTGATTGTAGTTTGAGGCTGTAGTGTGTGGTTGTAGTTTGAGTTTGTAGTGTGTGGTTGTAGTATGTGGTTGTAGTGTGGCATTGTAGTTTGAGGTTGTAGTGTGTGCTTGCAGTGTGGGGTTGTAGTGTGTGGTTGTACTGTGTGGTTGTACTGTGTGGTTGTAGTGTGTGATTGTAGTGTGTGATTGTAGTTTGAGGTTGTAGTGTGTGATTGTAGTGGGGGGTTGAAGGGTGTGGTTGCAGTGTGGGATTGTAGCGTATGGTTGTAGTGTGTGGTTGTAGTGTGTAGTTGTAGTTTGAGATTGTAGTCTGTAATTGTAGTGTGTGGTTGTAGTGCGTGGTTGTAGTTTGAGTTTGCAGTGTGTGGTTGTAGCGTGTGGTTGCAGTGTGTGATTGTAGTTTGAGGCTGTAGTGTGTGGTTGTAGTGTGGGGTTGTAGTGTGTGGTTGTAATGCTTGGTTGAATGGTGTGGTTGTAGTGCAGAGATGTAGGGGGGCTGTATTTGTCGGTTAAAATATGGAGTTGAAGTGAGGTGCTATAGGTGAAATTATAATGTAAGACTATAATAAGTCCTTTTATAGGCTGTATTTAAGAATGTAGTCCCATACTACAACTCCATATTACAGCCTTCAATAAAGACCCATTACAGTCTATAAATTCTATAGTCCTACGTTATGGAGTTGTAGTATAGAGCTGTAGTATTGGGCTACAGTATAGGGTAGTTATATGTGCCTGTACCATAGATAAAGAGAAAAGAAACTTCAATTTTGGACTGTGGGAAAGAGATAGCCGTATGTGTGTGTCTATCCCATTACCATACTTTAATTCAGTTTATTTTGTTTCATGTTAAGTTTACTGCATTCGCCACTTGTTCAATTAGATCAACAGAATGCAGTATTTAATAATATATTTTTCAATATTAAAACAAAATGTTCAATACTAACACAAAACCACAGCACACTCTCCAAAAAAATGGGACAACCAAACTCACCATAAGTGTGCAAGTCTGTAAAGTAACTTATTATTTCATATAAAATTGGTATCCAAATGTGTAACAGGTATTAATCAAGAAAAACTCCCCAATATCATGGGGATTAATAAATTTGCTACAAAATAAAAAATAAAAGCTTATATTTTTATAAAATATATATAATTTTTTTATAAATTCATTACTAGGAATTAGCTCAAAAGATGGTCGTGCTCGGAAATAATTAGTAGAAAGCTGGAAATCGATTTAATTGCTTCATAGGGATTCAAATGAATGTATTTGAAGTTTGTCCTATTGCACCTAATGAGCTTCGGTGCCACGCCTACTTTTATGTTTAATTTTTCAGCTTTTCGACCTTTAAGTTAAATTACTCGAAAGGTGCTGCTCCTAGAGAAGAGTGTTATAGTACAAAATTAAAGACCAAACTTCGAAATTTTCGGACTTTTTTATTTTTTCGCAAATAATTCAAAAATAGTTTATTTAGCAGAAAAAATATTTGCATCAAAAATAAAGAGCATACAATTTTGCTTCAATTCAGTATCAAAATAAAATAATATATGATATAATAGGCGAGATATTTAATTTTCAGAAACATGATTTTTTTCCAATTTTTTATAGCAAATCATTAAATTGGTTCAGGGTTTTATTCTAATTAAACCATTATTTTGCTAAAATTCGATGTTATTATTCAACAAAATTGCCTTCGAGCGCTATATACGTATATAACGATTATAGCGGTCATGCAATTTTTCAATAAAATTTTTATAGTATGATTTCTCTTCAGCCTCAAATTGTCGTCTAGAGAAAGTGACGTCATCAATTTAGTAAAACTTTCAAAACTTCGGCTCATTCATAGTGATCAATTAACTTGAAATATTATTATATAGAGAAAACTGAGACTATTTTTACAATTTATTAAATAAAAGTTATTCGCGCAAAAACGCGCAACTTTTTATTGCTGAATATGGAAGCGCACATATTCAAGTTTTGTATAGAATTTTAATTTCTACCTGATGCTACTGAATTCCTATTTAAAACTCCGCTGAATTTAAATTTTTTCGGTTAATCGCATACCAATCGAAATATATGCATTTTGTTCATAACGGTGACATCAAAAAATTGAGTGGTCAAGCCGACCGTGTAATGAGTCAGTAGGAATTGTAGTGTGAATTGCAGTCTAGGTTGTAGTGTAGGTTTTAGTGTAAGTTATTATGATTGCTAAAGTGTTGCTTATAATGTTGCTTATAGTTATGGATTAGCAACGACTACAAAAGCTATAGTAGTGCTTTCCATAGTCCGAAAGTCTTACAAAACTTATATGTATCTAGATTGGACTTACATAGTTCATATCATATGGATTGATTATAGTTCATATCCCTCCTGAATTGACCGCTAGAAGGATCAAATGAATGAACTGGTACCATTATATTTTACCTTTTTAGCATTTCTTCTGAATGCACCTATCCCTATCCGCCACCCTTCTGGGGGTCCCCATAGTAGGAACAAAAAAACTGTCGATTATAGTTCATATCTTTCCCAAAGTGACCCCTAGAGGAGTGGAGCTGGTCCTACTACTTTGAGCCATGCGACATTTCTTCTGAACACTCCTACCCTCTATCTGCCACCTTTCTGAAGTCCCCATGTAAGAAACCCATGATGTGTTTGCTGCTTGCCTGGCAGCTGAAACAGAAATGCAGGCACTAACAGTGAAAGCTTTAACAGTGTTAACGTTTACATTTAACTGTGGTGACAATTAAACATTGCTGACATTGTTGATGTTAACATGTCTGAAGTTAACAGGGCTTACGTTAACATTGCTGACGTTAACAATGCTTATGCGAGCTCATAACTTTTACACTTACCCAAAAGTGAGCAACGCGCCTAAAGAAATTTTCACTTTAAAATTTCTTTTGAAATTTATTCTCTGTGCCCACAATTAATAAATTTACAAGAAATTTTGTGAATTTTATGGCATCAATTTAAAAAACAAAAATTGAAACAATTTTGGAATCACATTTACTGTGTTTAAAATATAAACATGTTTTTCTAACGTTTTTCTAACGTTGTTCTCAGTTCAATAAACTCAACGAGAATTCGTTGAATTAAAAAGTTATGATTTCAAAATATTTTTTGTGTCAATACTGAGCTTGAGAATTGATTTCTATGAGCAATTGGCGCAGATATTGTACTCTACTTCTGTGGCCTTAGATAGAACTCTTGCATCGAAATAGTTCACTTTGCGGTTCGATACCGGTAACTGTATATGTGGCAGAAGCTGTCAATAATTGTAAAGATGAACTGTTAAAGACTTTCATTATTTAAATAAACACTAGTAAGTTAATGTTCACTACACATTGCTTCAATCGTTAATTAAAGCTCTAAATTGATTGTACCTAAAATTATGCTATGAGAAAATACAGAAATATACGCAGCTTTTACGCAATGGCTATAATGACCTGCAAAATACTGCAGCATACGACATGTGGGTGGAACATTGAAACAACGGTCACAACTTTTTAGCCGCTTAAAACAATTTCCAAAGTGACCCACACTTAAAAAGCTGCTCTACTCGCAACAAGCGCAAGCGCCTAAAAGTATGCATCAAAAAGGTTGATATTTTGGGGCCAAGACATAAAAATTGCACACCCCGAAAAAACGAACAAGAGAAAGCAAAGGAAGCATAGCAGACGAAACACAAAGAGTAGTTGTGGCGAGGTGCATGTTATATAAACCCAATTTCAGGTTGAAGGCCACCAGACAGACGTCGCAGTCGTCACGTTTGATTACGTTGCTGTGTGCGTTACATTCAACGAATTAAGCGTTCGTCAACATTAAGAAAGAAAAAAAAAAAAAGAAAACCAAACAAATTTCTATTCTGCATCCTCAACAACATGCTGATGATGATGATGATGTTTTTTGGGTGATTTTATTGTTGTTTGAGCGTGTTGTTGTTGTTGTGAATTCCAGATTCTACGCAGCAGACAATGTTAGACAGACAGACAGACAGACAGACAGACAGAAAGACCATTAAACTTCGGCGCACACGATACACAAACTGAGTGGGTGGTTGGCTGGTTTTTATAGGCGCAATAAATGACGCTGTCGGCATCCTTCGGTTTATCATGACAATGCCCGTCGCTCCAGTTGGTTGCAGATATTTTCTTCTTCTTCTATTTTTGGCCATGAAATTTATTTGAAATTTGTTTTTGTTTTTCTTTTGGGTGTGTCTGGCGACACATTCATATGAGTGTGGAGTACCTAGAGCAACAAAAAAATGTTGCGCATATTTTAAGCTTATACCGACTTAAAGCACACACCCAGCGACTATCCATCCAGCTCACCACCCAGTTAGGTTTTTTACTATGTCTGGATGTCAGTCAGTAGGCGATCAATTTTATAAATGCTTTTTTGGCACAGTCGCTGTTTGGATTAGAGTGAGATAGCAGATTATTCTCGCATAGCTAAGAAACTTGGTGGCTTAATACTAACCAAAGCAAATATTTGCTATGCATACAAATTCCATTATTATTTATTTATTTATTTTAAGATATTTTATGTTGTCTGGCTTAAACGAGCTGGCATGTTCTTGGTGGCTGTCAAACCACCTCAGTCAGTTAGACAAGCAGGTATCCTTCCTTGACAGCAGGTGTTGGCGTAGCTCATTGCCTTGACATGTCAGTTTGTTGCGCCTTCATTGCGAG
The DNA here is from genome assembly GCA_914767935.1 of Coremacera marginata. Taxonomy (NCBI): domain Eukaryota; kingdom Metazoa; phylum Arthropoda; class Insecta; order Diptera; family Sciomyzidae; genus Coremacera; species Coremacera marginata. The sequence continues at coordinate 18,297,824 of OU612044.1, forward strand.
GGTGCAACATGAAGAGCTTTCCTTGACAGGCTTATTTAGGATTTTGTGCTTTGTTGGTGGGCCCAATCCCTATCCATACATGTTAAGAGGAGAATCATTGCTTCATTGGAATCGCTGCTGGAGGCAATAAACAAAGAAGCATAAAACAAAATTTCTTACCAGACTGTTTAGTCATTAAAAATTAATTTTTACGCATTAACTTAGGGAAATTTTTTAATACAAGGTATTAACTCAGTCTTACAAGTCGTACAAGGATTATTTTGACTTTGGTTTAGTTATTAAGATGAAGATAAAATGATTTAAAATCATAAAATTTTGAGATTTTGCAGCCATTGAACTGTAACACAGTGAGTTAGTTAACTATAAATAAACCATATTTCTATGAAGAAAATTATAAAAAGTTGTTGGATTTTTTGGATTTATTCCACAAATCAGATATTTGCATACAATTTTTTTAATCTCCATACATATCGAATAATCTTTAAAACTTGTTTTAAGATTTTGATTTTTGAAAAAAATTCTGCTCGCATCCCTTGAAGTTCCAGTAATATTTTACTTCGAAAAGGAAAACATTAAACAATTTTTTGGCATTGACTTTCTCTGGGAGGTGGACGCAAATTTTTATTTAATTTCATCAATAGAAGTAGATAAAATTAAAGGTTTCAGATACAAATACTTGTGTTCACAAAACTTGAAGTATGTTGCTCTGTTTTATTGGATTTATAACCGAGCAAACGAACTATGGCCATTTCAGCCCCTGAAAAGACTTTGACTGAGCTTCTTATGATCAGTTATACTGTGCGTGTTGTCAAATATTTAAACACAAATGATCGAAAACTGCACCTGCAAGCTTTGTGCCGACTCCGAACAGCTTATGTTCTCAAGAAACTTTTCATGACAATTTTTACTCTCTGAGGTTTGCCATTGTTTGTAGAGAGGTGACGGCTGAACAGAAAAATAAATTCTATTGAAAAAACTTTCTGTATCAGATGGGGGATTCGAACCTCGGTTCTCTGGCGTATGAGCCACAAACTCTACCCACTCTGCCACGGCCGCCACTATACTAATACTAATACTGATACTGATACTGATACTGATACTGATACTGATACTGATACTGATACTGATACTGATACTGATACTGATACTGATACTGATACTGATACTGATACTGATACTGATACTGATACTGATACTGATACTGATACTGATACTGATACTGATACTGATACTGATACTGATACTGATACTGATACTGATACTGATACTGATACTGATACTGATACTGATACTGATACTGATACTGATACTGATACTGATACTGATACTGATACTGATACTGATACTGATACTGATACTGATACTGATACTGATACTGATACTGATACTGATACTGATACTGATACTGATACTGATACTGATACTGATACTGATACTGATACTGATACTGATACTGATACTGATACTGATACTGATACTGATACTGATACTGATACTGATACTGATACTGATACTGATACTGATACTGATACTGATACTGATACTGATACTGATACTGATACTGATACTGATACTGATACTGATACTGATACTGATACTGATACTGATACTGATACTGATACTGATACTGATACTGATACTGATACTGATACTGATACTGATACTGATACTGATACTGATACTGATACTGATACTGATACTGATACTGATACTGATACTGATACTGATACTGATACTGATACTGATACTGATACTGATACTGATACTGATACTGATACTGATACTGATACTGATACTGATACTGATACTGATACTGATACTGATACTGATACTGATACTGATACTGATACTGATACTGATACTGATACTGATACTGATACTGATACTGATACTGATACTGATACTGATACTGATACTGATACTGATACTGATACTGATACTGATACTGATACTGATACTGATACTGATACTGATACTGATACTGATACTGATACTGATACTGATACTGATACTGATACTGATACTGATACTGATACTGATACTGATACTGATACTGATACTGATACTGATACTGATACTGATACTGATACTGATACTGATACTGATACTGATACTGATACTGATACTGATACTGATACTGATACTGATACTGATACTGATACTGATACTGATACTGATACTGATACTGATACTGATACTGATACTGATACTGATACTGATACTGATACTGATACTGAAACTGATACTGATACTGATACTGATACTGATACTGATACTGATACTGATACTGATACTGATACTGATACTGATACTGATACTGATACTGATACTGATACTGATACTGATACTGATACTGATACTGATACTGATACTGATACTGATACTGATACTGATACTGATACTGATACTGATACTGATACTGATACTGATACTGATACTGATACTGATACTGATACTGATACTGATACTGATACTGATACTGATACTGATACTGATACTGATACTGATACTGATACTGATACTGATACTGATACTGATACTGATACTGATACTGATACTGATACTGATACTGATACTGATACTGATACTGATACTGATACTGATACTGATACTGATACTGATACTGATACTGATACTGATACTGATACTGATACTGATACTGATACTGATACTGATACTGATACTGATACTGATACTGATACTGATACTGATACTGATACTGATACTGATACTGATACTGATACTGATACTGATACTGATACTGATACTGATACTGATACTGATACTGATACTGATACTGATACTGATACTGATACTGATACTGATACTGATACTGATACTGATACTGATACTGATACTGATACTGATACTGATACTGATACTGATACTGATACTGATACTGATACTGATACTGATACTGATACTGATACTGATACTGATACTGATACTGATACTGATACTGATACTGATACTGATACTGATACTGATACTGATACTGATACTGATACTGATACTGATACTGATACTGATACTGATACTGATACTGATACTGATACTGATACTGATACTGATACTGATACTGATACTGATACTGATACTGATACTGATACTAAAACTGATACTGATACTAATATTGTTCTTGACACTAATACTAATACGGACACTGACACTGAAAAAAATAATAAAAAACCGTTGCTTCTATTTTGCTGCAATATATGTTGCAGAATGCGCAAAAAAATTAAGCGTTTTATTTGCAAATAAAATTTTTGTTGAACGGAAATATCAAAGCGGTTACGTTGCTAATGCGGCATCGCATATGTCAGCCGGCACAGCAAGGGAGCTGACCGAGGGCGGCTAACTGCTGCTTGTTCTCTGTTGTTCGATGCAAAATGTATAGCAACTCAACACAAAAAAAAAAAATAATGGAATTTGTTCAAATGAAATTCGTTTATTCATTGTTAAGGTTTTCTTCAGTAAATTTATTCTCTATTTTTTTTTCTGCTCGCATCTATTTATTATTTAGCATAAAGTGTGGGTGTATGATTGTTAGCATGTGTAGCTAATGCACACCTATTAACACACAAAGTGTGTGTGTGTATATTCGATCAGCGACGGAATTTGTGTATGCACCCACGCCCCTTTTCTGGCGCAATGCATTTAAAATTGTTTTAGTTTTGATGTGTTCTGAATAATGCATGAATGCAAAAAATTTTTTTATTTTTTCAAATCAATCAATGAAGTGAAGCTGCTTATTTGAATGAAGTTTTTTGTATGGAGATTTAAAATTCTACACGATTTTTGTTTGAACGATTTGAAATTCTACACAAATGCAAATCAAATTAATCTACTTAAGTGAAAACTATTTTCAGTTTTGGTAGTTTCTAAGCACAGAACAGATTATCAATGAGTTATCATAGAATAATAGTTAATTTTAGTAAGTCAACAGACATTTTTGCTCCTGTCCATCCAACAGGTTCTTAGCATCAATTTTGAAGATATTAAAAAGGGCTTATATAAGGATTTTTTTATGGGATTAGTACTTTGAGTCTGGCTGCTATGTTGAAATACCAAAATATTATATTTGTATTCAGAATTACGACTTTTTGAGGATTTTTGAAAATTTTGTGTGATTATGCCATCAAAATAATTTTTGTGCGTAATTAGAATTTTAACCATACCTATAAATTTTGAAAGTATAATATAATTTGGTGTATACCCAACATTTGCATAAAAAATAATTATTATATTACCATATCAAAGACTAGTTCTTATTGTTTAAAGCTAGGAGCTGTTTTGATTTTTTTTTTTTAACTATTTCCACTTCACAAAAGGCAAATTATTATAGATAAAAGGCCAAGAATTCTCATCTCTTGAATTTTCCGTGTTTCTTATTACACGAAATATGTTCCAGGAATTTTTTTTTTGTATATTTCTATAATCTATATGCCTTTTTAAGCAAAATTGACCTGCAAACTTATAGCATGGCTGGCCTTGGTTAGAAGCTGTTGGCCTGAAGAACTCAATGGAAGACTACAACTTTGGCTGACAATTCCAAGAAGAAGGTTCAACTCACACATTGAAAGACTGAGAAAAAAATATTGACAAAATTTGAGGATAATTTTTACTGAGTACTGTGACTTTCTTTCTTAAAATGAGATTAAGTTTAACATTAAATTAGATTAGAAGACAGAAGATTATATTAGGATATAATAAATGAAGATTAATTGTTAAATCTAAAAGTTTCTCAAAAACATGCTATGTGAAAGACGTAATCTGCCTAGCTATAAAGAATGGTTCATAATTAACAATACGGTAGAGAATAATCGTCATGAGTGGGACACTGTGGTCTTTTGGCTTATTATATTCCTTTGGTTTCGAATTTTATTGAAACATAGGGTAACATTTTATTGAATATAGGGTAAAAAAATTTAGCCACTCGATGAAATATTCGATTTTTGGACTTCCAAGACAAAAGAGTCATGAGTGGGACACCTGAAAATAAGCTTCCAAATGCTTTCCATATAAATCAAATACCATATTATTGAAATTTCCTCAATACGTATTTAGTTTTAAAGATATTTTAACAATAACGTTGGTTTACTCATGTGAATCATTTGAACTTTCCTAACTTACCTACAAGCTCAATTTGGTATTGCCAAAAATTAATAGCCGGCTTTCTCAGTGATTTTTGTTATTTATAATCACAGCTTTGATTGCTTTAAATGTAGTTTCATAATTTTATCAAGATTTTCTTGAACATATACTAAGCTTGGACAGATATTGTTTGTTTTGTGAGATTTTATATAAAAAAATCATTGACAATTTATATTCTACTAGCTGATTTGTAAACCAGTTTTACATGGAAATATATCCGAAAAGGTATGAAGCAAAATTTTACTACAACTGTAATTAAGTAAATTATTTTTTTTAGGTAAGGGAACTTTGCGCTAATGACTTTATCGTAGGCTATCGATAGTAGAATGTGACAATGCGCCAGCCCTCGCTTTTTTCATCATCCTAATATAAGAAAGGCAAGCACAATGCTCTGCACCCAATATCGCTTCAACTGTAATTATTTTTTGCGATCAGCCTGAGAGAATGCACAGAAAATTAATTTGATACTTATCAGTGAAATGCTTGCCTTTTATTTTATGTATGAGCATACTTTCAGGCTGAACATTTCTCAGAACAGTATGTTGTAAAAGCACTGTATTAATGGAAAAAAATAATTACAGTTTAGTGTTAATGCTTCCAGCCCGTCGTAGGACGGACTTTTATACTAGTAATATATAAAACGCAAGCATAATGCTCCGCTTCTAATATAGCTCAAACTGCCATTATTTTTTTCTATTATTACAGTGCTTTTCCAACATATACTGTCATGAAAAATGTTCAGCCTGAAAGCATGCTTGCCTTTTATGTATGTGCATACTTGCCTTTTGTGTATGTGCATACTTTTAGGCTGAATATTTTCATAACAGTATATGTTGAAAAGCACTGTAATAATGGCGAAAAATAATTACCGTTTGAGCGTAAATGCTTCAAACATGTCGTAGGACTGGCTTTTATACTAGTTCTATATAATACACAAATGCTTGATTTTCATGAAAAATTTGTACCTTTGCTTAAACTGATACCAGCTATGCTACATTTTGTTGAGTATTTTTGTATCAAGATCGCAGCGATCTTGTGTATTTTTATACCTGCATCAATTCATCAGCTATTTCTCTCTGGGCAGTGTTGAATGTGAAAGTAATAAAGTGATCTATAAAATAGAAAAAATAAAAGTGATAAAGTGATTTATAAATAAATATAACAGTAGGATAATTTATCAAGATTGCTGGGGTTGACATTATCAGCTGTCGCTTCTTCATCACACAAATGCATATAACTCCCCGATTGAAAACTACCTTGATCAAACCGTGTGCATGTTTGCTTTTTACTTTCAACTTTTACATATCAACCAGAAAGTTATGGTAACATTGACGAAACCTAAGTAAAATGTTGGCAATATCACTGTATAACTTATCTGTCTATTATTAAATCAGTGTTAGATAACAAAAAATGCGTTATTATGAACTTTTTCGTAATGCTTTTAAATAAAAAATAGCATATTTACCTATTTCAGAACGTATCAAACTTACATTCCAAAAGTACACTACTGTGAATATATAAAAAAAAGAAAATAGTCTTAACTGATATTTATTAACTTGTAACATGTTATTATACGATAAAAATTAGGTTCATATGAAAAATCCCTAATTTGGTAAGTGTCCCATTCATGACAAAAATGTCCCATTCATGGAAAATGGACACAATTTTTTCGGCTTACATATTTTTATTCACTCGCGTTTATTTTATAAAGCATCTTCTTTGTTAAAATTGGTTTTTATAGAATCAAAAATATTTACTTTAATTATACCCAAAAAAAAACGCAATTATTTTTTGTATGTTTGCCACAGCAACAATTAGCAGGTTTTATCTTCCCGAACGCTACTCACAAATGATCTATCAACGTGACTGTTCGATGGCAGTCAAAATAACAGTATTGCCAATAGGAAAAATACATATTTTTGATTGTCCCATTCATGACGATGTCCGACTCATCGCTACATTACTACCCTTTATAATTTTTTATAAAAAAATTCCATTAGTCTTCTATTACAATTTAGTATTATTACCTTATTAACTGCTTTTATTTTTTTCCGGTAAGTTCAACATACAAAACATATTAATAATTCTTTGAAAGGTAAGTTTTTAAAAAACTTCCTTTAAACTTTATGTTGTACACTCTAACATTAAGGATATATAAAAGCTAACTGATATCTTGGCCTCTAAATTCAAAAAATATTCTTCAACTCAAATCATTCGGATCGCATTAAAGTTTACGCGAATATTTCGTAAAATATTTCTGTTTTATTTCATCAAAACAAATTCAATGCGTGAAAAATTTGATATGATGGTGCAGCTGACATCAGTTACTCAGGGTAACAGTACTCAGGGTAACTGATATTTCTCAAAAAATATCCTATGTTTAAAAATTTACATAATACAAAACAATATAGCATAAGCAAACCTTAAATTCAGCAGCAAAGCACAAAAAATCTTATCAAGTTAGGCCCCAAGCTTTCTCTGGAAATGCAAAACATGAAGAATTCCAACATAGCTACCGGCTATAATTATAGCTGTCTAGACGGAGCAGTACGTCGATCGAATGGCCAAAAAAATGATGATCAAAACAATACTAATAGAGAGAAAGAGAGAGAGAGAGAGAAAGAAAAAAAAAATAAAAGAGTGTTGTATAGAGAGTCTTTGAAAGAAAAGGAAGTATATTCAAGGTCCCTGCCTTAATGTCTTCCATTAAATTGCATTCCGTAAAAAAAAAAACTAAAGACTTTGCTAATCAGGCGATCGCAACATGAGCTTGAAACACGATCAGAACAAAAAAAAAATCACCAAAAGACACAATAGAAGCACACATAAAGAAGGCAGGCATAAAAGAATAAACAGCTTAAATATGTTGAAATGGTATTGAGCACCTCAGGTAAGATGCGCAACTGCATTTCCTGATTAGACGCGATGTAGTGATAAGACAGCTTAAAGAGTGTTGCGAGATTCGCAAAGCTTATAGTAAAAAATTTAGACATATTCTCTATACTCAACTCAAATTAAAATGCAAGTCAAAGTTAAAATCAAAATTTAAGTCAAATGCGAAGACTATTTCGTTGTAAAGATTGGCTTAATTTTTAAAGCCATGTACCGTAATCAGGTTTAAAGTGAAGTTCGAAGTAATTTTCGAAGTAAAATTTTAAGTTAATTTCGAAGTCAAGTTTGAACTCATAAGACATCAAGTTTGATTCGAAGTCAAGTTCGAAGTCGATGTAAGGAGTTAGAATTAATTTTTAAAGTCGAATACGAATCATGTTTCAACTGAAGTTCGAAGTAATTTTCAAAGTCAAATTCTAAATTAATTTCGAGCTTAAGCTTCAGTTCGAAGTTCAGTTCGAAGTCAAGTTTGAACTCATATTCGAAATTAAGTTCGAGAAAACCAAGTTCGAAGTAAAGTTCAAAGTCAAGTTCGAAATCAAGCTTAAACTAATGTTTGAGGCCAAGTTCAAAGTCAAGTTCGACGTTGTTGTTAAGTTGAACTCAAGTCCGATGTCATTTTCGAAGTCAAGCTTTAAGTCAAGTTTGAAATCAAGATCGAAGTAAAGACTTATTCGAAGTTAAGCTCACCGTCAAGTCTTCTTCAAAGTCGATTGCGCAGTGCACTTCTTATTTCAAGTCAAATTTACATCCGAGGTTATATTCGAAGTCAATTTCAAAGTCATCTATGAAGACAAATTGAAAGTAAATTTAAAGTCAAGTATGAAGCCATGTTCAAAGTTCGAAGGGAAACTCTGAGTAAAGTTCGAAGCCAAGCTTGAAGTAAAGGTCAAAGTCAAGCTCTAAGTCAAGTTCGAAGTCAAGTTTTAAGTGAAGCCTACTTGTTCGATGTTAAGCTCAAAATAAAGTCTTGTTCTAAATGTATTTCGAAATACACTTCTCATTTTAAGTGAAGGCCAAAGTCGAGTTCGAGGTCATTTTCAAAATCATCTATGAAGACAAATTCAAGTAAAATTAAAAGTCATGCATGAAGTCAAGTAAGAAATCAAGTTCGAAAACAAGTTCAAAGGAAAGTTCAAACTTAAGTTTTAGGTTATGTTCAAAGTCAAGTTCGAAGTTAGCCTCGAAGTCAAATTCGAAGTTAACTTCGAAGTCAAGTATAGTCCAAAGATCAAAGGAAAGTTCAAACTAAAGTTTCAGGTTATGTTCAAAGTCAAGTTCGAAGTTAGCTTCGGAGTCAAATTCGAAGTTAACTTCGAAGTCAAGTATAGTCCAAAGAAAAGCTGCAAGTTTGACGGCAAATTTGAAATCAATATTTATTTGAAGTTATGTTTGATGCAATTCACAAAGTCAAGTTTCAAGTGAAGTCTAAAATCAAGTTCGAAGTCAAGTGTGAAGTCAAGTTCGAAAACAAGCTCTCAGTCAAATTCAAATTCTTTTTTGAAATCAGGTCAAAATCAAGTTGGGGGTCAAGTTCGAAGTCAATTACGAAGTCCTAGTTCTAGTGCAAAGTCATTATGAAACTTAGTTCGAAGTCAACTTTGAGGTCGAGTTTAAAATCAATTTAGAAAATAAGTTCGAAGTCAAGTTCGACGTCAGGTATCAAGCCTAGTTTTAAGTCAAGTTCGGACTCAAGTTTCAGCTAAATTTTTAAAGTCAAGTTCGAAGTCAAGATTACAGACAAGTCCTGTTCGAAATCGATTTTGATATAAGCTTGTTAATTGAACTCAAGGTCAAACTTAAGTTTGAGGTCTTGTGGGAATTTAAGTTCGATGTCAAGTTCAAAGCCATCTATGAAGGAAAATTTGAATTAAATTGCAAAGTGAAATATGGGTTCAAGTTCGAAGTGGAATTTTACCTGAATTTCGGAGTTAAGTTCGATGTCAAGCTAGTCAAGTTCCAAGTTATGTTCGAAGTTAAGTTTGAAGTCCTGTTCGAAGTTAAGTTTAAAGCAATTCAAAATAAAGCTTAAAGTAAAGTTCGAAGCCAAGTTTTATGTAATTTTCAAAGTGTGTAGTAACATTAGAAGTCAAGTTTGATATAATTTTCGAAGTCAGGTTTCAAGTCAAGTTTGAGCCCAAATTCGAATTTAAGTTCAAAGTTAAGTTCGAAGTAAAAAGCAAATTCAAGTTCGAAGCAAAATTTAAAGTCATGTTCGAAGCTACTTTCGAACTAAAGTTCCAAGTCGAGTTTGAAGTCAAGTTTGATTTTTTTTTCGATGTCAAGTTTCAAGTAAAGTTTAATATCAAGTTCGATGTACAGTTCAAATCAAAGTTCAAAGTCAAATTCAAAGTGTAGTTCCATGTAAAGGTCAAAGCCAAGTTCGAAGTCAAATTTAAAGTCATGCTCGATGTCAAGTTTGTAGTAGTGATCGAAGCCAAGTTTGATATAATGTACGAAGGTCATTTTTAAATCAAGTCGGAATTTAAGTTCGAAGTCAAATTCGAAGTCAAGTTCCAAGTATATTTCAAAGTAAAGTTCAAAATCAAGCTCGAGGCCCAATATAAATTTTTATTCGAAGTCAAGTTTGAAGTCAATTTCTAAGTTAAGTTCAAAGTCAATTTCGAAATCAATTTCTAAGTCAAATTCAATTTCCTATTTGAAGTTAAGTTCAAAATCAAGTTCGAGTTTAATTGGGAAACTTAGTTCAAAGTCAAGTGTAAGTCCTAGTTCGGAGTTAAATTCCAAATCTAGCTTAAAGTAAAGTCAAGAAGCCCAGCTCGAAGTCAAGTTAGAAAATAAGTTCGATGTCAAGTTCTAAAATAATTTCACAGACAAGTTCGGAAATAATTTCGAAGTTGAGTTCTAGGTCAGATACCCAGTCTAGTTTTAAGTCAAGTTCGAAATTAATTTTCAGTTTAAAGTCAAATTCGAAGTTGAGTTCGAATAAAGTTTGAAGTCTAACTAGAAATTAAATTCGAAAAGAAGTTTGAGGTCAAATTTGAACACAAGGTCGAGGTTAAGTTCGAATTAAAATTTAAAGTCAAGCTAGATAAAAAGTCCTATGTCAAGTTCGAAGTCATGTTCGAATAAAATGAGGTCTATTCTTTATACCAACGTTTTCCATTTTTTGTTGTTTTTTCCACGTTACACTTGTTTGAATTCTTGCTATTATTGCTTTGAAACACAGCATCTTTTGCTTCTTTCCTCGTTTTTGTGTCAAATATGAAGAAAAGAAAGCAAGGTAAGAATACGCAAACATTAAAATAGGGCCATTTACGAAAGAAACAAAAGGAAAACACTAAAAATATGCAATCAACAAAGCACAACAGACGCAGTAAACAACTTTAAATACATTAAATTATGTGTATCTGTGTGTCGTATGTATGTCTGAGGCTGAGTGCGCGTGTTTTTTTGGACTGTCATTTGCACACATGTCTCGGGGTAGTAAAGAAAAAATGTTAACCTTGATCTTGAAAAATAAAAACCAAAATAAAAGTTCATAGCGATAAACAAAAACTGACAAACAAAAAAAAAAATAATCAACTCAAAAAACTGTTGGGTAGTTTGTGTAAAAAACAAGTTGCCGTACAGCTGGACAGGGTGTGAGAAAGAAATAAGCTGGGGAATAAGAAAATTATTGGAATTTTACTACACAAAATTTTTAAATAACGAAAATTATTATTACAATATTTAAAATAAGAACTTTAAATTTTATTAAATATAATTCTTTGTGCTTATATAAAATAAATATAAAATAAATTTTTTCTTATATATTTAAAAAAAATACATTTGAATTACTTAAGGCAACCACTAATCTTTTGTATAGTATCAAATTCACAATATGAGGGAACATCGTAAGCAACGTTATTATTATCAAAATGTTCTATATACATTTACTTCAATATATACATGGTTGTAGTATAAATATACCTTAAAACCTAAAAAACTCCAACCATCAGAATACTTGGAAGCGTATGTAGGCCAAATGCCATTAAACGTTCTACTGCAGCCACTACACAGACACCAGCAGCAACGTTAAAAAAAAAAAGTGCAAAAACAAAATAAATAAAAAACAAAACATTATTGACAAACAACTTTATATAAAAACAAATATAAAAAAAAATAACTTCACATATGCGCCTGACAAAGTCCAAACTGGTTGTCCTTGAATTCCATGTGAAATCATTTTGAGTACAGCCACTGGACGCTGCTGCTTCTTTACACAAGGGTTCGAAATGCATATCAGGGTATACCAGGCAGTTCACAAAAAAAAAACACAATGAAAAAAAATTAAGAGCACCACTTTGAGATATCATGCTGAATTAAAGTTTTAATAGTTTTGTTTTCTTCTAAAACATTCATCATTCTTTCATAAATAAACATTTTGAGTGGCTTGTTGATAAATGAGTTGATTTATTTTTTTTTTTAACTAAGAGGGAAAAATGATGGATTATTTTTCTTAGACAATACACGTAGGCAGCATCACTTTGTTTTTTCAAGTGGCAAATTACATATAATATGTAAATATATGATATGTTTTGAGAGTTATATCAATAACACGTGGCTAATTTTTTTGTTTATACAAGTAATTTGATCACACAAAGTTACGAAACAATACTGAAAATGTGGAGGTCTCAGAATTTTAGACAAAAATTTATGTCTTCTTAACATGTGTTCGAACATCAAGTTTGAAGTTAAGTTCAAAATCATGCTCTGACATAAAATAATTTATTTTAATTAAAGGTTCGCAGAGTAAGGCATGGTTCTAGCTCGAAGTCTAGTTCAAAGTCAAGTGCGTAGCCTAGTTCGAAGTCAAGTTCAAAGTTTAGTTTGAAGTTTTGATATTTTACTTTAATATGTGTTAAATTCAAAAATTTACTATACATACATAGATTGATCCAAAGAATTAAAACAACTACGGTTTTTTAATGTAACGATATGGGGAATGCTTCTTTTTGACATCATGATCATGTAGAGATGTTTATTTAGAGGTGTTCTATATTCTATTTATATTCTATACTAGCTGAATACCCGACTTTACTCGGGAGTTGATATAATTATTTTTTGAATTCATTCGTCGATTTGAAAAAACTATTGAAAGCATGTTGTGTGCATTTTTCAATTCGGTAACTTCGGCGAAATAAGCAAAATGTAGATTCAACACCTTAAAATTATGAGAAAAAGTTAGGAAAATCGTGATGTGTGTGATCGTGATCGCTTGCAAAAGTATATTTTCAAATGTAAATTTTCTCATACATAAGCTCTCTCTTTTGACCTCGTGTCGTAATGTTACTGTAGCGTTTAATGTGTCAATGAAAATGAGTCAAAAATGCAATTTAAAATTAAAATTATTTTTGCAACATAAATTTTTGCGCCATTTTTTAAGAAAACATTAAATATTATGACCTTTCTTGAACAAAAATTTAAAAAATATAAATGCCTTACTAACTGCTATTATAATTTTTATAAAGTACTTTTATTGACCTTTCAGACAAAAAAGAATTGAGTTAAATGTATTCAAAAACAGCAGAGCAACTTGCATCGACAGCCAAAACTTTAAATTTCTGACCATTTTTTCTTACAGCGCCCTCTGGTGTTCGATATATAGATAAATACATAGCGCAAAAATCTTACCCCACCCGATAACCTCTTATGAAAATCATACTTATCGGATGAGTGGTTTGGAGCTTTTTTGCAGTATTTTTGCAATAGCGTCCTCTGGCTTGCGATCAATAAAAAATAGCGCCAAAGCCCTTTCAATACTCGAAAATTCTATAAACAAAATTTTTATCCTAATCAGATGAGCAGGTTTGAAGTGTTTTACCATTTCTTAAGAGATTTGAACTACAGCGCCCTCTGGTGTTCAAGGAAGCACATTAAAAAGATAAGAGTGTGCTTTAGACCACACGACTGAAGTTAAACTGCTTTTACTCCATCTATATGCATATATATATATATATGTATAGTATAAACTTGTAAACACATATACATATCAGAGGGCAACTGCCCTCTCCTGCCCTACCGTCACTACGCCTATGTATATTTATATATGCTTATGTATGTATATATGAATAATATATACGTATAAACATATACATATAAGGGTACAACTGCCCTTCCCTTCCTTACCCTCGCTACGCCCATGGATATCCATTTATGTTTATGTATTTATATATGTTTAATATAAGCATACATATCAGGAGGAAAATATATATTCGGATAATTGGCTTAGTAGTTTTTCGACGTTTTTCAAAATATTTGTACTACAACCGCCCTCTGGTGTTCAAGATGGAACCGAGTAAATAAATCATAAAAACTCACCGTATCCGAAAACCTCTACACACAAAATTTCGTGCAAATCGGATGAACGGCTTAGGAGTTTTTCGACTTTTTTTATATATTTGCACTACAGCGCCCTCTGGTGTTCAAGGTAGAACCGAGTAGATAAGTCATTAAAGCTTAACGTATCCAAAACCTCTACTTACAAATTTTCATGTAAATCGGATGAACGGTTTTTGACTTTTTCGACGTTTTTTAATATATTTGTACTACAGCGCCCTCTGGTGTTCAAGATAGAACCTAGTTTATAAGTCATAAGAACTCACCGTTTCCGAAAACCTCTATATACCAACTTTCATGCAAATCGTACAAGCGACTTAGGAGCTTTTTGAAGTTTTTTAAAATATTTGTAGTACAGCGCCCTCTGGTTTTCAAGATAGAACAGAGTAGATAAGTCATGAAAATTTACCGTATCCGAAAACCTCTATATACCAATATTCATGTAAATCGGATGAACGGTTTCGGTAATAAGCTAAAAAAAAAGACAACCCGTTCGCAGCGCCCCCTACTACAGGGTCCAACCTTTTTTACTGGATAAAAAGTAGCCTGTGTTATGACCGGAGATATAAGAAACCTAGATGCCAAGTTTCATTTAAGTCCATCCAGTGGTTTTCGCGTGATGCTTTAACAGACAGACAGACAAAAATTTTAAAAATGCGATTTTTGGACTCAGCGTCATTCAAAATGCCAAACGCAAAAAGAATTTCAAAAAAATATTTCATGTACATATTTTTTTTTACAATTTTATATATATAAAGATAATTCTATAGTCTTTATTTTATATTCTATATTCTATTTTCCTTATACTATGTTCTATATTCTATATTCCATATTCTGTATTCCATATTCTATGTGCCATATTCTATATTCTGTATTTTATATTCTATATTCTATATTCTATATTCTACTTTCTATATTCTATATTATATATTATATATTCTATATTCTATATTCTATATTCTATATTCTATATTCTATATTCTATATTCTATATTCTATATTCTATATTCTATATTCTATATTCTATATTCTATATTCTATATTCTTTATTCTATATTCTATATTCTATATTCTATATTCTATATTCTATATTCTATATTCAATATTCTATATTCTATATTCTATATTCTATATTCTATATTCTATATTCTATATTCTATATTCTATATTCTATATTCTATATTCTATATTCTATATTCTATATTCTATATTCTATATTCTATATTCTATATTCTATATTCTATATTCTATATTCTATATTCTATATTCTATATTCTATATTCTATATTCTATATTCTATATTCTATATTCTATATTCTATATTCTATATTCTATATTCTATATTCTATATTCTATATTCTATATTCTATATTCTATATTCTATATTCTATATTCTATATTCTATATTCTATATTCTATATTCTATATTCTATATTCTATATTCTATATTCTATATTCTATATTCTATATTCTATATTCTATATTCTATATTCTATATTCTATATTCTATATTCTATATTCTATATTCTATATTCTATATTCTATATTCTATATTCTATATTCTATATTCTATATTCTATATTCTATATTCTATATTCTATATTCTATATTCTATATTCTATATTCTATATTCTATATTCTATATTCTATATTCTATATTCTATATTCTATATTCTATATTCTATATTCTATATTCTATATTCTATATTCTATATTCTATATTCTATATTCTATATTCTATATTCTATATTCTATATTCTATATTCTATATTCTATATTCTATATTCTATATTCTATATTCTATATTCTATATTCTATATTCTATATTCTATATTCTATATTCTATATTCTATATTCTATATTCTATATTCTATATTCTATATTCTATATTCTATATTCTATATTCTATATTCTATATTCTATATTCTATATTCTATATTCTATATTCTATATTCTATATTCTATATTCTATATTCTATATTCTATATTCTATATTCTATATTCTATATTCTATATTCTATATTCTATATTCTATATTCTATATTCTATATTCTATATTCTATATTCTATATTCTATATTCTATATTCTATATTCTATATTCTATATTCTATATTCTATATTCTATATTCTATATTCTATATTCTATATTCTATATTCTATATTCTATATTCTATATTCTATATTCTATATTCTATATTCTATATTCTATATTCTATATTCTATATTCTATATTCTATATTCTATATTCTATATTCTATATTCTATATTCTATATTCTATATTCTATATTCTATATTCTATATTCTATATTCTATATTCTATATTCTATATTCTATATTCTATATTCTATATTCTATATTCTATATTCTATATTCTATATTCTATATTCTATATTCTATATTCTATATTCTATATTCTATATTCTATATTCTATATTCTATATTCTATATTCTATATTCTATATTCTATATTCTATATTCTATATTCTATATTCTATATTCTATATTCTATATTCTATATTCTATATTCTATATTCTATATTCTATATTCTATATTCTATATTCTATATTCTATATTCTATATTCTATATTCTATATTCTATATTCTATATTCTATATTCTATATTCTATATTCTATATTCTATATTCTATATTCTATATTCTATATTCTATATTCTATATTCTATATTCTATATTCTATATTCTATATTCTATATTCTATATTCTATATTCTATATTCTATATTCTATATTCTATATTCTATATTCTATATTCTATATTCTATATTCTATATTCTATATTCTATATTCTATATTCTATATTCTATATTCTATATTCTATATTCTATATTCTATATTCTATATTCTATATTCTATATTCTATATTCTATATTCTATATTCTATATTCTATATTCTATATTCTATATTCTATATTCTATATTCTATATTCTATATTCTATATTCTATATTCTATATTCTATATTCTATATTCTATATTCTATATTCTATATTCTATATTCTATATTCTATATTCTATATTCTATATTCTATATTCTATATTCTATATTCTATATTCTATATTCTATATTCTATATTCTATATTCTATATTCTATATTCTATATTCTATATTCTATATTCTATATTCTATATTCTATATTCTATATTCTATATTCTATATTCTATATTCTATATTCTATATTCTATATTCTATATTCTATATTCTATATTCTATATTCTATATTCTATATTCTATATTCTATATTCTATATTCTATATTCTATATTCTATATTCTATATTCTATATTCTATATTCTATATTCTATATTCTATATTCTATATTCTATATTCTATATTCTATATTCTATATTCTATATTCTATATTCTATATTCTATATTCTATATTCTATATTCTATATTCTATATTCTATATTCTATATTCTATATTCTATTTTCTATATTCTATATTCTATATTCTATATTCTATATTCTATATTCTATATTCTATATTCTATATTCTATATTCTATATACTATATACTATATTCTATATACTATATTCTATATTCTATATTCTATATTCTATATTCTATATTCTATATTCTATATTCTATATTCTATATTCTATATTCTATATTCTATATTCTATATTCTATATTCTATATTCTATATTCTATATTCTATATTCTATATTCTATATTCCTTATTCTATATTATGTATTTTATATTCTATAAGTTCCAGAAATATTGTAAGTAGAACTTATTTGTCCATTTGTAATATTTCTGCAAAAATCACTCAACTAAAAAAACTCAAAAAAGTTCCAATGACCCAACTAGTTTCAAAAATTATTTGAGTGGAACCTATCTGCCCAAGTGAAACCTAATAAAATATTATGTCCAAGGAGTCCACAAAACCCAGGAAAGTTCCAATGACCCAAGTAGTTCCAAAAATATTGCAAGTGGAACTTATTTGTCCTTATTTGAAAACATATTTGTCAAAAAATCCAAGACTTTTGTCCTTGGAGTTCCCTAAACACAAAAAAAAATTTCAACAACCCAACTAATTCCAAAAATATATCAAGCTTAATCTATTTGGCGAAGTGGAACCTATTTCTCAAAATGTCCCAGATTTTCGTTGAAGGCGTCAACTAAGCCAAAAAATAAAAAAAAATCCAATGACCCAACCTTTCTCCTGAGTGAAACCTATTTGTCGTAAATCCAAAATTTTTACCCAAGCCGTCTACTAAATCCAGAAAAGTAACAATGATCCGACTTGTTCCAGAAATATTTGTAAAAAATCTCAGATTTTTGTCCAATAAATCATCTTAATAACAAAAAAGTTGTAATAACTCAACTAATTAGAAAAATATTGCAAGTAGAACTGGTTTGTCAAAGTGGAACCTTTTTGTTAAAATGACAAAGATTTTTGTCTGAGGTGTTCATTTAATTAAAAAAGGTCCCAATGATCCAACAAATTTCAAAACTATTGCAAATGGAACCTATCTGCCCAAGTGAAACGTATTTGAGATCTAAGGTGTCTAAGGTGTTTGAGGTGTCAACTAAGCACAAAAAAGTTTCAATGACCCAACTAGTTTAAAAGATATTGCAAGTGGAATCTATTTGTCTTAGTGGGACCTATTTGTTAAAAATCAAATATTTTTGTTAAAGGAGTCCATTAAATCAACAAAAAAGTTCCAACGACCCAACTAGCTGCTAAAATATTGTAAGTGGAACGTATTTGTAAAAGTGGAACCTATTTGAAAAGAAATCGAAGTATTTTGTCCAAGAAGTCCACTAAACCAAAAAAGGTTTCAATGACCCAACTCGTTTCAAAAATATTGCAAGTGGAACCTATCTGCCTAAGAGAAACTTATCTGTCGAATTATGCAAGGTTTTTGTCCAAGGAGTCAATTAAACACGACACAATTTCAATGACCCAACTAGCTTAAGAGATATTGCAAGTGGAACTTATTTGTCCAAGTGGAACCTATTTTCAAAAAATGCAAGATTTTTCTCTGAGGAATGCACTTAACACAAAAAAAGTTTCAATTACCAACATAGTTTAAAAGATATTGCAAGTGAAATCTATTTGCCTTAGATGAACTTATTTGTAAAAAATTTAGCATTTAGTGGACTCCAAGGAGTGGATGTTTTTGAAAATAGGTTTCACTTGAACAAATAGGTTCCACTTGCAATATCTTTTAAGCTAGTTGGGCCATTGAAACTTTTTTGTGTTTAGTTGACTCCTTGGACAAAAACCTTAAATTTTTCGACAAATATATTTTCCTTGGGCAGATAGGTTCAACTGGCAATATTTTTGGAACTAGTTGGGTCATTGAAACCTTTTTTTTTTAATTAGTGGACTCAAAGATTTTTGTCCGAGAAATCTACTAAGCACAAAAAAGTTCCAATAACCAAGCTAGTTTAAAAGATATTGCAAGTGGAATCTATTTCCCTAAGTGGAACTTATTTGTAAGAAACTTAACACTTTTGTCCAAGGAGCCCACAAAATCAAAAAAGTTCCAAAAACCCAACTAGTTGCAAAAATATTGCAAATGGAACGTATTTGTCCTAGTGGAACGTATTTTTTTAAGTGGAATTTTTAAAAAACTTAAGGGTTTTATTCAAGTAGTCCACTAAACCAAAAACAGGTTCCAATAACAATATTAGTTGCAAAAATAGCCTAAGTGGAACCTATTGTCTATAGAACCATCGTCAAGACGTTTGCTAAGCCTTATTTACAAATGACCTAAACAAAAACCATCAATTTAAAGTCGTCTAAAACTTTAACGCTGATGATGGGCATGTTTATGTTTCTTGTTATATTGCAAAAATGTTGTCGTATCTAAAGCCAATAATCTTGAAATCATTTTACTTACTTTGGATTACTTGAAAAAAAAAATTGTAAATTTTAAAAAAATTAACTCGCCCCCGGGTGGACTCGAACCACCAACCTTTCGGTTAACAGCCGAACGCGCTAACCAATTGCGCCACGGAGGCGATAATTCTAAATGCAGATATTGCTTGTTTTAACATAGAAGCAGCACTAAAAATGATCAACACTCAGTAATTTTAAAGTATAGATAAACTCTATTACGATATTTTAAAACTTATGTTATTTCTTAAAGTGATGAATGTTTTTTTTAAGCAATGATTAGCTTCTATAATTTGGTTTTCCATGAGCTTCCGATTAAAGTCTAAAAACGCGAGATTTTTGCGATGTGCAAATAACACTCATTATATTCAAAGATATATGAACACATTCGATACTTCAGCAATGCAATTAATCAATAACTGACAAATCGACTAACCAATCAAATATTAAAACTTAATTTTGTAGATTTTTAAATTTGTTTTTTTTTTTTTTATTATTAACGCTCCTCAGATTGCACGGATAAATAAATCAATCTTTCAAGTGTGTTTTAAAAATTGTCATTATAAACACAATCAATTATGGAATTAGGATGAAATTCGCTTCAAAAACAAAAATGTTGTACAAAAATATTTAGTAAATAAAAAAATATTCGCCCCCGGGTGGACTCGAACCACCAACCTTTCGGTTAACAGCCGAACGCGCTAACCAATTGCGCCACGGAGGCGATTGAGCTACCGGAATTTCATCTTTTACGTGAAACTTGATTAAATATTTAGTAGGTATAAATTTTTAATATAACAAAAAATAAACTTGGCTTCTTTCACTTAGCATGCCAAGATTAAAAATTTGTTTATGATATAAGCTAGCTTAAGTTGAATAGTGAAATGCACGCGACAAAGAAAAAAAGATTAAATTTTTGGTTACAGATAAACTTTCTGCTGACTGTTAATTCTACCATAATATTGATGCAAAAATGCTTATAGCAACAATTATTAACATTTCGTTGCATAAAGTAAAAATAATTTCATTTATTGCAGTTAACTTCAAATCTATAAGTAAGACTGTTCAAAAAAAAAAGAACAGGATTATCCGGTATAGCTTCGATACTATGACCAGAGATGAGTCTTGTATGGAAGCTCATAGCTTGTTTTTACAAATTTGGTGACTGTTTCTTTTTTATGTTCCCCTAAATATTGTGGACCTTAGTGATTTTACCAAAATATGGCTACATCAGTTTTTGTTTAACAGCTTCATCAGAGTTGGAGATATCGGTGTATTGATGATATTTGGCTAACAGTCTAATGTACAAACTTTAAACAAGGCATTTACCACAGTGGAGTAAATCGCCAAAAATGTCGATTAATTCACGTAGAAATCGGAGAGAACTTTAGACTTTTTTTTTAGTTAGAATGGATCCAAATAAGAAAAAAACAAATTCTGTCCGTGCGTCCGTCTGTCCGTTTTTCCGTCTGTCGACATGATTACAGTTGTAATTTTTAAAGCTATTGTCATGAAATGTCAAGTACGAAAATGAGTCAAATAGGATGAAAACCACTCCTACCTCGCCTACAAAGTGTCTTTGTTAAAACAGTAAAACCTCCATTAATTCCATTAACCTAAATATTTAAACTTAAAATTTTGTATAAGGGCTTTGATATTTTATATCTTTTCTGAGTATAAAACTCAACTAAATTGAATGAGAATTACGCCTACCTTCCATACAAAGTGACTTCATCAAAACGGTAAAATATCTTTATATTCAGCAAAACTTAATATATAGCCTTGAAATTGGAAATGAGCTGTGATATTTAATGTGTACTCTGTGTACGAAATTCAACCAAATCGAAAGAAATCCACACGTACCTTCCATACATAGTAATTTTATAAAAAAGTTAAAGTTATAAAAAAGATTTTTTAGAATGCACTCTGAGTTTGAAATTAGGCACAATCTAATGAAAATTCCACATCCCATACAAAATGACGTCATCTAAATAGTAAAACCTTCATAAATTCCTCAAAAATTAATTCATTGTATAATATAAATAACTTCAGTAATTAAAAATTAAAAAACTTTATTTAAAAAAAAACTATTCACTCAAAAACGCGCAACTTTTTTTGCTGAATATGAAAGCTCAGATATTCTAGTTTAAAACAACATATTCATTTTCGCTGAGATTTGTGCATTTAAAAAAAAAATCATGGCCGTATTAGCATCTTTTAAATCACGTAAATTTTTAAGACAGTTAAACTAGTGTCATATTCGTACTAACAAAATAACAACGATATCAAAAATATGAATATGAACAAAACAGAAAACGAAAACAATTTTTATCTTAACATCAAAGATTAAGAACCGAAAACACTAGCTTAATAGTCATTCGCAAATATTCGCAAATATTTTCTTTTTGAAAATGCAAAACAAGAGTGTAAAAATGAAATTAAAAACAAAAAAATTGATTGCGCAAACTTGAAACACAACTATTTGTCTTCCGATTCATAAGAAACACCCAAATTTCTAGCTTTTGGAAAAATATCAGAAAAAAACATTCGTGAACTTTCTTTTTTCTTAAATTAACATTGAATATTACCTGAAGTTGATGGCTTCATACTACAATTTTTTTCATTTGAACAAATTTTTAATAATTTTTCACTCTAAAATATAGTCTCATTCGTTTCTTCACTATGTAATGCTTGTAATAATTTTTACTTTTTAACAAAATTAAATTTTGTGAAAATCATATCTTTGTAGAATTTTTTATTCATGATCATCCAAAACTTAGTATTTTGAAGATGATATTTATCGTAGAGTTAGAATTTTCATTGTTTAAAATGTTAAACAGTGTTTGTTAAAAATTTCATTGTTCGGAAAAAAAATCAAAGTGAATTTTTAGCGACATTTTGACTCCCATTTGATCAGTTATTTTAGCTACAATTTCTTTACAATTATCTGCTCTCTTGTTACCCAAAAAATTCTAAATTACTGCGTTAGCACCCTTTCACACCTTTTTTGAAATGATGTCAATAGCTCCAAGAACTTCACGTTCATTAGCAGTTTTTTTTAATTTGTGGGCCAAAATAAAATTGAAAATAAAAAATCACTCTCAGCGTTATCGATTTTTGAAGCGCTCAATTTAGGAAAAACTACACTGAGAAAAAGCTTATGTAAAATTAACGAAAAACCTAGTATAATTAATAATCTGGCTTTGGCAGTTTTCACCCTCCAAAATTCTTCATTAAAACAACTAAGTTTTACATGTTTACTTGCCAATTTTTATTTAGGCGATAGATTAACTAAGTATTTTGTAATTTATACATTATGACTTCGACAGCTTATATTAGCTCGATTGCTTTATCTGCCGAACATAGTGTTCAAGTTTTCAACCTACACACAGAGATAATAAAAGTGTAAAATTATAAAATTTTCGGGTATAATTTGCCTAAGACCTGCGGCCAGAATGGACTATCTAAGTATTTGTATAATACAAAGGAAATTTAGGCAATCGCATTATTTTGCCATTAGGCAATTTCTGCTAAAACTTGTGTGTTCTGTTGAAGGCGCCTTCTGCTAAAATCGATTTCCGTAGATTTTAGGCAATATTAAAAAGGGAACTTGGGTATCATAACCTTAGGTAAGTTATACTTTTACAAGTGAAGATTTCCTAAGGCCCTTGCAACAAGCGTTTGTGTAGTTTTCTTATGAGTTGTTTGTTTTTTTTTTCATCTTTTCAGTAATGTTCGCCACTCAATTTTTAATTTAATAATGTTAACTCATCAGTAGTCCTGCGTGATTCTTGCTGTGATCCACTAAGCTGCTTTATGTTCTCTTTGTTTCATCAATGTAACGAATAAATTACTGCGAAATACATGCACGTTAGTACAAATGATAAGAAAAGGTAAGCAAATAATGACCACGTATGACAGAAAGTGTTGGCTTGGGAGGATAGATTGTAAAAACCCCAATTTACCTTTGTCCAAGTATCTTTGGCATATTATACAATTTTGGTATGCCTAAGTTAACAAAAAACTTATGAAATTTGCAAAAATTTCTTAGGCTTCATACAAAAAAAGTTACTCTAGTCATTTTAGGCAATACGCCGCAGGTATTTTTCTGTGTGTACAAGATTGGTTAAAATGTTATATACTTGGCTTGCGTGAGTCAAATATTTTTCTATTGGCAGAGTATCGAAGTATGTGCTCTCAATGTAATGTATAAAACAATAAATTGTTTGGGTAAATAAGCAAAAGCTTACAATTTCCATGCAATTTTCTTTACCCAAGCCGACTTAGATGATTTAACTATTACTTTTTTCTCGGTGTTTTTTAAGGTGCTTAAAAGCAATGCTATTTCGATCAAGCGCAACAACAAAACTTCGTATCAAGTCGAGTTTAATATGCAGAAGTGGCAGAATAATTTTTTGAGACTGGAACTAATGGTATATGTTCGATACTATCATGACCCAATTGTAATGATATTCGAGGTAGCCCTTGGTGGTCCGTATAATGCAACTCTCGTTTACGACCTTCCCATAGGCATTAAAAGCGTTATTGCTTCGAAAAATTCCTCTTTTTTTCGCCCAGTCAATATGGTAACTACTTTTAAGTCACAGCAAATTTTCCAGCCATGAACATCATAATTTGTAGCGGCCGTGGCGTAGTGGGTAGATTGTGTGCCTCATACGTCAGAGAACCCAGGTTCGAATCTCCCATCTGACACAGAAAGTTTTTTCAATTGAATAAATTTTTCTGTTCGGCCGTCACCTCTCAGCGGACAATGGCAAATCTCAGAGTATAAAAAACTGCTATGAAAAGTTTCTTGAGAACATAAGCCGTTCGGGCCAAACTAACTTTTAGCATAACTTTTTCTACTGCATCTTGCAGCACACGCTTAGCTTATTGCAGCACAACTTTTGAATTTCCAAAAAGAAATTAATAGCAGAGTTAATTTGACCTAGAATAAAATCATCAGAAAATTAATCTATTTCACGTAATTTTTTTCACTATAGCAGACTAAAAAATAAAAAAGGCACACTTACACAGAAAAAATTCGACATGTTTTAAAATTTAACACAATGTTTTTGTATTTTCAAGTTGGGTTTTTTACATCTAATTTCTAGATTTTTTTTAAAAATTGGCATGTGTGTTGAGTAGAATATGTTGTTATTTTGACAAAATTTGTTTTGAGCTATTTTTTGACTATAATTTGTGTTTAAAAAATAGCTTAAAAACAAGTTTTGTCAAAGTGATATCACATTGTATTCAATACTTATGCAAATATTTAAAAAAAAATGCTAAAATTGATTTGAGAAACACAACTCGGATATGAAAACATTGTGTTTAGTTTTTAAGTATGTCGATTTTTTTTTAGTGTATGCACAAATATTTTTACGGCACATTGCAGCACAAGCTGAGCACATTGCAGCACAACTTTCTAATTTCTTAATAAAATAAATGGCGTAGCTAACTTCACATTAAAAAATAATTTATGTCACCATATGATTGCCACTTTGCATTAATACATTGAGCATCTATTATGACCCTTATTTTTGAACCAGATTTTTCTATTAATTTGAACTTTAAAGACAGTTTTGACAGTTTTAACAAATTCCAACATCTTGTAATCGCTTCGTGCTACAGTCGCCAGAACGAAGTCTTAATTTAAGCACATCTATAGTTATAAATAGTAGTTAATCGGTAAACATTCTTGGCTAACACTTGACCTGAATTCTATGCAATGATTGCGAGTCACGCACAGCTTAGTTTTACTGGGCCACATGCCCAGCCTTCTAGTTGTCTGAGCGCCCAACTCAAATTTTGGCGACCCACCGATAGTCGATGACATTGACATTGACTTTGACATTGAAGCTTTGGTGTTGTTGTTGTTGTTGTTGTTAATAAAAATTTGATTTGTTAATGTATTTTTTAAAATAATTGCCCAAAAATTTCATCATTTCTTGTCATGTTTTTTCTAAATTAACTTGAAATGCCTTTTTATCAGCTTTATCAGCAGCAAGAAAAAACACAGTGAGAAAACAAAAAAACAAACACAAAATAAAATTAAGAGAGCAAATAAATAAAAATTCGCTCAAACAAAATTAATGTTCAAAATGACCTTGACTGCGACTGCGCTGCCACTTAGCTGCGTTTGCGGCTGCAGCCTGACGCCAGCAATTTCAACCCGCCTATTGTCACCACCCGCAAAACACAAACAACAATTCACGTAAAGTGCGCGTTAACTTTTTTACAAAATTTTTGGCGTGTCGGCTTGTTCTGGCACTTCTTTACGCCGCTGTTTAGCTGCTGCTCTGCTGCTGGTGCGACGCAGTTATTTCGCAGTTGCACGATAAACTTGGTGCTCCAAGTTAAAGGTCGCTGAATTTTTTCAAGGCCAACCACAACAACAAAAACAAATAAATAATAAAAATAGCAACAACAACACTTAAAACAGCTGCAAGCTCCAGCAAAGTAAGTATGCAGAATTTTATCAGCAAGCAAGTAGCAATAATAAATAAACAACAAAAACAAAAAAAAAAAAAATAACAAATTAATTAACAAAATAATGAATGTTGAGAAATCGCACAAAAAAAAAAAAGCCAAAATTCTGTAGTGCTCTTCAATTACCATATTTACACACAGTAGTGGCAGAAAAAAAACTCGGAGAGCGGATTTCATCAACGATTTCACACTCTCAAATATTGACTACATTTCGCTTAATGTCCGTCCTTATTAAGCTATTAATGAAGCTATTTTGTTAAAATATGTTTAAAATTGCCAAAAATATTTGTTTTTGTTTATGTGTGTGTTAGCAAAATTTTGTCTTAATTTTAATATTTGACTCATCTCGTCTTTCCTGTTCGTTTTATTATGTCTCGATTCTACTTTGATCTTTTTAGTATTTATTGAAATTTGTTTTTTCATTCGGCTTTTATAATAATTTTTATTTTAAATTAATTGTTTTTTTTTTCTTATAATGTGATTAATTCGGTAATTTTTTATGTTTTCTTTTCTTTATTTGGTTTTATTTTGACATTTAACTTTTTATATTTTGTTACTTCTGAATTTGTTTAAAACTTTTTTTATATCTTTTTATTTCCTTTATTTATTTCTTCTTTTCATTCCATGTATCGATTTTGATTTTATGGTATTATCTGTTATATATAACAGATAATATATATTAAGTTAAATATAAAAATTTACTTAGTTAGAAATTAAAGTAAATAATAAAATAAACAACAAAAAAGTTTCTGTATGAAAATCATTGATTAAATTATTGACCCATAAACTTTGAAATTAGCCATTTATATACTTAAAAAAAAAACAAATATATATACAGTGGCGGACAAAACTCTACGTACGAGCACTTTTTCTTAAATTTACCATGTCCTAATGCATTTGAAAAAAAAAGTACATATGCAGGTTTGTTTTAAATCTTAAAAGTTAATCAAGTAACTACCCATGGTTCACTCAAGAAATAAAGCATCTAATCGAAAAACGGGATACTCTATACGCATGATGGAAACGCTATAGATGTAATAGTATTTATAACGAGCTTAAACGCGCTCGCAATGCTGTATCCGCCGCCTTACGCAGAAATAAGAAATCTGTATATGAGAATAGGTTTGCTAGAAGCCGCTCGAGCTTTTCATTCTGGAAACACATTCGGCAAGCTGGGCTCTGTAATGGCTCGCAATACATTGCAGATAATATTAATCTCGATGTCCTTAATAAAAAAATTGTTCAGCCAGTTCGTTCTATCAACAATGTTCACTTCTTTGTTCACAGCAAAGCGACAGCGACAGCGGTTTTGCAGCGTCGTGTATTGACTCTATTAGTGTTGGCGAAGTCATTCTGAAAATAAAATCTATAGCTATTGGCTCGGAGGGTATCTATCCTGAATTTATAAAAACAATTCTTCCAGCTATTCTTGGTCATATCACTTATATATTCAATACAATTATAACAACATCACAGTTCCCATTATTATGGAAAACTTTAAAAATCCTTCCGCTGCCAAAATCAGCATCTCAAAATAATACAGAATACCGTCCCATAGCGATTCTTCCATTCCTTAGCAAAGCCTTCGAAATTCTTTTAAACAGTCAGTTAAAAACATATCTTTACAGCAACAAGCTTATCACAAAACTTCAATCTGGCCTTCGAGCGAAGCATAGCTGCACTACAGCGCTCCTTAAAGTTTGTGAAGATATTAGGTCTGGCTTGGATAAAGATATGGTAGGTGTGATGGTTTTCATGGATTTTTCGAAGGCTTTCGACTGCATTGATCATTGTCTTCTCGCGCAAAAATTCAGCGCTCAGTTCTTTCTTCACTCCTCTCTGTGTACACTCATGGCTTCTTACCTCAGTAATCGTTCCCAATACGTCTATCTAAATAAGAAATCCTCTTCAAGTCTGAAGGTCTTGTCTGGTGTTCCTCAGGGTTCCGTATTACGTATAGGTCCTCTGTTATTTTCGGTTTTTATTAATGACATTGTTGATTGCTTTTCTACGTGTGACCATCATATATATGCCGATGACATTCAATTGTATAAGCTTTTTCCAAGGTCATCTAAAAACATTGCTGTTAATGAAATTACTTCGGAGTTGAACAGGGTTTTGCATTGGTCAACAGAAAACGGACTAAACCTAAACTCAACTAAAACCAAAGCGATAATTATCGACAGGCGCAATAAACATGAAGAATGTCCTCCCCTACTTCTTAATAAGTACGCCAGGATAAGTACGCCAGGACTCAGAGAACTGCACAGATGTTGGCATGGAGACTTTTCCATGGATGGCTTCAAATTGTGTTCCAATATGGACTTGTATTGGAAGCGATACATAGTGCCTTCAACAAATACCAGATTTCCAACGCCTGAGGCTGCAACTGCTCCCGAGACCATGAGACACTGCCAACACCATGCTTCACAGTCGTCATTAAGTGCTTGGGATCCATAGCGGTGTTCGGTTTTCTCCAAACTTTGGCTTTCCCGTCGTATCGAAATATGTTGTATTTTGACTCATCCATAAATAGAACACATTTCCAGAAGTCAATTCCCTTATTTATATGCTGTTTTGCGAACTCCAAGCGAAGTTTCCGGTCTTTGTCTCTTATAAGTGGCTTCTTGAGAGGAGTTCTGCAGTGAAATTCGAATTATATGAATATGAATTCAGTTTTTTCGGGTCACGTAAGGTTTTCCCTGGAGGCGGGTCCATGGTATGCTCTAAGCCCCTACAATTAATGATATCAATATTTTCCCTTTCGGGGAGGGCTGGAGAGGGTTAAAATATATAACCGACCTCTATTATATTTTCAAGAGGAACATTTTTTCCTTAGAATCTATCCTCTTTGACCCTTCCTGAGGGGGGCTCTGATACAATGCACTCTTACCCCCTACAGTTAATGAAATCGACATTTACCTCCTTGGGGAGGGCAAGAGAGGGTTAACGTGTATTACTGACATTCATTATTTTTCAAAGAGGAACACTTTTCTTTTGGAACTAATCCCCTCCGACCCCTCCTTAGGGGGCTCCCATACAATGCACCCTAACCCCCCCAGCAGTTAACTAAATCGATATTTACCCTTTTCGGAAGTTGTGGAGAGGGTTAATGTGTAGGACCGACCCCAATTACTTTTCAAAGAAGAATATTTTTCTCTCTGGAGCTTATCCCTCCGACTCCTCCTTAGGAGGGCTCCCATGCAATGCACCTTACTGTTAATGAAATCAATATTTCCGCTCTTGGAAAGGGTAGCAGAGGGTTAATATATACCACCGACCTCCATTATTTTTTCAAGTGTAACATTTTTTCCTTGGGACCTATCCCCTCCGACCACTCCTTAGGGGTGGGGGCTCCCATAGAATGTTATGGCAAACCCTAAAATTAATGGAGGCCCGGTTTCTTGTTATGGGAAAAAGCATTGTATGGGAGCCCTCCTGCGGAGGGGTCGGAGGGGATACGTCCCAAAGGAAAAATGTTACTCATTAAAAAAAACTGGAGGTCGGTACTACATATTAACATATTAACCCTCTCCTACCCATCCCAAGAGGAAAAATATTGATTTCATTAGCAGTAGGGTGCGTGTTTGGGAGATCCCTAAGGTGGGGTCGGAGGGGATAGGTTCCAAGGGTAAAAATGTTACACTTGAAAAAAAACTGGAGGTCGGTCGTACGTTTTAACTCTCTCTTACCCATTCCAAGAGGTAAGAAATATTGATTTCATTAACAGTAGAGTGCATTTAATTGGATGCCCCCTAAGGAGGGGTCGGAGCGAATAAGCCCCAAGAAGAAAAATGTTCCTCTTTGAAAAGTGTTTGGGGTCAGCCCTACATATTAACCCTTTTCTCCCCTTCCGAAAAGGGTAAAATCGATTTAATTAACAGGGAGTTAGGGTCCATTGTATGGGACTCCCCCTAAGGAGGAGTCGGGTGGGGTAGGCCCCAAGGGAAAAAATGTTACACTTGAAAAAATAATGGAGGTCGATGGTATATATTCACCCTCTCCTGCCCTTCCCAAGAGCGGAAATATTGATTTCATAAACAGTAGGGTACATTGCATGGAAGCCCCTAAGAAGGGGTTGGAGCGGATAGGTCCCGAGGGAAAAAATATGAAAACATAGCGATAAGTTCTAAAAATTTGGGAAATACTTGAATGGACTCGATTTGACTTGACTGGGAATTGACTTGGTCTTTACTTAATGTGACTAGGACTTGACTAGAACTTGACTAAGACTTGACAATGACTTCACTAAACATTGACTTGGGCTTGACTTGGATTTGACTAGGATTTGACTTTGAATTGACTTGGATTTGACTTGAACTTGTACTTGAATTGAACTTGACTTGGACTAGACTTGGCCTTGACTAGGACTTGACTTTTACTTGACTTGAACTTGACTTGGACTTGACTAGGACTTGACTTGGATTTTACTTAGATTTGACTTGCAATTAACTTAAATTTGACTTAGACCTGACTTGAATTTCCCTTGGATTTGACTTGGATTTCACTTGAATTTGACTTCGACTTGACTTAAAATTTACTTGGACTTGACTAAGACTTGACTTGGACTTGACTTGGACCTGGCTTGGGCTTGAATTGTGAAGACTTGACTTGACTAGACTTGGAATTGACTTGGACTTAATTTGGACTTGACTTAGACTTGAATCGGACTTGACTTCGACTTGCCTTGGAATTGACTTGACTTGAACTTTACTTGAACTTGACTTGGACTTGACTTGGACTTGACTTGGTCCTGACTTGAGCCAGACATGGACTTGACGTGTACTTGACTTAGACTTGACTTGGAATTGACTTTATTTGTACTTGCACTTGGACTTGAATTCGACATGAAATTGACTTGGACTTGGCTTCACTTGACTTGGACCTGACTTACACTTGACTTGCACGTGACTTGGACTTGACTTGGACTTGACTTGCACTTGAATTAGACTTGACTTGGACTTTACTTGGACTTAACTTGTACTTGACTTGACTTGGACTTGACTTGGACTTGACTTGGACTTGACTTGGACTTGACTTGGACTTGACTTGGACTTGACTTGGACTTGACTTGGACTTGACTTGCACTTGACTTGGTCTTGACTTGGACTTTACTTAGACTTGACTTTACTTGAACTTTACTTTAACTTGACTTGACTTGGATTTGGCTTGGATTTGCTTTGGATTTGAGTTGGACTTGACGTGGAATTGACTTGGACTTTACTCTGACTTTATTCGAACTTTACCTTGACTTGACTTGGATTTGACTTGGACTTGACTTGGATTTGACTTGGGCTTTACTTGAACTAAACTTGAACTTAATTTGAGGCTTGATAAGTTCTGAACCAAAGTTTTGTAAAAATTTACTCTTTTTGAGGAAAAAGTAAAAAATAAATTTTTGTTTCACCTTGACATATAGGCATATGATGTCTTGACATTAAGAGTCGATCGATTTTTTTCCAAAATATCTCTGATTTGTACTTTTATGAACTTCAAAATCTAAGCTACGCAGTGAAAACTACGATAAGTGCCAAGCAAATTCTGCGCCTACATATTT
The DNA here is from genome assembly GCA_914767935.1 of Coremacera marginata. Classification (NCBI taxonomy): domain Eukaryota; kingdom Metazoa; phylum Arthropoda; class Insecta; order Diptera; family Sciomyzidae; genus Coremacera; species Coremacera marginata. Next base: position 18,330,132 of record OU612044.1, read on the forward strand.
CAACATAATTGTATCAAATAATATATAGCTGTTTACCAAATTTGATGATTCTAAAAAACCAGTGCACCCCCCCTCCCCTCCTGTTTCTCCTCTTCCTTCACTCTCATATTTATTTACTTTACTGGGTACTAGTATACAGGTTACTAGTTGCTTTGCTTTACTAGTCAAGTCCATCCTGGGCTTCTTCTGCTCTCCCTCAAACTAATATATTTGTTTTTGTTTGTCTATCATCAGTTTCGCTTTTTCGCTTATGCAAAAAGAATAACATGTGGAAACAAATACAAACGCATCTGCAACAACAACAACAAAAAAAACCCCTCACTCAATGGTGCTGATGCTGATAATTGTGCGCGGTACCAAAAGAATTGTTTTTGCTTTTGCATTTTGTTGTTGAAATCGAGACTCAGATGCAGTGCATAATGTTGTTTGTGTGTTTATTTTAAAGATTTTTTTAATAGCAATTTTTTTGCTCCTCATAAATAATGTTTATTTAAAAGTTTTTGTTCTAAAGCAAAAAAAAAAAAAAAAACAAAATAAAAGAAAATATTTATATAAAAATCTTGCACTAATAATACAAAATTATGGTTCATATGAAAAAAAAAAAATCATAAACAAGTTTATAAGACACTTTGATGTTTTTTTTAAGATCATGTTGTGAGTGAGCAATATATTTATTAAAATATTTTTGTTCCTTAACTGATTTTTCTTTCTAGGTACTATTTACCTCCACCCCTCCCCTCAGAACGATATTTCTTTTGAAAACGAGCATTTTTTCATGTATTTTTGTTTTAATTTTAAAATTTTCATTTTGTTCTGCTTCGATTTCAACTCCTGATATAGGTGCAATTTACTTTATTTATTATTGATTTACATTTTTTTTAATAAAAAAGTTTTGGCTGTCTTGGAAATCAGTATAACTTTTGTGTTTGTGTTTAATGTAAAAATTGTGGCTTATTTCTGAAGAGCTAAGGATCGAAAAAGTCTTAAGGTATTTTTACAGTTTGTCACAAAAAAAATTTCCTTTTTTGTATTTGAGACTGCCTCAATAATATAAACCCAAAATTTAACATCAAAATTCTTAGAAACAACAAAGTATGTATTTATATAAATTTATAGCTAAAACGATTTATATACATTTTTGCAATTTGCATAACACGAGTTAGAACTGATTATGATGCTTTTTTGTTGTATTAAAATTTGGATTTTGTTTTTTTTTTTTAATTTTTAGTACTCAATCTCTTCCCTATTAATAGAACAATTAAATAAATTTTTTTGGCACCACAGTGCGTATGCGTGATTTTTAATATGCTTGGCATTCATGTTACTCATACGTCGCATGATTCAGCCATACCTGCTGAGCATGTTATGTGTGCAATTTTAAAATATGTTACATGATTTTGTTATTTATCACTATTGTACGATCTATGATATAGCAACAACGGTGAATAAAAATAGCAACAACGGCGAATTTTATTTAAAATATATTCAAAAAAGTGCCTTGTCGTGATGCGCCACACCTGCTGGTGTCGTCAGCAGCGTGCATTCATTTCTTTTTTCGTATCGACTGAATTTTTTAATTTAATGAAGATGAAATAAATTAAATTTTATTAAATTTATCTTTTGAGGCGCAACACATTTAATGTGCCATTTAATATGTGTTTGTTTGTTTAGTTTTTTTTTTTTATTTTTGCTTTTATTATTTTATCGCTCAACCAAGGTTTTTGCAAGGCCTGACCTACGTCCTTGTTGCTAATTTTGGGCCAAGTTAATTTAATATTGATTTATCTATATAATCAGGGCAATAAAAATTTTACATAGGCGACAAGCTTTGACATTTCGTCTAAAGTACTGTTTAATATATGGTGAAGCGGTAAAAATTTTGTCAAAAATATTTTTCAGAAATTAACTTAGAATTTATTTAATTTAAAATTTTGAAACGAGCTGACAAGTTTGCGTGTCATTTGTTAAAGGCAATATATTTGTAGTGTATGTATGTGTGTGTTTTTATTTTTCTGTCATACACTCTCACTTTCATTATTTCACTTGGCATGCAAACAAGAGTAAGCAAAAAAAAAAAAAAATAATTGTGCTGTTTTTGCTTATCAGAGTGCAATGAATTTTTGCAAATAATATTATAAAACACACACACACATATAAACACATTTATTAATATGAATATCAAAATAGAATTGCAAACAATTTTGTTTTTTTTCAGACATGGCAAAAATATAATAATTTTTTTCTTATCTACTCAAATTGATAAAGAGTGTTTAAAAAAAAACAAAATAACAACAGTCAGCGAAACTTATCAGCAGCAGCTTATGCAACAATAATTAGAACAACTTTTACAGTGAGAAATGCTGCAAAGTCCTGTGCTGCCAGTTGTCGTTGAAAAAAAAAAATCCGATTTTTTGCAAAAAAACAAAATAATGGCTAAACTCGTTTTTAAGTCCTTTTTTCACGATTTTTTTTTAACGATTTCGTGTTTGTAAATAAGAGCATTAAAAAAAGAGAAAATTTTAACCCATTTTGGCCTAGAAGAGTTGCTTTCTTACCTTGTATTAAAAAACAAAATTTCTATGAAACTTAAAAATCTATTAAGTTTTATTAGTTGGTGCGTAAGTAATCTTAGGAATGTTGGCAGTAGTTTATGTGTAGCGACCCCCTCCCCCCCCCCCCCACACCTCTTCTCAATAACTCAAAATTTCCAAGAAGCCAACTTTTGAACTAAAAATTTAAATTATTTTAATATTAAAAATTATACCATCTGCCAAATCAAAGGATGTATTTTAAATAAACTTGATTTTCTACAAAAAATAGTTTTGGACCAAATTGACAAGGAAAGGTTCCCAGGTGTCACTCGCCGATTTGAATTATTTTCGGATATGTGATAGAGGACAAAAATCTTAGGTTGACATATTGTGTTTTATACGTCCTCAATCGATAGTTTAGGGTTTAAAAATGGCGTTTTAAAATCAGCTTCAATTTCATTTTTTCGCCATAATTTAACAATTTTCCATAGAAACATACACATATTTGGTATCAAACGAAAGGTATTGGAAAGCCGCATATAATGACATCTAATTTTTAGAAAGAAGTTTTATTGTTATTTTGTTGTTTACATTTTTAACAGTACTTAGTCTATATCTTGAAGAGCCCATTCTCAAAATTGTTTCCTTTTCACTTGTGTTTAATTTCAGCTAATTTTAAAAATTACCTTTTTTTGTTTTTTTTTTAACTTTTACTTGTTTATATTAAAAATTTCTTTATAAGAAAATGCACTCATTTTCTTAAGGGTGGACATGACATTGGCAGTTTTTTGAAATCGACAAATTTACAAATTACATCAAAGATACTGTAGCCAACCTTATTTTCTGTATTTCAGTTGCTTAAAAAAAGTATCATAAAAATCAAAACAATGCAAAAATATTTGTTTCGCCTAAAATTTTGAAAATAAGCTAGGCGATTCTAATAAAAATGAGCAAGGGAAGTACATATATAGTATTTGATAATTAACAGAAATGAGTTTTGTGAATACAGATCCACATGATATGAAAATATATTTTTAGTAATAACTTTTGATTGGAAAGAAATATTGGGGTTTTTTTTTTTTAATAAATTATTTCTTAAGCTAGACCATTTACAAAAAAATATAAAAGAAACATTTTTTTAAAAAATTAATTTCCTCAAAAAAATTAAAGGGGGTACCCTTGTATTTTAATGACAGAAGGTTAGGTTAGGTTGAAGCGGCTGTCTTCCCTGAGACACACTTAGGCCAATAAGGCACATTGTGATACCATGGGTTAATTTCCCTCTCTATTTAAACCAGTTTGAGCTGTTGACAAAGCCAAGGATTCGGTAGACCGAACTTTCTGAGAGATCATCGAGATCTCTATAGAACCATTTACCTAAGTGAAGGTGGCGATTTTTAGCTAGCGCTGGGCAAGTACAGAGAAGATGTTTTGTAGATTCCTCCTCCTCCTCATTTCTGCAGCATCTACAGAAGTCGTTGTGGAGGATGTTCAATCTTCGTGCATGATTACCTATTAAGCAGTGTCCTTTTAGGACACCTATCGTAGTACTGATTTGATCCCTTCCCAGAGCAATCAGTTCTTTTGAGCGTTTTAGGGTGATTTTTGTCGAAACCTGACGCGCTGTATGACAAGTGCTGCCCGTTGACCATCTATCGTTGGCTTTGTTTAGGGATAGCTCATTTGTGAGTAGTTTACATGTGGTGAGGGATATACCAATACTTTCTTCTCTCATCGAGAGTTGTTTGGTTGTTCCGGTGCGAGCGAGTTTATCTGCCTTGCAGTTTCCTAGAAAGTCTCTATGTCCGGGAATCCAGCATAGGTGTATTTTGAGCTGCTCTGCCATCTCATTTGGGGATCTGCGGCAGCGAATTACTGTTTTAGATGTTGTTTCAACAGATTCTAGGGCTTTCAAGGCGGCTTGACTGTCAGATAGTATTTAGATATCCTTGGAGGATAATGCATTCGTCTGAAGCCAAGTTACTGCTTCATGTATTGCGACTACTTCCGCTTGGAAGACACTGCAATGGTCGGGGAGCCTGAAGGCTAGATTAATGTTCAATGTATCAGAGTAGACTCCTTCTCCCACCCTGCCATCTAGTTTTGATCCATCTGTGTAGATTCTGATGACATTGTTTGGTGGAAGGTTTCCAACCGCCCAGTCATCGCGGGAGGGGTTGGATAGATACATCAAATTTCCTGTCAAAGAAAAGTTTTTGTGTGGTGTAGTCTACGGATTTGGGTATCGGAGGAAGGAACTTCCTAATGCTAAAGTGTCCTGATTTGCCCTGTCTCCATTGAGAGGTGGCCATTAGACGGATGGATATATTGGTAGCCATCTGTTTTACTAGGATATCAAGTAGTAAAAGGTGGAGCATAGTATCTAATGCCTCTGTAGGAGTGGTTTTTAATGCTCCACTGATGCAGAGCTCAGCTGATCTTTGAACTTTGCGGAGTATGTTGAGGTGAGTTTGTTTGTCTAGTGCTTGCCACCATATACAATAACACCATATAGCAATATTGGCCTTACTACTGCCGTGTAAAGCCAGTGAGTAACACTTGGCTGTAAACCCCATTTGTTACCCACTGCCCTTTTGCATGAGTAGAGGGCTATATTAGCTTTTTTGGCTCTCTCGAGCAGATTGGGTTTCCAGTTTAATTTTCTATCCATGATAAGGCCCAGATATTTCGCTTGATCTGAGAAGCTAAGTCTTATGTTTCCCAGTTTTGGAGGACTGATAGTTGGTAGATTGTGTTTTCTTGTGAAAATCACTAAATCCGTTTTTTCAGGGTTGACGCTGAGTCCAAAGCTATTAACCCATTGTATGAAAGTATTAAGGCCGTTTTGCATTATATCTCGAAGTGTGGATATATATTTTCCAGAAGTGACAATAGCAATGTCGTCTGCATAAGCTATCACCTTGCACCCCTCATGTTCCAGTTTCTCCAGCAGTTTATTAACTGCTAGGTTCCAGAGTAGAGGCGAGAGTACCCCTCCTTGAGGAGTTCCCCTTGGTACAGATCTTAGCGTGGATGCCACACCTAGATTTGCACTTATAATCCTGCCTACTAGCATTTGATTTATAAGTGCTCCCAGCGTGGCATCCACCCCAAGCTCCGTTAGTGCATTAGTGATAGCCTCTGCTTTGACGTTGTTAAAGGCACCTTCTATATCAATAAGAGCTATCATTGTATATTCCTCTTGAAGAAGAGATTTTTTAATGATGGAGTCTATGGAGTGAAGAGCTGTTTCCACGGATTTGCCTTTGGTGTAAGCGTGTTGTGCCGATGACGGAGGTTTTTCTACTATCTTTTGACTCAAGTGGATTTCTATTAATCTCTCGAGAGTTTTTAGCAGAAAGGATGAGAGACTAATTGGTCGAAGGTCTTTTGGGTTTACGTGTGAGCTTTTGCCCGCCTTCGGTATGAAAACTACCCTCACGTGCCGCCAAGGTGTGGGTATGTGATTCAGGTCTAGGCAGCCTTGGAAGATCATCATAAGCCATTGCTTTATGATATCGTAAGCTTTTTGTAATTCTATGGAGGCTATGCCGTCTGGTCCTGGTGACTTAAACGGTTTGAAGCTTTCAATTGCCCATTTGAGCTTTGGTTGTGAGATAAGATCGAGGGAGTTGTTGACAGTGGGTGCGTATTCCTCCTGGGTTGGAGTATTACCTATTTCTGAACAACCAGGGAAGTGAGTTTCTACTAAAATTTTAAGAGATTCTTCACTGTTGGTGGTCCATGTTCCGTCATCTTTCTTCAAGAAGCTTGGGTTCTAAGCCTTGACAGAAACAGCTAATTAATTTTTGTGCAAAACTGGAACAATTTTTGCTAATAAATATAATGCCACGTAAAACAAAATTTAAAATGCAATTTTTAATTTGAATTTCTTTTACAACAAAAACAAATTTCATATAACTTTTTGAGAAACATTAATTATTTTGGATCATTTTTGAAAAAAAGATTTAAAATATAAATGCACAGCAAATGGTATTTTTGTAATAGTTTTTATAAAGTAATTTTATTGAACTTTTTGACAAAAAAGAGTTGAGTGAAATATATTTAAAACCAGCGGAGATACTTGCATCGAAAGTCATATCTTTAAATTTCGGATGATTTTTTCTCATTCTTCGGGCAAACAAGTAAGAAGCACACAGTTTGTATGGAAGCACTGTAAAATATCAACATTTCGGAACAAATATCTACACACACGGAAAGTTGGAGAAACAACTAAATTTTTGATACCCATAATGTTGTTGTTATCTATAACAAAATATTTTATATTTAAGAAAATTAGTGTATTTTCTAAAAAATAAATTTTTAATATAAACAAGTGAAAGTTAAAAAAAAAACAAAAAAAAAGTAACTTTTAAAATGAACTGAAATTAAACACAAGTGAAAATGAAACAATTTCCAGTACGGGCTCTTCAAGATATCGACTATGTACTGTTAAAAACGTCAACAACAAAATAACAATAAAACTTCTTTCTAAAAATTAGATGCCATCATGTGCGCCCTTTCAATACCTTTTGTTTGATACCAAATATGTGTATGTTTCTATAGAAAATAGTTAAATTATGGCGAAAAAATTAAATTTAAACTGATTTTAAAACGCCATTTTGAAACCCTAAACTATCGATTGAGCACGTATAAAAAAATATGTCAACCTTAGATTTTTGTCCTCTATCACATATCCGAAAATCATTCAAATCGGCGAGTGACACCTGGGGACCTTTCCTTGTGAGTACATTTTTTGGCTCAATTGAAAGATAACTACCTTAGCTGCTATTCGAAAACCTTTACAGGTAGAAAATAATGTTAAACGATTTTTCTTGATTACACCTAAATTAACCTAGATTTCAATAATCAAAATAAAATTTGAACGGTTCCGTGTACAGGTACAAATTGAGTTAATAACTTTATTTTTTTTTATAAAAAAGTAAACTACTCAAGGATAACGCAATTCCAAATCCAAAAAAAATGCTAATGCCTCCTCACTTCAGTACTGTTTTTCCTCGCTCGGTGTTGGTACACTTTAAAGAATCCGTTTTGTTCTCACTGGTCTAACATCAATAACTTTTTCAATGATTTCCAGTTTTGCATATTTTTTATTTGTTTGCATTTGATGAAGGAAAGTTTCTTGAACATTTTCACTTTCAATTTCATCAGTGATATCCTTTAGCTGCCACCTCTTAGATCTATCGCTGCAGTTGTCAAGTTCTTTTTTTTTTTTGGTCTTCCTGCGCTGATTTTGTCGTTAGTTTTTGAAGCTCACTGCACAGTATTCTCGCATTCGAGCCATTTTTCGTTATGCTTATAAAATCTTTCTTTCGTGTAGTTATACTGACTGTAGCGCTTTATTAAATTTTTGACGAAAACAGATAATTTCCCTTCTAAGTCTAATGGTATTTCGAAGTTTATTTTTCTTTGAACGTAGCTTAGAACATCTTCCTGTTTTTTGTTTCTTAAATACTCCTCAGTCAATTCTTTATAACTGAATCTCTCCATGATATTTGTATTAATTTATGTATTTCCAATTGCAATGGCTGAGATATTATAGCAACTGAGATTGTATCCGAATATCACTTCCTTATAAGCTTTTCCATACCGTAGTGCTTTTCTAATCCCTAAATCAAGTATCAGTACCTGTATCTATTTACTTATCACCTGCACCAGTTCTATTAAGGTAATATTTAAAACTCCAAAACTCCACATGTTTCATACAGGTAGAATGAAATGGGTTAATTCAAAAAAACTCTAGGCACTATTTTAATTATCAGAATCTTTTGTATATGCACCTGCCCATATATATTTCGTATATGCACCTGTCTTATAGAGTTGGAATAAAAAGGATAAATAAACTGAAAAATCCTTTAAATTGCATGCAATAAAATACCTAAAGTTTAAATAGAATACATCCTTGCATATATATAGGGATGCGTTTAAATTAGCGTCATTCGAATATTTGTATAAGTAAAACGAAAAAAGCTTCTACGGGGGGATCGTGGGGGATATCAAAGTATATATTGGGTGAAAGAGGGGACTTTCAACTTTAACTGGATGATTTAATTTTTTTGCTCCGTTTTGATCCTTAGAAGTTCTATTCCACTAAAGTTAAAATTTATACAAAAAACAGTAATTTTGAAAACATTTCGTAACACCCAAAATATAAATAGTACAGCTACAACCTCAAGCAATAATTTAACGATAGTAGTCCAACCAACCTAACAAAAAAAAAAATCAGACCTCTATTGATTATAGTTAAGGAGCAATGGCCATTCATTATCGATGAAGAAATCAAAAACTCACCTTTTTCTGAAATTAGCAAAAACAGTTGTGCTTACTCGCATGCCACGCCTACAATTTTAGATATTTTGACCTAAATTTTTGGATATTTTAATTTATGAAATATTTTAGATATTTTGACCTAAATTTTTGGCTACCTAACTTTGGATATATATACTAAAAAATGGCGCAAAAATTTTATAAAATCGGTTACCACAAAAAATGGGTATTTTGGCCAATGAATTTAAAAGTTGAGCCACAGTGCGTCGAGCTCTGAGCAACAGTGCTGCAGGACATAAAATGTAAAGCTTGAGTTTTTTCATCGCTTCATTTTACTCGCTAAATAATTTTCATATCGTAGGCTATATATGAAATCGATTTTAAGGGAGTAAGCTCCAAAAATTTTGAAAATTCTACACTAGAATGCTGCGTTATTTTTTTATTTCAGTAAGCTTAATACAAGCTGATTAACTTATTCCAACAGGGGGTTTTTTTTTGCTCTCCCTCTCTTTTCCTTGTTTTGGTGTTTGGAAGATATTCAATCTTGATGGGTGTAAGCCGCCCACCTCAATGACGTAATTTTAAGAACACGCCAAAAAGAAAATGTATAGAAAATTATAATTTACATGGAATATCATTAATTATAATTATAACGCTTTAAATATATGTACTATATCTTAATTGTAAGAAGACATTAGGGAGGGGAGGAGAGAAATGGCGTTGGAGTTAAGAAGGGTATTTCGGAGTTGAGATCTGCTCAGTTGAAAATCTAATTCACTGACCACATTGTTAGTTACACGAAGCATCCTGGTTACAGGTTCACTGCATCCAACGTCGGTGCGGTGAAAGTTAAGGTGAAAGAGAGGTATAGACCTAAGATTTCGTGGGTTGATATTAAAGGATATTAATTCGAGCAGTGCTGAGCAGTTAATGCTTCCGCATATAAGCTAATGAATGAAGAGTACATCGGAAATTTACCTTCGTTTTGCAAGAGTTTGCATGTTGATCAAGTTCAGGCGGTAAGTTGAAACTTTCAGGACCAGAAAGACCGCGAAGTGCGAACCGAATGAATCTTCGTTGAACGGCTTCGATTCGCACAGAATGGGTGTTGTAGATAGAAGACCAAACCTGGCTGGCATATTCGAGGATGGGTCTAACAAAGGGAAGGCAGAGAGTTATAGTCACGTAAGAGTTGGAGAACTCTCTGGACCAGTGTTTCACGAAACCCAGTGCAGAGTTGGCTCTATTAATCATATTATCAATATGTGACCTTGTCAAGTTAAGTTACTTGTCACATATTACACCTAAGTTCCGTTAATAGCTTACAGAAGGAACTGGCTTGCCGATTAAATAATAAGTTCTCGGAGGAAGTTGGACTCGCTTACGTGAGTATGTGATAGCTTGACATTTACTGACGTTGAGCGCTCAAGAAGATTTTTTTGGCACCAAGTGAAAAAACTTACCGGATCGTCTTGAAGATTGCAAGAGGCAGCGTTGGTTTGTATGCGCAGATAGATTTTCATATCATCAGCACACACAGAAATATTGGATGCTTTGATGATTCCATCTACACCGAGAAAAAAGCTTATGTTAAATTGAAAAAAAACCTAGTATTATTTATAAGATGGTTTTGGCAGTTTTCAGCCTCCCAAGTACTTCATCAAAACGCCTAAGTTTTACATGTTAATTTGCCAATTTTTATTTGGGTGATAAATTACCCAAGTATTTGGTAATTTATACATTATTTTAAAAAAGATTGAATTTCAAAACATACATCTTTTTTTCGAGTTTTGTTTTTGTTTTCTTTTCCTTTTTTTGAAGCCGCCTCTCGTTCTGTGATTTGCTTGACTGAAATCGGCAACTACAACAAAATTTTTCTTTTATCGACACCGTTTTTCTTAGAAATTAATGACTTCTTGGCTTTTCCTGCTGCATGCCGTCTATTATAACAAGAATATTAAATTAAATTAAATATCAAATCCAAAATCTTACCATCGCATGCCGCTGAGATTCGAACCCACACCCACCGATACGAGCCAAAGTCCTTCATTACGCGGAGTGATTTATTCAATATTAATTACAACTGAGCTATCAACACAATGCTGCGATATACTGCATCTGTTAAGGCGGGACATGACATTCGCGGCAGAGAAAACAGACCTTGTTTTAGAAATTCATAACTCAGTCAAAAACAAACATTTTTCCAAAATTTTTTTTATTATTGTAGATAATTGAATAAATTACAAGAAAAAAAAATTCAAAACGCCTCCACTCGCCTTTTCACTCCAACATGGTTTTATAGAGCTCCAAACTGGCGGCAGAGAACGGGGCCTCGTGGTTGCAGCGCGGGGAGTTGCAAAAATTGTCCGATCTGGAAAAAAATAACTTTTTTAAATCGTAACAAAATTGGTTATCTTATGATACGAGCTTTTTTTTAAAATATTTTTTCAATATTTGATGATGTTCCAAATTTGAAAGTGTGTTTTTTTCGAAAAAAATATTGACTTTAAAAATTCATAAAAAATCGAAAAAAATCTAAAAAAATCTTGTCATACGATAGCGAATCAAGTTTAAAAAAATAAAAATTTCGTCAAAAAATGAACCCGCTAGTGCCGCAACCAATACGAAAAACATGGTTTTGAGATAAACGCGTTCAAAGTTTGTGAACAAAGAAAAAAAAGGTTACCTTCAATCTGCCATGCCTGCTTCGTACTGTATGCCTTCGTTATCTTGTGTTGTGCTGTTTCTTATAATTTTTAGCAATCGCTTAGCAATTCGGACTTCACCATTCACCCTTCAAGTAGGTACGAAATAACAACCACCAAAAGTCAGGTAGCAAGTAAAACAAGTATATACCAGCTGCCGTACGTAGGTAGCGCAAAAATTAAAAATAAGCTCTCACTAATCCGGCTGTAACTTTTGAACCCGTAGGAATTTTTCCATGAAATTTTTTTTCTTAGAATCTTAATAATATTTACTGAAATGCAAAATTATTAAAAAAAGTCGATTTTAAAAAACTGCCAATGTCATGTAACCCCTTAATACGGCATCTGTTAACATCTGTGAAACAAATTTTTTTTTTTGGCAGGGTATCGAAGTATGTGCTTTCAAAGCAATGTATTAAACAATTAATTGCTTCGGTGAATTAACGTAGCTGCAGTTATATCAGCTTGCTTGGATCAGTTGGTAGAGCGATGGACTGGCACCAAAAGTTCCAGGTTCGATTCCGCGCGGCGGGCAAAGAAATTTTTTTTTTCTCTTTTCTTTTTGTCGATGAAATGTAATAAAATTTACTGGTGTGAATATTAGCGTGTGTCTAATGACGCAGCAGTGTTTTTTTTTTGCAAAAGAAAGCTCAAAACTATGCTTAAGCCGTCCATGCTAGTTGTTTTTTAATTTTGTATTTTTGGATTTTGGGCTTAGGTGACTCAAATATTTTTTTTTGGCAAGGTATCGAAGTATGTGTTTTCAAAACAATGTATGAAACAACAAATGGCTTAGGTGAATAAGCATAAGATTATAATTTCCACACAATTCCCTTTACCCAAGCCGACTTAGGTGATTTACCTATTGCTTTTTTTCTCGGTGTACATCAGAAATTGTTAAGACGAATAACAAAGAATCAAGGTGACTACTTTGTGGAACACCAGAGGTAGCTGTATCAGAGTCATCAAAGACTCTGAATTGGAAAATCTAAAGATGACGTTATAACGGCGTTCTTCGAGATACGATTGAATCCATGATATAAACAGTCATGGAAAACCAAAGGTTTAAGCTTAAGAAGAATAATAGTGTGGGAGATTTTGTCGAACGCTTTATTTAACTTTGTGCCCACTTTCCAACGAGCATAAAGTGTTTTAAACAAGTTCTGTAAGAATTCTTAAGCCAAATAAATATAATATTTATAATAAATTTTAAATATTTATAATAAATAATAAATAAAACATATATAATATTTAAATATAAATGAATGTTTTAAATAAAAATTAACTTACAAATAAAGAAGTTTTAAATTTTCAAAACAAAATTTATTGGTTTTTGATTTAAGACACAAACTTTTTTCTGAGTGTAGAAAGTATAAACACTATTCTATGATCTGAGTAGTCGAATCAATTAAAATGAATTTAATGGATGAATAATACGAGTGTATTTCGGCTCGACAAGGTGGTTAAAAAATATTTTGAATATTTTTCCCCGCTCTACATTTTTCCCGTTCTGATAACTGTTTTCCCCGTCATCCCATTTTTTAGTCGACAAATTATGGAAAAACTATAAAAAATCTCGTCACCTGGCAGCTTTGCTGCTTAGGCATTAAGCAGCAAAATGAGCTCTCTGAGAATGGCAACGAATATATTGAAATGAGGTCAGAATCGTGCGTTCTCGCCGAATTTACACGAATTTTTGATGAAATACATTCATATAAATAGGTTGTTGTTGTTGTTACTAAATTTGATAGCTACTCTAGTTGCTTGTTGCTGTTATTGTTGTTGTTGTTGTTGCTTTTAGTTAACGTCAGCACATTTTTAGTGCTCTTGCCTGTCTGCGTTCAACGACTGCAGTCAACAGCGCTGCTCAAACCTCAAACTCTCTGCCTCTGCCGCCAATGACACTGTTGGCTGCACTGACTTTTCTTCTCACTCTGCTGTTGTGCTCTTTCTCGTTTACACACTCTTGATTGCTTGAAGCTATGCCTCGCAGCAGCAGCGCTGTCGTTGATATGTCTAGAGCGGGAGGTGTTTTTGATGAGGTGTTTTTATCGGTGTTGTTGCTATTGTCGTTGTTGTTGTCTTATTTTGTATGATAAACTCAGTGCTGTATTTTATTTTAGTTTTTGTTGCTGTTGCTGCTATATTTATTGTGTTAATAGGTCTCTGACCTGATTTAATAAATAATATAAACTTGAGTTCATTAGAAATTTTGCTGTTATTGCTATTATTGTTGTTGTTATTGCTGTTTTTATTGTACTCGTTCAGTTCAATTCAGTTTAATTGAACTTGTTTTCAATTTCAATTGAAATCTCATCGCATTTCTCAGACTGCATTGCAATTTTTTTTAATATTTTATTGTTGCAAAAATTATCTGACTGTTATTATCGATAAAATAAGGCAGACATTTTTGTTTTTACTTTACTGTCTTGCAGTAATTCTTAGATTTTCGAGAAACGTATGCTTGCAATGTTTGTACGGTCTTTTCTCATTATATAAAATGAATTTGTAACAAAATTAATGGTTATTTTTCGATGAATTTTTTGTGAAATGAGTTATGACAGGTTAGTCATTATTAGCCAATTATATCAAAAAGTATAACTACTGAATTGAAACGATTAATAAAATCGATAAAATAGGTTTGGTTAGGTGTTAAAGGAGTCCTGTGTCTAATCCGTAGATTTGATGAATCCGTCGCTTTTATTTGGATCTATCTTAGAGATTGATATGAGGGAGTGAAGGAAGAATCGACTGATAGTATTTAGTCTGTGCTACTTTGGTCGAGGCAGTGACAGAGAAAGTGTTGTACGGTTCTACAAAAATCATTGGCTTTAAAGCATAAGTCATCTATCCAGCAATGTCCGGTGAGCACTCGTACCAAAACAATTTGGCCTTCTAAGTCTCAGTAGGGTGGAGGTACGTGTGTTGTCGTAGGAAGGTCGGGTTAGTCCGACTGTCATGCAAGTAACCAGGTTATTCAATCACTGGTTGGGAGAAAAGACTTCCCCACCTACTCGCTTGGAGCCAGCAGTAAATATGTTTATGTTCCCCTCCATATAGTGCGGCCTATTTTCCTCATTTATTCCATTCAAAGTTTAATTATACATTTGATGAGTTATTGACAAAGATTACCTCTGGTATACAGTTGTCTGTGTTGGAGGGGGATAGTGGCCGTGACCAGTATTTCCATGTGTCCATTATCAGATCCGGACCAGGATCCAGACTCCCTCAGCCTCAAAGCTGTGATGGAAGCACCTTACATAGCAACCAGGTCTATTGAATATTCGGCGCCCCCATCCAAGTTTCATCAAGTTTTTTCCAAGATCTTTTCGCAAACATTATTTTTACCAATGTCAAGATCTTCAGCTATGCTACAAGTGCCTATGTGTCGGCCTTCCTTCACTTTTTCCAGAATTTCGTCGACGAGATTTTCTATTTTTTTTGCTCTTCAACATTTCTTCTGAACAATTCTTGACCCCAATCTGCCTTCCTTCTGGAGGTCCTCATACAAAAAACACAAAAACTGTCTATTAGAGTTCTGAGTTTCCCGAATTGACCCCTAAAATGGTCAGATACATGAGCTGATTTCATTTAAATTTTAATATTGTCTGTGTGTGTATAATTAAACTTTTATGTATCGTTTACTTTGCATCAAAAAACCACTCATTCCTAGCCTTGGCATCATCAATAATCCATTTTAAAGATTTTATTTTAAACAAAAATTGATATACGCACTATTTTTTCAAGTGCAAAATATTCTCTCCAATGAGAAATGTTGATCCGTAAATTTTTACTCGCATAATTTTAACGAATCTTTATAATTTACGCGCTCACACTCATACATAGCGTACAAAATTAACCCGTAAACTTTTATTGCAAATTTTTTTTTTTTTTTTTTTGAGTTCGTACGCAATAAATGCGTTATCGCGGCAATACGTTGGGGTGGGTTAGGATTTTTTCGTCTTGCCTAGGTCAGTGCGTTTCAGCAGAAATACACAAACGCTCGAAAACTATGTTCAGAGGCAAATTTTTTACGCTAGTTTTTTGTAATCAGTGTTTAGTGTTTGCTTGTGTTTTTTTTTTTGTTCTGTTTCGTTTTTTTTTTAAAAAGGGAAGTTAGATATTATTTCCTGCTTGAATAATGACCTAGTTTTATAAATGTTTGCGCAATAATTGATTTTTCTTCTGGATGTATATTTGGCTTAAAGGATTTTGTAGCGGGTACTCTTCATATATTTTGTAAAATTTTTTAAATATGTGATTAAAAATTTGGAATAAATTTTATATAAAATGCAATACTTTATAAAAAATGGAATAAAAAATTTTAAATTTATTTATTATTATTGCCATATAGACACGTAAAATACGAAAACTTTTTGTTACATAATAAAAGACAACTTAGCCAAAAAATTAGCAGCTTTTTAAATAAATAAAAAAACAAACAACAAAATTAAAAATTAAAAAATGTCTGTTCTCACATTTGTGTAAATAAAAACAATTTCTAATATTTGTCGCTTGAAATTGTGGCTACATATTTATAAAAGCCAAATGTATCTTTAAATAAACAAACATATGTGTGTAGCTGGTTTCTATCCTTCAACGCGTAGAATGACCTTGAAGTTTGTTCGACTGAAAGAATAATAAACGAGAGGGAAATTTTTCGGCAGAAACTATTTCTGTCAAATAGCTGAAGCGGGAAAATGTGCACGTTAAATGTATATTGAAACTTGTGGAATACACACAACAGAAATGTTAGACAATTTAACTAATAGAATTAAGCCCGATATGTTGAAGTTTTATGCATTGTTATATAAAAATATTTTTAGCTCATTGAAAGTGAGTTTATTGGTGGGTCATATATTGTGAATAATATTGTTGCAATTTACTTTGTTGGGACTCTCCAACCCATGAATTTTTCAATAAAACTAACGCACTGAGACTTATATCAATATATTTTTGTTGTTTTGATCTTGTATCAATCTGGCTTTTATCGTAGCGATTATTTTTTTGGGCCTTAGCTAACCTTATATTTAGTTATCTTTACCTGCCATACCCGAATTGGCCTTATCATAACTGATGTTACCTTTACTTACCTTACCCTACCCTACACTACCCTACCCTACTCTACCCTACCCTATCATACCATATCCTACCCTACCTTGTCCTACCGTTCCCTAGCGTACTTTACCATAACTTACCTTACCCAGCAGAAAATGTCATTCTTACCTGAATTCAGGCCTGACAGGCATGACCATGGCCTGACTTTTCCTTGAAAACAGCCCTGACTTTTTCATACAAGTGTCCGCCTCTTCAGACCTGAAATTTGGTACTATTTTGTTTTTTAAATTTTCATCTATGATTTCTGGTCTGAATATCAATTTTTATTTAAAATTCATATTTGAGATTTGGACTGAAAAATCTGTAAAAAGAAAGCCTGAATTATATTTGAATTCCAACCTTGATATCGGAACTGAATAATGGAGTCATAATTATGTTTAGCAAATCAATCCTGAATTCCAATCTGATTATTAGAGGTGTGAGAAAGTTTTCTGCTGGATTACCTTAACTAACGTTGCCATTAATTCACTTACCTTATCTAGCATTACCTTATCTTACCTTACTTTACCTAAACGAACGCTACATTTACTGACATTACCCTCACCTTCCTTGACCTACTTATTTTACCTTATCCTTGCTTATCTTGTCTTGCCTTACCTTGTATTATGTTTCTTTACGTTACCTTATCTTACCTTACCTTACCTTACCTTACCTTACCTTACCTTACCTTACCTTACCTTACCTTGCCTTATCATGTCTTGCCGAATTTTGCTTTTTCTTACCTTACTTACATTACTTACCTTACATACTTAACACTGCCTTGTCTTAACTAACCTTATATAACCTGATTACCTTACCTTACCTAACCTAACCTTCTTATCTTACCTTACCTCATCTTGCTTTACCTTATTTAACTAAAGTTATTTTAACTTCCTTTACCCTACTCTACCTTATCCCCTTTGCGTTACCTTTTCTTTAACGTATCTTACCTTACTATAACTTACCTTAACTAAGGAAACCATTACTTAACTTACCTTATCATACTTTTACTTATGGTACCTTGTTTTATTTTACCTTACCTTATCTTTTCTGTTCTGTTTTCTTACCTTACCTTGCCTTATATTTATCTTAACTAACCTTACCTTACCTTTATATGCTGCTTAACCTTACCTTGTTTTATTTTACCTTACCCTTTTACCTTATTTTACTTTACCTTACTTTATGTCATCTAACCTTACCTACCTAGCTTGCCCTACTTACCTCAACTTACGTTACCTTTACTTTCCTTTACTTACCTTATCATACCTTAACTTTACTTATCTTATTTTAGCTTATCTTTTCTTATCTTATCTTATCTTATCTTATCTTATCTTATCTTATCTTATCTTATCTTATCTTATCTTATCTTATCTTATCTTATCTTATCTTATCTTATCTTATCTTATCTTATCTTATCTTATCTTATCTTATTTTATCTTATCTTATCTTATCTTATCTTATCTTATCTTATCTTATCTTACCTTACCTTATCTTATCTTATCTTATCTTATCTTATCTTATCTTATCTTATCTTATCTTATCTTATCTTATCTTATCTTATCTTATCTTATCTTATCTTATCTTATCTTATCTTATCTTATCTTATCTTATCTTATCTTATCTTATCTTATCTTATCTTATCTTATCTTATCTTATCTTATCTTATCTTATCTTATCTTATCTTATCTTATCTTATCTTATCTTATCTTATCTTATCTTATCTTATCTTATCTTATCTTATCTTATCTTATCTTATCTTATCTTATCTTATCTTATCTTATCTTATCTTATCTTATCTTATCTTATCTTATCTTATCTTATCTTATCTTATCTTATCTTATCTTATCTTATCTTATCTTATCTTATCTTATCTTATCTTATCTTATCTTATCTTATCTTATCTTATCTTATCTTATCTTATCTTATCTTATCTTATCTTATCTTATCTTATCTTATCTTATCTTATCTTATCTTATCTTATCTTATCTTATCTTATCTTATCTTATCTTATCTTATCTTATCTTATCTTATCTTATCTTATCTTATCTTATCTTATCTTATCTTATCTTATCTTATCTTATCTTATCTTATCTTATCTTATCTTATCTTATCTTATCTTATCTTATCTTATCTTATCTTATCTTATCTTATCTTATCTTATCTTATCTTATCTTATCTTATCTTATCTTATCTTATCTTATCTTATCTTATCTTATCTTATCTTATCTTATCTTATCTTATCTTATCTTATCTTATCTTATCTTATCTTATCTTATCTTATCTTATCTTATCTTATCTTATCTTATCTTATCTTATCTTATCTTATCTTATCTTATCTTATCTTATCTTATCTTATCTTATCTTATCTTATCTTATCTTATCTTATCTTATCTTATCTTATCTTATCTTATCTTATCTTATCTTATCTTATCTTATCTTATCTTATCTTATCTTATCTTATCTTATCTTATCTTATCTTATCTTATCTTATCTTATCTTATCTTATCTTATCTTATCTTATCTTATCTTATCTTATCTTATCTTATCTTATCTTATCTTATCTTATCTTATCTTATCTTATCTTATCTTATCTTATCTTATCTTATCTTATCTTATCTTATCTTATCTTATCTTATCTTATCTTATCTTATCTTATCTTATCTTATCTTATCTTATCTTATCTTATCTTATCTTATCTTACCTTACCTAATTTCTCTACCTTACTCTCCCCTACCCTACTCTACCTCACCATTACTTACATTACATTTACCTTACCCTACCCTTCTCTCTTCTGCCCTACCATAACTACCCTTATCTTACCATAACTTACTTTAACCGATTTAGCTGATATAACAAATCGGTTGGCACCTAAATATATCGTCTAAATCGGTTCAGTGTTTCTCTCTTCATTGTTGAACATCGATGCAGTGTTACAACACTTTTATGAAATAGTATATAGATAGATGCGCGGTAGAAGTAGGCGTGGCAACAATTATATATATTGACCGCTAATTGCACACATACCACCTACATACCAAGTTTCACTATGAAAACATGTACAATAAAATTATTATAATAATTTAGTACAGAAGGGCGTATTTATAGTCCGTCGACGTCCATTTCTAGTACAGTTACCGAAATCAATAAAAAAAAATAAAAAATTGAAATGGCCATTTTAGCCCTTGAAAAGACTTTGATCGAGCTTCATATGACCAATTGTGTTGTGCGTGTTGTGAAATGTTTGAACACAAATAATCGAGAACTGAACCTACAAGCTTTTCATGGTAGTTTTTCTCTCTGAGGTCTGCCATTGTCTGTAGAGAGGTGACGGCCGAACAGAAAAATTAATTCAATTGAAAAAACATTCTGTGTCAGGTGGGAATCAAACCAAGGTTCTCTGGCGTATGGGCCACATACTCTACCCACTGCGCCACGGCTGCCACCGAAATCAATCATAAAAATTAAATTATCAAATTTTAGACCAATACGACCGTCTGAAATATATAGTCCAAAACCCGTCTGAAATATATAATTTTTATTGATTTATGAGCTGTTTAAGTAGGCGTATTCTAACATAGGCAAATCTAACATAGCCTATCACGATTTGGGTGAAATAACAAACCTTTTGGTACTTATAGCGTCTAAATTGGTTCAGTTTTAGATTGTGGAACATTAGCGTAGTGTCACAACGCGTTTTTATATAATAGTATAGAATAATAGGGGTATGACTTTTTTACAACATCATATTTACATGTCATTCTGATATGAGAAATAGTGAAAAAATAACGTTTATGAAGTTTTTTTAATTTTTTATTACAAAAACATCCCCCAGTGGGGGTGATTTCTAAATGAAAATAATATAATATATTCTATAAAAGTAGATTTAATATAATGAAATCAAAAATGTTTATACATGCAATTCTGATATTATATAAAATAAAAAAGAACGAATAAAAAGTTTATTTGTATTGTGAAATACCCAGGGGGTAGTGATGGGGGTGTCGGTGTGGGCGGGGGTGATATTTAACTTTTATATATCTTAATTTTAATATAAGGCACATTTTATTTTATTGGATTGAAAATATATTTTTATGTTATATGTTATTGTTTATTGTTAAATGTAATAAATTTTAAGTTTAAAGTTCTTGGAGTTTTACAAAACGGGTAGATGTCCTGGACTACTTTTATGGCTCGTTCTGCGCAAATATTACTCCGCTGCTGGTTTGGAATTGCGGAGTTTTCTCTTATCCAGTGTCTAAGGAAGCAGGCATATCCTTTCTTAAACTGAATGATCGAATCGCTTAAAGCTTCATAATTTGTTTGCTGAAAGCAATGATTAGAAAACCATATGTCATACCATACGCCACATATGAACTTGCAGACTTGAAGAAGTTCCGATTGGTATTTTGGAATAAGTATATAAGCTAAAATGGCAAAAATAGCCCTGGAATTCCATCGAGCATTACTTAAAGGTGGTAGAGCTTTAAAATTAATAAAAGGAAAAATGCCATTGTTCTGGTAATATCGAAATATTTGTCCTAGCTCATATAAATATTGCATATCATCACGCCATTCTAAATTTTCAAATATGAGCTTAGGCTCATTCTGAATGTAGGTTCTCTTTAACATTTCATAGGTAGCGGTAAGATCTGTAACAAAATTATAGCTTATATTTGGAGATGTTGATTTTCCGATTAATAATTCGTCCATAACATGTCTTAACATTAAATCAAGGACATGATGTTGACACCCAACGTACTGAGGAGGTGGTAAACCAATAGATACCATATAGTTTTGAATAAGAATAACAACGCCATTTTTCTTGCCCGTGTTAACACTTGTTGTATCAGATACTATCATTTTTATTGACTCCCATAACTGAAATTTATCCAAAATTTCACGTATTCCATTAAAAATCGCTAAGGCTCGACCATTTTCCAATACCAAAACACCCAACTTTATTTCTTTCCATTCATTTTTTAAAACAACAACTTGAATTTCTTTTTTGTCAAACTTTTTACCATCAAAATGGAGACACCAGCTCTCATTTTCCAGAGTATTTATAAATATGTCCTCCAAAAGTTAAGCAGATTTAATAGCTGCTTTATAAATACCAGATTGCGAAGGTGTAGGGATATCAATTCCTGATTTTGCCAGCTCTTTGCAGACCATAGATGCTTTTCTTGTACTAATATTGGTTTTTGTTACAAGAGTTACAACAGATTTTGTTGACCAACTTTTATTTTTGAGTCTTGCAGGTGGTTCGTAGACATCACATCATCTACATACGAATCTTGGTATTCATCTTCTACTGTTGAATCCGAATCAGTTTCCATCTCTACAAAGTGTGAATTATATTGATGCTGTTGCACCAAGCTTACTTTGGATGGATGTACCCGGACAAGTCTAGTCGTGGTGTATCCAACCTCTCCGTTGCTTAATTTTTGAACCTTATACAACTCTTTATCCTCGCTACTTAGCCATACACCTTTTTCATTTGTAATGTCAAATATATTTTCAAATTTTACTAAAAGATCTTTACCACAAGGATATTTTAAATGGTTATCATAGCTTCTTATTAGCTTTTCAATTTTTCTTTCCACTGAAGTTTTTGTAATTACCGGAAAATTTAATTTCCTCCACAATTCAATAATTTCATTTGTCATTATTTTATATCTTAATTTTCTGAACTTTTCAGTTTGAGCCAAAGCAATAAATCGGCCAATTACTAAAGTCTGTTTTGGTATTTTGCACAATTCACTTAATGCGGTTTTTACACTAGGAATTGTTCCCCTTTTTGTAATGCTTTTTTTAAAATTCGTTAAATTCTTTGACCAAATTTTTGATTTTTTTAAAACACTGTTTCCACTTCTCTTGAACGACATTATCTGCAAGTTAAAATACAAAATACAATAATTAAATAATAATAATAATAATTAAGTTAAAATACAAAATAATTTAATAATATTTATTTTTTCAAGCACAATTAAAAGCACAACTTACGTTCACTGGTAAAATTTTACTTTTGATGCAATAAAGCATTTGATATTTAAAAAGTTGCTGCGTCACACTAAGCCTACTACAAATATAAATATATTTATTTTAAAAATTAAATTTGAATTTCAAAATTTATTTCCATAACGCTAAGCCTCTTAATTATATTAAAATTTTGAACTATAAAAAAAAGTCATTCACTCACGATATGCTTAGAATTATAGCGTTTTGAAAACTTTAAAGGCGGTCCTGGGGGAACTTTTCTTAAAAAATTGTAAAATTTGTATCATATTCCTTATTTTTAAATAAATCCTCATTCCGTGATGCTATGTAAATTCGTTTTTTCAAAAAAATTGTTAAAAGTCATACCCCTAATAGAATAATTTTCACTCTGTTTGTGTCACCCAAAAGCAGGCGTGTCAGGTAAAGAAAAGAATATATATTTTTGGTGAGCATCACCACTTGATTCGATTTAGTCAAGTCCCTCTGTCCGTTTGTTTGCCGTTCCGATTTGTGATATCGTGATGAAATTGAAAATACGTGGTTCTAACTAAAAAAGAAAGCAGCCACGTCTACCTCCCATACAAAGTGACTTTGTTCAAACTGTAAGTCGCTTAAAATTCTACAAAACTTTATGATATGACTTGAAATTTTGCACATAAAATTTGGTTTTCAATACGAACCCGATATATCGATAAGATAAGATAAGATAAGATATGGCATTTCTTAAAATCAAATATAAACCACGCCTGCCTCCCATACAAAGTGACATCAATTACACTGTAGAATCTCGTAAAATTCCACCAAAATTAATGAACTCATTTGAAATGCAGCCCTGCTTACTAATAGGAACTCCGGCTTTGAAATTTTACAAACTCGAATGAAGGCCACGCCCATCTCCCATGTAACGTGACTTTATTTAAACGGTAAGATCTCTTAAAACTCCAAAAAAATTATTGTAACGACTCGAAATTTTGCACATGAGCTTTGATTTGCAATTTAAACTCTGACTATGAAATACTGCAAAATCTAATGAAAACCACGTCTATCTCCCATACAAAGTGAGCTCATGCAAGTTGCCAAAATTTCAAAAATTCTACAAAAGTGAATTTACCGACTTCTAAAATATCTTAAAACTCTACAAAAATTAATTGAATTATGCTCTAATCTCTACCTAATCAAATTATGATTTTAATTTATTGAGTTGATAATTATAAAACATATCTAATTAATTAAATTAATTGTATACTTATAATAAGATAAAAAATAATTTCCAAAAAAAAAATTGATCAAGTAAAATTATGAAGAAAATATTTTTGCAAATTATACATAAATATTTCATAGACGGCCGAGGACTTTGAATATACTTAGATACGGTCGCATCGGGGTATTTTAGTCTCGACCCAGTCTAAAATCATTCCTTATTAGTTTTTAAGTACCATAGCCATAGATTCATTACATTCAAATTGTGTTCTATAATGTTATTAAATTTTTAAAATTCTTTCAATACTCAAACATTTTAGTTCGAGTGTAAGAAACACGCAAGTCTCTGGCATTGATTAATTAAGGCCATAAATAATGTTATCCTGTACATCTGAAAATACCAACATTTTGATTGAGATCAACTTATGTACGCATGATGAAGTCAACTAATGTAGTTCTTAAAGCTGCCACTAGGCAGCGCTTCTTGCTGACTTTTTGGGCAGCAGCAGCAGTGGCGACAATTAATGTCAAACAAGTTTTAATCTCTTCTAAGCATGATGAGCTTGATGATTGAAGTTGGTGTGGTGATGAATATGTGCATGGATGAAAGTATCTGATGAAAAAAGTGCGTGTGGGCTCAGAAGAGTGGCAAAGGTGTCGCTGCTTGGGTCGCACTCAGATATAAGCTTCGCTACTTAAACATTTTTTTATTCCACATCTTTTAAGTCAACGCTGAATTTTTTGCTGTTTTTTTTTAATTTTAATATTTTTTCCCTTATTTATATTTTTGCTTTCGCGCCTTTTTTTTTAGTCACTTATTCACTTATATCTTTAAACTATTGTGCGTTACGCTTTCACTTTTTTCAATTATTTTTTTTTTCTCACTTTTTATCAATATTTTTTTTTTAATTTTTGTTTTTATGATTATAAGATTGTTTATCTAAGCAAGCCTAGATAGTTTTTTGTATTCGCTAATTTTGTGCGCATCCATTGAATGTGTGGGTTGGTTATCATTCGACCTCAATTTGTGACTTCATTCATTAAACAAAAAAATGTTTGGCAGTTTATCTATTTTTTTTTTTTTCGTATTTTCTGTGTATATTTTAGGAAAAAAAAAAAAGCAAAGCTTCATGATAATTTATGACAAAGAAAATGTTGTGTCAGGGCCTACTTTTATTTTATGTACATTATGACTATAAATTATTTTTGCTGGCTTTGTATGAGTAACACTTTCCTCCATTATATTTATCTATAACAGTTGTACTGAACTTGATTTTGTGCTCTAGTGTTTTTTAAAAATATTTCCACACACACAATACATATATGTCGTATGGAAAATGTTGCATATTGATACGGCTGATCTTCAGCCAATTTAAGTTTTGAGATAACAGCAAAAATTTTTCACGCTGCTACGGAAAACATTATTTTTTGAGCAAAAAAAGTATCTAAGACTGAATTTTTTTTTTATCTTTTTTTTTTTTGAATTGCATTTTGTTGCACTTATATAATTCCCTTACGAATTCCTGGAATTATGCGTGTTGCTTTGTTTCTTTTTAACTTTTTGTGCCAATTGCAGAATGTGCCCGGCTAGCTCAGTCGGTAGAAGACGAGACTCTTAATCTCAGTTCGACCCCCACATTGGGCGACGTCTTTTTTATAAATTTAGAGCAAATTTTTAATATTGCAATTTCTTATTTTTTATATAAAAAATCCACATTGTGATCAACTTCTGTTTTTATATTTCAGCTCCTCGAAAGGTTTTTTTTTGACATTTTAAATATAATTTGAAAATAATTTCTTAAAAAATGTATATAAAATTGGTTGAACTTTTTTTAAAAAATTATATGAAAAATAATTTTGTTGTTTCTATTTTCATTTGTTTTCATCACCGTCACCACTTCAAAGAGAATTTTAAAATATATCAAAAAATATTTACTTACAAATTCCTTAAAATTTAACAAAAAATACACAACGCAGTAATTTTTTTTTTTTTGCTGTCAGCAACACCATTTTTATTTTGCAGTATTGAAAATGAGAACAAAAGATTTTATTTTTTTATAATTTTTGGTATTTCAATGAAATTGTATGAATTGTGACACTTCTTTGATGAAAGCAATAAAAATAAAAAAAGTTAAAATATTCCTTATTATATAAAATAAACATAAATTGTTGAACCTAATAAAAAAATATAATACAATTTTTGTAAAAATCATAATCAAAATTACAATTTTTAATGATTTTAATAATATTAACTTTAATTAACTTTAATTATTAATAAGTTAATAATTTTATGAACTTATCTATTTATTATCATTGATAAGTTATCAATTATCAATGAAAATTGAAATGAATACCGGTTGAAGTTATCAATCAAGAATCTACTGAGGTAGTCAAAAATATTTACACGTTGCTTATATTTGTTTATTTACCGTTAGGTTTGCTCAGACCTCCTTTATGTTCTTTGCATACTACAAAGACTGCAACAACAAAAACTTTGCTTGCAAACTATTTCCAACAACAAAAAAGTGGGCGTGAGTCTTTAAAACACGTAAACATATTGAGCAATGTGTAAACATTTTTGGCTACCTCTGTATATTACCGGCCAAAAAAAGTGCACCGCACTCAATTGAATTCAAAGTATTTTAGGAAGGCAATTTTTGAGAAAAATATTTTATTTAATTTATAAAAATTTTTTATCACATTATGTGATATGTGATGAGCTTAAATTCTTTTTTGACGTGACAATGTTACTTCTTACCTGGCTGTTTTACTAATAATTTCAAAAGGCATTTTTTTGAAAATTTAACTGCGTAACATGAAATTATTACTGGCTAAGTATAAGCTGCTATACAAATTATGGTACGAATGTTAAGGTCGATTTCTTTATAAAGGTTAAGGTCGATGATCTTAATAAAAAAAAGTATGTCTCCATTGGGTTGCAAAAGGAAACGCTTAAGCAACGAAACAGCAAAATTGTTGCATGAAATTATAGCTCGCTGAGAATAACTGCTACGATACAAATTATTATACGACAGTAAAAGCTGCTTCTTTGCTCTAACGACAAAAATAGACAACAAATTTATAACTTTCATAAAGCTTATTTGCTTTAAAATCAACACTACAACAAATTTGCAACGATGTTGCATGAAATTATTACTTGCTAAGTATATGCGCTGCGGTGAATCTATTAAAAGAAAATAAGACCGATAAGATAAGGAAATATAAGGTTAAAAAATAAGTTAACACAGCATTATGTCGCGGAGTTAGTAGCTAATGCAACAAAAATGCAGTAATGTTGCATGGAATTATTAATCGCTTACTAAAGGTGTCACAGTATACATTGCTTTATGGTAATAAAAGATGATTTTTCAGCCTCATTACAAAAATATCAACAAAATTAATGACGTTATGAGACCGCGTAGTTAAATATTTAAAAAATGCAACAAAAATGCTGAAATCGTTGCATAGAATTATAATTCAGCTATTAAAGATACTGCCTTAAATTTTTTGATACGATAATAAAGGCCGGTTCTCTGAGCTCATGACTAAAATAAAAAACAACGAAACCTTTGTCAAAGTAGTCACTTAATGTAAGATAAATGCACCATCGTTGCATGGTAATATTACATGGCGGTAAGGTGAATGTAAAATAAACAATAAAAGTAAAAACAAACCAATACAATAATCAGGTTAAGGATAAAGATACGCATAAGGACAAGGATTAGGATAAGGATTAATAAAATTACTGTGATTAGGTTAAGGGACAGGGGCGTAGTAAGTTTCCTCTAAACATCACAAAAATTAAGAAAATAGTCTATAATATAAAACAAAGTCGTGTAATATGTTTGTAATTCCATATGCCGAGAACGGAACGTTCGAATTGCTTGATGATTTTTTTTTTTTGTTGTGTTTTTTGTCACTTTTAAGGGAAAGTGAATTCAAACCCCTTTGAATTCTATATTTGGTATCACTATTAACGTTTTGATTTTATTTTTTTATCATATTTCGACTTAAGTTCGAAAGAAAATTATTTTAAAAAGTAAAAAGTCATGCCAAATATAGAATTCATAGTGATTTTATTTCACTTTCACTTGGAAATGAAATGCGTAACCTGGCCGTATGTCTAGGATTTTCTTCAGGGTTAAAACAAGGATTAGTACTACGATTTGTAAAAAGGATGAGAAAAAAGATTGGGGCAAAGATTTCGAAATGAGTTAAGAGAAGGATTAGAATGAAGATACGGACAGACGATTTCAGCATTGACAACTTACACCTGCCGTAAGGCTCAAGTAAGTTGGGTTATCCAAAACCTAGGGTAATAGTTCATGAAACAGATAACCATGAACTTTGTGCTACCACAACACGGACCCGTTTACATTTTAGCAAGTAAAACATACGGGGCATCCGGTGTGGCAACACGAACATGGAAGCTGCTTCACAAACACAAAGCATCACCCAGTGCCCTGCTGATTAGGAGCATTATGAATTTACATACTGCCCGTAATAGCAGTACCAGTTTAGACTTCCGTAGCGACGTACTTCCATCCATCTACTGGTGGAGACGAGACCTACCCAATCTCTTGCATATTAAGACAGTATGCCAGCCCGGTCGTACCATTGCGCGACCCCGCCAGTCAATCTAGACCTGTGTAACCTTCACACAACCCCAACCAGTACGAGACTCCCCAAAGGGCCAGCCCACGACAGTCATCTGGGCAACTCGATCCCGTCAGATGAGGATCCACAACATCCCCGCAAGAAGACCAAGAAGACACAAATGCAATTATGAAAAAGTGCCTTCTTATGCATGACTGTGCTCAATGAGCACTTATAGGCTAGTCTAACAGTTTGCAGGTGCCGACTCAGCTCGAAACTATTGCACATGACTGGTACCTACTTTGGAGGACCTTTGCAATTGCCACTCTCACTCTGGCAGTTCGGAAAGTCAACATCCAGACACAGAGTATTGGCCATTGTTCTCAGGGACTGCCGTGCTCAGTATGAGAACCCTTAGTTTAAAACAACCAAAAACACCACTTCCCTCAGTGACTGCCGTGCCAGTTTAAGGGTGCGAGTCAAACTCTTGACAAGCAACACTTCGGAAAGCCGATGAGTTGACACTTTGACGCACGCATGCCAACACTTCACATCCAGTTTTTCCAGCCGAATTAAGGTCTCCATGCGGTGGATAGATAGGGTCAACCCCATCCAACGGGTAAAGACTGTCCCCGTACTAACAAGTTTTAAGGTCAATTGCTATACCTTCGCAGGCTTGTTTCATATCGATATACCGATATACCGAATATGACCTGCTACCAAGATGGGCGCCACCCCAAGCTCTTGGTTGGCTTTATCAGTTTTTACGTTTGCAGGACGTATCCTACAAACAACCTTCCTCCTTTATCCTGGCTTGGGGCAGGCAGGCCGAAACCTGGCGGAGTTGAAGATACGGACAAGTATAAATACTGGGATAAAACCTACTAGTTCCATCTTTTTTCTTACTTACTTAGGTGGCCATAACAACCCGTGTTCGAGTTTCAGCCGACCTGAACACCCCCAGAGCAGCTGCGTCAGTTTGCGAAACTACCCATTCCTCAGCGCCATAAAGCAGCACAGGTAGAACGAGCGTCTTGTAGAGTGTTAGTTTTGTCGATCGAGAGAGGGCTCTGGAACTTAGTTACTTACAGAGCCCGTAGTAGCACCTATTAGCAATTATTGTTCTTCGCTTTATCTCCAGGCTGACTTCGTTGTTGTTATTAATGGCGGTGCCAAGGTATACCAACTCCTTGACTATTTCAATGTTATAGCTACCGGAGGAAACGTGGGAGTCTAAACGCCGCGCTCCCTTGTTTGTAGACAGCATATACTTTGTTTTGCCCTCATTTATCGTCAAACCCACTTTGGCTGATTCCTTTTCGATATCGGTGGAAGCAGCGGTAATATCTCTCTTGGTTCTGCCGACAATGTCAATATCATCAGCGTACGCAAGGAGCTGGACACCTTTGTAGAAAATGGTGCCATTACGATGCACACCGGTCTTTCGTACGATCCCCTCCATGATGATGTTGAAGAGATCGTGAGATAGTGGATTGCCTTGTCTGAAACCTCTTTCGGTATTGAAGTTTTCGGAGAGATCATTTCCTACCTTCACGGAGCTGCATGTGTTGTTCGACGTCATCCTGCAAAGTCTAATCAACTTTGTAGGTATACCGAACTCAGACATTGTTGCGTATAGGCAATCCCTTCTCGGGCTATCGAACGAGGCTTTAAAATCGACAAAGAGATGGTGTGTGTCAATTTGATTTTCGTGTGTTTTCTCCAGGATTTGTCGTAGAGTGAAAATCTGGTCTATGGTGGGCTTACCAGGTCGAAAGCCACACTGATAAGGTCCAATCAATCAGTGTTTTTGTAATCGACTTTAATCTTTCACACAGTACGCTTGAGAAACCCTTATATGCGATGGAAATAAGACTGATACCTCGATAGTTGGCGCAAATTGTTGGATCTCCTTTCGTAAGTATAGGGCAAAGCACGCTGAGATTCCAATCGTCGGGCATGCTTTCCGCTAGTCATATTTTGCTGATGAACTGATGGCCCTATTAATTCATCGCCGCCGATTTAAACAATTCAGCTGACAGGACCCGCAGCTTTATTGTTTTGAGTCCGTGGATACCAACTCGAACCTCTTCATGGCTAGGTAATGGTACTTCCACTTTGTCATTATTGATTGGTGGTGCTGAACTGGGCTCAGTAAGTAAATTGGAGAAGTGCTGTCTCCACAATCTCTATTGCGTATCTGCAACCAGATCTCCATTTTGATCTCTACAAGTCGATGCTCCGGGCTTGAAACCTTGGGTTAGACGCTTAACCTGTTGATAGAATTTTCGTGCATCCTTCTTGCCCTGGTATACCTCTAGTTCCTCACGCTCACGCTTTTCCTGCTCTCTTTTCTTGCGTCTGAAAAGGCGCCTCTCTTCCTTCCTCTTTTTGCGATTGCTTTTTCGCACGGCTCGCGTTGCAGGTGACTGCAGCGTTTTTCTAAAAGCGGCGTTTTTTACTGCTGTCGCGATGCGATTCTCCTCATCGTACCATTGGTTCCGAGGTTGCGGGCGCCGGAAACCAATGACTTTTTCAGCAGCAGCGCGCATGGAGTGGGATATACCATATGCTCTCAAAGTTCACCGGTATCGTTGGGTCCAGAGGTTGGTTGGTTGAGCTTAACCGAGAGTTGAGCGGAGTAGGCCTCTGCAGTCCGTTGTAATTGCAGCTTAGCGACATTTAGCTTTCGTTGCATTCCTGTGCGTATGCTCTTCACATTGCCTAATCGCATGCGGATCTTGGCTGCATCAATATAGTGATCGGAGTCAATGTTGACCCCCTGAAATGTACGCACATCTAGAACACTAGAAGCATGCCTTTCCTCGATTACAACATGATTAATTTGGTTTCGCGTTTTTTGATCCGGGGAAAGCCAGGTGGCCTTGTGGATGTCGAGGTGCTTAAATCTGGTGCTACTAGCTACCATGTTTCGCGCAGCGGCGAAGTCGATCAGTCTTAGACCGTTGTTTATGAAGGTCTCATGAAGACTGAACTGACCGACAGTGGGTCAAAGATGCCTTCCCTTCCGACTTTCGCTATTTTCACGTCATGGACCGGAAGGTGGTCGTAAACGTCCTCAAGACTAGCGTAGAAAGCGTCCTTGATGGCTTTGTCCTTTTCCTCCGTCAGGGCGTGCGTGCAAATAAGCCTGATGAAGTAAAATTTTGCCTTGATGTGGATCGTGACGAATCTTTCGTTCACAGGTGTGAACCGAGAAACAAGGTGGCGTAGTTTGCGGCTAACGACAAATCCAGATCCGAATTCGTGCTTCTCCGCATGGCACCTATAGTAGATATCGCAGTCTGATGATTAAGAACAGCCTTGCGCTTTTCATCGCATTTCCTGGATGGTGGTGATGTCTGCGTTTATTGTTTTTAGAGCTTCCGCCAGTTGAATATTGGTACTTTCCCTATGAAGGGACCGGACATTCCAGGTGCATATCCGTAAATCACTGTCCGTTTTTCATTTGCGGTGGTCGTCAACGTTATTGGGGTTCTTATCCGAGGCTGGTTTAGTTTTCATTGGGCAGTAGTAATGTGGCGGGACCCAAACCTTGCGCATATTCCATGTTTAAGGTCCACGAAGCGACCCGCCGCTCAAATTAGCCGTCAAACTAACAGATGCCACTTTCGACATGGATAATGCTGGCTTCGCCAAGTTGAGGCAGTCAGACCTGTTGCCATTTGAAGGTTCGCCGCTGTTCCCTTTTAGGAACATCTTTTTAAATCCTTTAAAAAAAAACATGTGTGTCTAAGTTCTACTAACATGAAAAATATACAAAAGTCTATAAAATCTTTCACAGCATAGCAGCATTTTTTGTTAGATCTGCTGAGATTGGTTTGTTCTGAAAAGAAGAAACTTTTAATAATTTTCTTGAAATAATTCTTTATTGTATCGAAATGAGTTCTAAGTATATTCAACTTATCTGATTTGAGATTTTTTGTATTTACAGAAATTATTGCATAATGTTTGCATGAAATTTGTGAAGTTTCAGTATTAACAATTTATTGAATTTTCATTCCTCGATGAATTTCCGGTGCCTCTTATATAAACTTATCTTCTTATAGAATAAATTTTTTATATTCTGCTCAATAAAAAAAAATCGTTTTTTTAAATATGTGCATATTCTGCATAAATTTTTGATACTTGACTATTTAAAGAAAATATTAGCATAAAAACATTCGCCAAGTTTTCCAAAAAAAAAAAAAAAAATTTCTTACAATACAGGTATACGATATATAACGATAAAAAATATTTTTCTTCATATAAAAATTAAGTTCGTAAATAATTTAGGCAAGACAAGGAAAAAAAACAAAATTTAATGAATTGGTTTTTTGAACTCGGCTGCAAAATTGAATCGAGAGCATTCTTTGAATGCAACAAAATGGAAAGTTTTTCAAAGCAAACAATTTTTAAAAGCAAAAATAATAAAAATAAATTACATAAATACAGATAAACAAATTCAACGCAAACAGCAATGAATGCAAAAGTATTTCTTTCCAGATAAATGCAGAGTAAGAATAAATATTTAGGTAACGCACAGACAAAAACACACACCCATACTTCAACTCACACCTGATAAAAAATTCACACACACACACACACACACACACACACACACGCACACACACACCCCTATGCCAAGACAGCTTTTAAGTATAAGAATCTAAAATACCTGTTCAACAAACTTAAACCTGAAAATCAAGTACAGCAAAGCATGAAGACAGAACAAAATAAATAAAAAAAAAATCTAGATGCTGCAAAAGCATCCTGCTGGACGACGACGCACTGACCGATACACAAACGCTGCTATGAGCTCCACATTAGAATTAGGACAAAAAAAAAAAAAAAACAAACGAAAAAAAGCACCACACAAGTACACTGCAAGAAAAAAGAAGTAAGGAGAGAGTAAATAAGTGAGCGAGTGAATAAATGACACACAAACGCCAAGCACAACCTAGATTCGCTTTCATTGCGGCTAAACACACACACACACCCAATAACACAGCCAACGTTAACCGTGACCCGAATTTGTTGACAACAGTATTTTTTTTATATTCTATACCTAGCCTGGTATTAATATTTTTTTGCATTATTTAATTTATTTTTTTTATTATTTATATTATTGGCTATTTTCTCTGTACGCACACACTCATAAATGCTTAAATTTTTTTAAGTGTTTTTTTTTTTGGGAGAATTTTCGGTTTTTATGATGTGTTGACTTTAGCTTTAGCTGAGCTGCTTTGCTGTGAATGAACGCTGTTTCATTTTAGGTTTTTACAGTGTGCGTGAGCACCTTTTTTTTTTTGTAATTTTTTTTTTTAATCTGCTAGAATTGTGAAATTCGTTGCAGAAAATTTAATACTTGTATCGATACGATTTTTTGCTTAAAACAGAACATATGTTATATGTGCAGTTTAGATCAGATAACATCTTCTAGAAATTTTTGTACAAGTTCATTTTTTTAGTTCTTTTTTTCTTATAGCTTAAGAGTTAGTATCCGTATATTTTATACAAGGTATATTTTATTTTTCGAGTTCGATTAGAACTAAATTGACACTGCCCTTATTCAATTCTACTAGGAATAGGCTTAGGCTTAAAACTTCTCATTATACCAAAGAATGTATGTAAGAAATTTGGCTGAATTTGGGTAACGTTGTAGATGGAAATATAATAAAAATAAAGTGCCACGCACCCTGTCTAGCATCGCCTACTTTTATAAACTACAGACTGATCCTTATGCCAAATAATATGTGTGCAAAATTTGATTTAAGTCGGACAAACGGTGTAGAGGTAGATCGATTAGAATTAAATTGACACGCCTCTTGTCCAATCCCACCCACCTTTGTAGGCTTAAAATTTCTCATTATACTGAAGAGTGTATGTATGAAATTTGGCTGAATTCGGGGAAACGGTGTTGATAGAAATAGATTAAAAATAAAGTACCACTCCCCACCACCCCCCCCCTCCCCCCTGTCTAGTACCGCCCAATTTTATAAACTTGAGATTTCTCAAATTACCCAGGATTACGAGGGCCGTTCGGAAAGTTCTTAGCCTAACAATGAAAAACAAGAGTTAGATTTTTAAAATTATCTTTATTTTTCAATATAATCTCCTGAAACTTCAACACACTTAGTCCAACGCTTTTCTAGCAATTCTATCCCCTGATTAAAATAATTTTCCTGAAGCTCTGCAAAATAATCGTTTACAGCTGCAATTGCATCTTCATTTGAGGTAAAACGCTTGCCAGCAAGAAATTTTTTTAGATTTGGGAACAGGTAAAAGTCAGAGGGAGCTAAATCAGGAGAATAAGGTGGATGGTCAAGCAATTCGTACTTCAATTCGTTGAATTTTGCCATTGTTTTAACACTCTTGTGTGCTGGTGCGTTGTCTTGATGAAAAATTACTTTTTTGCGTTGCAAGCCAGGTCGTTTTTCTCGAATTTTCACATCCAATTGGTCCAAAAGGTTACACTAATATTCTGATGTAATTGTTTTACCTTTTTGAAGATAGTCGATCAATAAAATTCCTTTATAATCCCAAAAAACCGTTGCCAAAACTTTTCCAGCCGATTGAATTGATTTTGCCTTCTTTGGTACACTTCCTTTAGCTTCAATCCACTGTTTTGATTGCTCTTTCGTCTCTGGTGTATAGTGATGAATCCATGTTTCATCAACAGTTATGAAACGATGAATCCATTTTATTTCGCAAAAATCTATCCAAACAGTCTTGAGCAATTTTCATGCGAATGCGTTTTTGATCAACCGTAAGCAAATGCGGCACCCTTGTAGATAATTTTTTCATTTTTAATTCTTCATGCAAAATCAAATGAATTCGATCATTTGAGATGCCTATGGAATCACTTATTTCCCGCACTTTCACTCGTCGATCGTCTAGTACTATATCATGTACTTTTGCTATGATTTCTGCTGAAGTTGCAGTTTTTGGACGACCACTTCGAGGCTCATCTTCAATGCTTGAACGACCACGTTTAAATTCAGCTATCCAGTTTTTTACTGTTGCGTATGAAGGAGCATTCTCATCTAATACATTCACCATATCATTATGAATTTCTGGTCCCGATAAACCTTTTTTGTGTAAATATTTAATTACACAACGAATTTAAAATTTTTCCATTGCAACACAAATCACTGAAGTACCGTTTTTGAACAGCTGTTCTTATACGAATGAGTTGCCAGATCCAATTGAAATTTTACATGTGTTCATACGATGGATTAAAGTTTCCTACAGACTTAACTTTTTGGTGTTTATGCCGTCATATCTGTGTCAGGCTAAGAACTTTCCGAACGGCCCTCGTATGTGTGCAAAATTTGGCTGAAGTCAGACACACAGTGTGTAGCAGAAATTCGATTTAAAGTAAAATGCCACACCCACTTTTCTAGTCTAAAGACTCCACATTATACCGAAGATATTTGTATAGGTGGGATAAACAATGTGGGCAGAATTTGGGTACATACAGACACGATGTCATTCAGTTTTATATATTTACGAAAGTTTTTCTATTGATGATGACGTCACTTTATATCGGATGTAGGCGTGGTTTCATCCGATTTTGCCAAATATCATAGAGATGGTGTATAGTATGCAAAATGTTAAGACATTTCTTTAATTTTTGCAGATTTTTAAGAGATTTAATGTGTTATTATTAACGTTTTGGCTTTGTATCGAAGGTAGGCGTAGTTTTCATCCGATTTTGCCAACTATGGTGACGGTTTATATTATATCAAAGCCTATGTGCAAAATTCTAAGACATTTCTGTAGTTTGAGCAGATTCTTAAGGGGCTTTACGGTTAGTATAAAGCCCCTTTGTGTGGGAGGTAGGCGTGGTTTAAAAACCATGGATAAATCCAATTTTTCAAAATTTCACAGTCAGGATTTATATTGAAGATCAAAGCTTACGTGGAAAATTTTAAGGCATTTCATTAATTTTTGTGGATTTTTAAGAGATTTTACGGTTAAAATAAAGTCACTTTGTATGTGAGGTAGGCCTGGTTTTCATCCGATATGGCTCATTCTCGAACTTGTTCTCCATTTTTTAGAAAGAAGCTTTTATTTTGAATTTCATCGCGATAACTTTTAATATTCGGCTTTAATTATATCGATACACACCTCTCTGACAGACTGACACACGGATATCGATTTAGGTGGTGATGCTGATCAAAAATATATATGCCTTTCTATACCTGCCACGCCTCCTTATTGGCGTTACAAACGGAATGATAAAGTTAATATACCCCTTACGCAGTACGCGTTGGGGTATAAATATCAATTTTTTTAAAAATGGTAGCGCAACAAACTTTCGGTTTTTGGATCATTTCTTTTGGACTGACTCATACTCAAAACTCGCGTTCAAACTAGCGTTTGAAAATTTAGTTTCCGGTTACTTTCGTCTATTTTCGGTTAAGTTTATTAAGTGGGTGCTTTGCAATTTAAGTTTCAGCTGCTTACAGTGCATTAGAAAATTTTTATAATGATTTTAAGTCTCATTTCCGGTTACTTTCGGTTACTTATCTTAATTCTAAATCTTATTTTAGCGGCTAATTTCGGCTATTTCCGGTTACATTCATTCAAGTACCAACCTGTTAGTGTACATAAAACGCTTCTTATAGCATTTTTGAATTTTATTTCCGTTTTATTTCGGCTACTTCCAGTTGCGCCCACTGCTCACAAATTGATAGGAACTGACCAAATTCCACAATTGTAGCATCAATGTGTTACGAAATTTATTCCTTTACATATGTCGAAGCGTTTGTCGTAGCGCTTTACAGAGCGCGATGTAAGCCCAATGACAGCAAATTGGGTAGACAATATGCTCAAGCACAGGGCGGTCAACATGCAGAATGGTAGAGTCAAGACTAGAGGTGGAGTAAGTAGAGGATGTTTCCAGGGCGGGGTGTTATCCCCAACCCTGCCCTGTGGAACATAACTGTGGACTCACTACTGGTTAGACTGGATGAATCGGGCATACACACGATAGGGTATGCAGATGACATTGCGTTGGTGGTCTGTGATAAGTTCATTGACACCATTTCATATATCATGAAGGGAGCATTCCGAATGGTGGAGGAGTGGTGTCGAAAATAAGGCCTTACTGTAAGCGCAGGAAAATCAGACAATATTTTGGAGCTGAAATCAACATGTACACAAAAGTTAAATATTGAGGGGTAACCCTTGGTAGCAAACTGAACTGGAACGAGCATGTAGAAGATAGGATTAAAAGAGTCAAGAGGGTTCTGTTTCAGTGTAGACGCGTTTGTGGTTTTAAATGGGGGCTAAACCCAGAGTCTATGAAATGGGGCTACACTATGATGGTTAGACCTGTCATGCTTCGGTGATTTGGTGGACAAAAGTCAGCCAGAAAACCATTAAGAAGAGACTGGTGCAATAACAGGTGCAATACGCACCACTCCAACAAGCGCAATGGAGATTCTGTTAGCTATGCTGCCTTTGAATTTAGAAATAAAGAAAACGGCGGCGCTAACAGCCCTCAGGATGTGGCGAAATACTACGTGGCATGGATGACATGGATGGATCAACTGCCCTATATGGTCCTATGCGCATCATAGAAACATTGATATTGTTCATAGAGATGTCAGGGAGACGGGTTTGCCTATGGACGGAAGGCAGAGAGTAAGGATAACAGAAAAATGTTATAAGCCTCTTATAACAGATAGAGTCGTCTGTGAAGAAATCGCTGGTAACGATATCCGTATGTTCACAGAAGGCTCTCTGATGAATGGCAGAGCCGGGGCAGGCGTTTACTCAGAAGAGTTGAGCCTATCCTGTGTATTGAGGCTAGGGAGGTTTGTGTCACTGGACCACCTGATAGATGACCGGGTCAATGGCAAGAAAATTGTCATTGCCCTTGACAATCAGTCGGTGATTAGGTGCATGCAGCGTGCAGGCGTCACTTTCAGGTTGGCCATAGGCTGTCCTACCAAGCTCAATAGGTGCGCTCAGACAAATGAGCTCACACTTATGTGGGTGAGAGGACATTCTGACATAGAAAAGAATAAAATAAAAGCTGATTCTTTAGCGAGAGAAAGATCAGCAGAAGATTTCTGTGGACCAGAGCCACGTATCGCTATAGGCAACAATATGATGGCAGGCCTTATTAAGCAATGGATGGACTCGGAACACCGTACAAGGTGGGAAGAAACTGTTAATTGCAGACAATCGAAGGCGGCCGTGAAGTGGTCTCGCAGTGAGGCAGCATAAGTTATCCCTTGCAATCGAAGGACTTTAAGCAGGCTTACTGCACTGGTTACAGAACACGGTCCGTACATGTACCAGCTGAGGAAGATGACTCTGACCTAGGACAATGAGTGTAGGTTATGCCTAGAGGAGCTGGAAACGACAGCACACATTCTGTGCCAGTGTCAGGCGTTAAGCATAAGATTGATCATTCTTGGACGTCCATTTATTGGCGAAGCTGAGATTGGTCAACTGACCTACAAGGATATGCTTGAGATGACAATCATATGCTTATATAAGGTGCATGATCACGTATGAGTGCTCCGAGCATTAGCATCCTTTGTCCAATAGGGGATGAATAGGGACCCACTATGGTCTGCTTCGGCTAATCCAAGATTTATTATATATATGTCGAAGCGTTTTAGAATATAATTTTTAGTTTATTTTGTCTTCTTCCGGTTGCGTCAACTGCATTAAAGATGACAGGAACTGACCTAAGATACTTGTAGGCCAATTGTTATTATAAGTGTAGAAAATAATTATATCGTTTTTAAGTTTAATTTCCAATTAAATTCATCTATTTCCGGTTACGCCTACTACAAGATGATAGAATCAAACCTATTCTACTTTGGTGCCAAATTTCCATTATTATAGTATCAACGCGTACAGATTTATAAACCTTTTCATATAACTATAGCGTTCTTTAATTATTTCCCCTTACTTTTGGCTACTTCCGGTTACGCCCATATCGTGCAACCTGATTGGAACTGGGTTTAACTACTTTTGTGCTAAATTCATACATTGTAGTATGAATATGTAACAAAATGTAATCTCTTCCATAAACGAAACTTTTTAATTCTTCCGCCCACTTTAAAAGGGGTGGTGCGTTGAAACTTTTTTATATAACTGCAACTGTAAATATTTCTCAGAAAAAATTTGTTTCTTTTTTTCTTTCACCACAAAAACGAAAAGCATGTTTTTCACATAATACATACTTGCGTCCATTATTTATGTTGGATCATCTCGCAGAGTTGGAAAAATTTCCAACCCAAAGAAGAGTGTAACAAGAATTTATTTTTGTTTATTTGGAAAAGACAGCGTAAAGCAGACAAACTATTTATTAAACGTGACCTTGACGTTGGCTTTATTTTTATCGTTGCCATTGTCATTTCTGTTGTCTGGTAGGCGCTTTCTAATAATGTTGGAAGCGACTTCCTCAAAGTTAGCTGCTTGATTAACGCGCTTCCCTCAACCATTCTATGTTTTCTTGCCCTCACTCTATATTTTTTTTTCCAACGCTTATGTGTGTGTATTTCAAGGTGCGGCTGTAGATGTAATTTAGTGAAATTTTATAAAGCGATTCGCTCATAAATTTTAATTAAGCCTTAAAAACATTAGGGGAGGTTCTGTAAGAGGATGAGAAAAGGAATGGAAGACTTAAGAGCA
The DNA here is from genome assembly GCA_914767935.1 of Coremacera marginata. Taxonomy (NCBI): domain Eukaryota; kingdom Metazoa; phylum Arthropoda; class Insecta; order Diptera; family Sciomyzidae; genus Coremacera; species Coremacera marginata. Next base: position 18,370,210 of record OU612044.1, read on the forward strand.
GAGTTGAATATAGGTAGAAAAAGAAGTGATAAAGAAAATTAAAAACTTAATTGAAGTAGTGTAATGAAAATTTACTCATTTCTAAACAAGAACAGAAGCAATTAATGTGTATTTATAAAGGCAGATAATTTTAAAAAAGAATAATACAAAAGGTACTCAAGTCAGATATTTCTACACGAGTGTCAAATGTAAAAATTTTGCAGAAAATACTACATTCACAGATGTTTCAATAATATATATGTTTTACTATGTTTCAAATCTATAGTTGTCCCTTAATACCGAAAAATATTTGCTTGAAATTTCTTGTTTCTAAATATAGAAGATGAACATGAATGAAAGTAAAGGACACACTTAATACTTAGAAACGGTCAAGGCAAACATTTTTATGTATTTCTTTTTCGAACTAGAAAAAATAAAAACAGTTCAGACAAAATTCTATTTAAAAATCACTCAAACAAATATCAAATAGTAACCAAAAATTTTTAAAAAATAAAAAAACTCGCAAATTAAAATAACTTAAATAGAAAATAGAAATAAAAAATAGATAAAAACACTTAACAACACTCAAAAGTGTTGTGGAAATAAGAAATAAAATAAAATAAAATAAATTTGGATTTAACTTCATGGTGAACACACTATAGAATAGCACACTTTTATGTTCTATTGACCCAAATAAAGTTTACGTTAGAGAAACAACAACAACAAAACGCCACTATCTATAGTTTAATAATAGATAGATATTTGTAGGTAAATAATAAAATAAAAACCACAAAAAAAAAGCAACAATAAATGCTGATAAATAAATTGTTGAACCTGCAGCAAAGAGCGAATTGTTTATAAAGCATAGAAAAAAAAGGTAGAAGAAAAAAAATACAAAAAAATTCTTAGATAAAAATAAAGAAGCGCACGTTAGATTTAGCTTATATTTTTGATTGGGAAACACCTGCTGACTGAAGTAGCAGTTATTTATGTTAAGAGCATTTTTTTATTTTTTTTTTTTTTTTTTTGGGAAAATTGAAGCCAACCTACTTTTTTCTATTTTATAGAAAACAATAAATAATATGGGAATAAAATACAATAATAAACACAAAATAAACAAAAACATGCTCAAAGCTGTTAAAAAGGAAAACCTTGAAAAGGCTTCCTTAGAATTAAAAAAAAAAAAATCAGTAGCAAAACCAACTTGTGGTTGGTGGGTGTGAATTGGGATGGGCTGGCTCATTTGTTTGAGCTAACCGCTGTAAGGTGCTTGTTTTGAATAGCTATGCATTCCAGGAATACTCTTATTAATGTCTTCAAATCAACACCTTATAGCTCGGAATTATCTGCAAAAATTAACTAATAGATAAACATATCTTCTTTTTTCGTTGCTAGCATTGTGTGTTGGCGGTGTTGCCAGGATTTTATAGGCCCTTATTAGGCTCATTTTAGGCTTTTATTAGTGCTGCTCTTATTAGAGCTGTTTTTTGGTGTTCTTCAACGGAATTACTAATGAGCAGCTATCTTATAATGCTAAGCAAAACACATCAACACATAATTATCTCTTACTCATACGACTGTGAAAAAGCTACACTGCACAAAATATCATCAAACACACTGTTAAAAATTTGCAACTTATTTTTCAACCTTAGTGAAATGTTTTTGGATTAAAATCAACATTTTTTTAAATAAAATTAACTTTTTAACTTGAAAAATGTTTTTTTTTAATCATTCTTTTGTTGAAATCAATAAATATTTATAAATTCTCAACCTCAGGGACGAAATATTCAACACGTTACACTCATTTCTCCACTATTTAAACCGAATTTTTCCTTTTCGCTTAGTTAAAAAAGCAAAATCATTTCAACTAAAGGGACAAAATTTTTAACTTTTATATTAACTATATCAACTATATAGATCGAGTTTTTCATCTTCGTTTAGCCAACAAAATTATTTAAACCTCTGGAATGAAAAATTCAACACGTAAATTCACTTTTTTAACTATTTAAATAGCGTTTTTCCTTTCCGTTTAGTTAAAAAAATATTTCAACTTGGGGGACGAAATTTGCAAGTTAAACTTTTCCATTATATTATATGGAGTTTTTCATTTTCGTTTAATCAAAAAATAATTTTGATCTTAGGGACGAAATTTCCAACTCAACAGTTCAGTTTTCTAACTATTTCAATCAAGTTTTACCTCTTCCTTTATTCAAACCAAAAATTAAATTTCAACCTGAGGGACAAAATTTTTTACTTGAACGTTAACTTTATCAGCTATGATATATAAATCTAGTTTTTCTTCTCCGTTTAGTCACACAAATTATTTCAAAACCTCAGGGATGAAATTTTCTACGTGCGAATTCATTTTTGCACTTTATAAATCGAGTTTTTCCTTTTCGCTTGGTTAAAAAAATTACTTCAACCTGGGGAACGGAATCCACTATTTAAATCGAATTTTTCCTTTATGTTTGGTTGAAAAAAACAAAAATATTTTAACGTGAGAGACGAAATTTTCAACTTTTATGTGAACTTTGTCAACTATATGGATCGAGTTTTCATCCATATATTTAGTTAAAAAAAAATCTTTTCAATCTAAGGAAGGAAATTTCCAACTTGGTTGTTAAGTATATAGATATGTATATGTATGTTGTATATAGATAGATTTTTTTTCATCTTCGCTTAGCCAAAAAAATTATTTCAACCTCAGGGACGAAATTTTCTGCGTGTGAATTCATTTTTGCACTTTATAAATCGAGTTTTTCCTTTACGTTTTGTTAAAAAAATTATTTCAACCTAGGGGACGAATTTTTCAACATGTAAATTCAATCTTTCCACTATTTAAATCGATATTTTCCTTCAACCTCAATTTCAACCTCAGTGACGAAAAATTAAACATGTAAATTCACTTTTTTACTATTTATATGGATTTTTTCTTTTCCGTTTAGTTGGAAAAAATAGTTCAACCTGGGGGACGAAAGTTGTAAGCCAAACTTTTCCTCTATTAAATTGAGTCAAAAAGTTATTTTGATCTAAGGAACGTAATTTTTATCTTCTGAGTTCACTTTACTTAAATCAAGGTTTGCCACTTTCTTTAGTCAAATAAACAAAAAACAAAATAAAATATTTCAACCTGAGGGACGAAATTTTCAACTTGAAAGCTAACTTTATCAACTTTAAATCCAGTTTTTCTTCTCCGTTTAGTAAAAAAAAATTATTTCAACCTCATGGAAGAAATATTCAACTTCTGAATTCATTTTAGCAATATTTAAATTGATTTTTTCTTCTTCGTTTAGTTTAATAGAAATTATTTCAACCTGAACGAATATTTTAACATGTAAATTTCGTCCCAACATGAAAATAATTTTTTTTCACTAAACAAAAAGAAAAAACTCGATTGAAATGGTGTCACCTTTTCCATTTTTTCCACTATTTTAATCGAGTTTTTCCTTTTTGTTTAGTATAATAAAAAAATTATTTTAATGTTGGGTCGAAATTTAGTTAAACTTTTCGTCCCAGGTTGAAATGATTTTTTTAACCAAACGAAAAGAAAAAACTGAAAAAATATTTGAATGGAAGGACGAAATTTTCCATTTCTACGTTAATTTTAACAAATATATGAATCGAATTTTGCTTTTTAGTTTAGCAAAAAACAAAATATTTCGGCCGTAGGGACGTAATCTCTTATCGGTTGGTTATCGCATTGGTAATCGGTTGGTAATCGCTTTGGTAATCGCTTCGGTAGTTGGTAATTGGTTCGATAATTGGTTGGTAATCGCTTCGGTAATAGGTAACTGGTTCGGTAATCATTTCGAAATTGCTTCGAATAACGGAATTTGGTTCGGTAATCGGTTAGTAATCACTTCGGAAATTGTTTTGGTAATCGCTTTGGTAATCGGTTGGTTATCGCTTCGGTAATCGATTGGTAATCGCTTTTGTAATTGTTAATCGGTTGGTAATCGCTTTGGTAATCGCTTCGGTAAAAGGTAACTGGTTCGGTAATCGGTTGGATATTGCTTCGGTAATCGGTAATTGGTTAGGTAATCAGTTGGTAATAACTTCGGCAAACGGTTATCAGTTGGTAATCGCTTCGTTAATTGATTCAGTAATCAGTTATTAACCGCCTCGGTAATCGGTAATCAGTAATCGGTTGGTTATCACTTCGGTAATCGGTTGGTAATTGCTTCGATAATCGGCAGATGGTTGGTAATCGCTTCGGTAATTGGTAACCGGTTGGTAATCGCATCGATAATGGGGTGGTAATCCCTTTAGTAATCGGTAATCTGTTGGTGATCACTTCGGTAATGGGTAATTGGTTCGGTAATCAGTTCGTTATTGCTTTGGTAATCGTTAATTGGTTCGGTAATTGGTTGTTAGTCACTTCGGTAATCGATAATGGGTTGGTAATCGCTTCGGTGATTGGTTGGTAATCGATTCGGTAGTCGGTTAGTTATCGCTTCGGTTATCGGTTATCAGTTGGAAATCGGTCGGTAATCGGTTCGGTAGTCGTTTCGATATTCGGCTTGCTCTCCACTAAAAAGTGCTCAACGCGTCTAAAGAAGTTTTCACTTCAAAAATCAATGTCCGCCAGCAGCAGCAGTCGAACCAGCAACCTCCACACTAATATACGAAATACTCAGAACGCAAAATATCGAAACGAATTTTGAATTTACATGTTTAAATGAAATTCAATTCAATTTTCAAAAGGTCGAAAATTTCAACCACAAAGTTGAAATATTTCACGATAAATTATATTTTTTTTTTTACATTTGGGTGTAAAATTGTAACTTTGCAGTTCATTTTTGTATACTAAATAGATGAATTCTCATTTGAAAAAAGTTGAAAGATTTTCTTTTATACTTTTTTTGCTTCAATTGAAGGTGAAGATTGTTTTTTTAACTTAAAGAGTTGAATAAGTGAAGCAAAATTTTTAACCATGTGTATTCGGCTTCTAAAACTAAGAGCATCTGGTTGTAAAAACTAACTCTTAAAAACAGAACTATTATCGTTAGTTCTGGAAGAACTTCTTTTACAACTTCGAACTGAGAATGTTGTTGAATTGGTGAATGTAATGAAGAAGAATGGTTTTCAAAATCATAATCAGCGCATTAAAGCTAAAGTTAGCTTTTGGACCATCTGAAATATTTAATGCTAAGCCAGAAAATGCCTACATTGCAGAGCTGTAAAAGAATGCAATCATTTGTGATTTTAAATCATGTGATTGATATTCAAAATGAATGCATTCATTTTTCAAATCATTGATTGGGACTTGAAATTTCAAATCACTATCAGTGATTTAAAAAAATGATTGCATTCGTTTTCTCAAATCATAAAATCAATTTGAAATTTCAAATCCCAATCAAAGATTTGAATGATTTTAAATCACAAATGATTGCATTCTTTTACAGCTCTGCTACATTGTATAATTAATCTTCATAGTTAGTAGTAAGACGTGAAAAATAATTTTATTTTGTCATTTGTTATACATCTGATTATTGAATTATCTAAACAGGTACATTTAAGTGCAAAATTTACAAATTATAATTCGTATATTATCTAATTTTTTTAAACAAATGTACTTTCTTTTATAACTTTAATCCATTTAGTATTTATCTTCCGTACATATCTTCACATAATAATGGGAATGCATGAAATTTTGTTAAAAAAAAAAAATAATATGAAACATAAGAATTGTCTGTTTGTCGTCGCAATAAATTAGTTTGCACCACAGGAAGCTTTTAGCAAATTATGACAGCTGCTCACTTGTTCCCACTCATGCTCTATGTATTTCACTTTTCCCACCCGCTCTCTCTTACAAGTCAAAACTCTAGGTTGTTCTTCTGCGGAGTAGTATTTGTCTTCTTTTCACAAGCATTGCATGCGTTTTTGACATTTGGCAATTTTTTTTTTTGCATTTTTTTCTTTAGTTTTTTGACATCTGTGCTGCGTCAAATCGTTATTTGTTTTTCTTTCGCCTAACATTAAATTTCCATAAGTTTTTGCTTTAAGAAATCTGCGTAATCGGCTGGTGTTTATAGGGCTGCATTTGATTGACAGCTCTACAACAACTAACACAACAAAACTGGCAGTTGAAATGACAGTTGTGTGAATTGTAGACGAAAATTAAATGAGCAACAAATTAAACAATTACGGAAACACATACAAATTGGCTAGAATGTCCAAATATTTATAAATTGAAGGCTAAATCATGAATTCATAAGAAAATACTTTTACACTTATAAATAAGGTAAAGTTTAAATTAGGTGAATTCGAAAAAAAGTAACAAGTTGAACAAAACATTTAAACAAACATTTTAAAGCTTTACAGTATATTTTTTTGGTAATTGTTGAAAAATTTGTAAGCTTGAATTTTTCATTTGAGTTACCATTTGAAGAATGTTTCAATGATCAGAACTCAGCTATGGGTTGATCGATTTTAAAATTTTTTTCACTAAACAATACTTCGCTTCTAAAATTAGGTCGTGACGAAGCCCAATTTAATAAGGATGCAATAGTTTCTACAAAAACAATATCAACAACATCAAAAAAAAAAAAAAAACAATATCACGTTAAACAAAACATTTAAACAAAGTTTCAAAATTAAAACAATTTTTTGATATTTGATTTTTTGATATGAAGCAAAGTTACCATTTGAAGAATGTTTCAATGATCAGTACTCAGCAATTGGTTGATTGATTTTAAAATTTTTTTCACTAAAAAATACTTCGCTTTTAAAATAAGGTCGTGACGAAGCCCGATTTAATTATGATGCAATAGTTTCTACACTTTGGAATAAGGTAAGGCTTGAATTAGGTAAGCTCGTAAAAAAAATATCAAGTTGGACAAAAAATTAAAACCAAGCTTTAAAATAACTACATTGTTTTGGCCGCAGCTGGCATTTTTGAAAAAAGTTGTAAGCTTGATAGTTTTTTTTCATATGGAGCAAAGTAACCATTTGATGAATGTTTCAATGATCAAAACTCAGTGATGGGTTGATTGATTTTAAAATTTTTTCACTAAACTATACTTCGCTTCTAATATTAGGTCGTGACGAAACCCGATTTTAGTTATTTTAAAAAAATTGTTACCTAAATCAAATTCCCATTAGTGAAAATAATTTCAACAACTTTAATATTTTAATGTGTGTTGTAATTCGCCGAATTTAGTGTATCTGCTAGCATGCGCATTAGTATTTTTTTATATATTTTTCGCTGTTGGTAATTGACTCTATTGCATATCATATGTAATATGTTATATAATACAAATAAATACAACAATACATATATTTATGATATTCTTAGATAAATTTTCTAACAGTTTTTCCTAGAATCAAAATAATAAACCTGTTGATGATGAATTTTTTGGCATAATTTATGAATTATTTCTTAAATTATTTTTGAAGTACAAGCAACTCTTATGTTGCTTTATTGACCTTACCTCAATCTAATAATATAATATTTAATTTTTTAAAAATATAGCTGCCCCAAACATATTTAAAAATTTCAGCTGTTAAATCGACAGCAGGTTTCTAATTAGAATATTTTTCTTATTTTTATGGGTTAAATGACCTATTTCAGCATATTTTTTTTATCATTTGAGAGACTTTGAACCAAGTATTAATATGTCACAGCAATATTTTATTAATTAATTACCAAACACTTAAAAAACTCAGTGCACATAAAAATAAATTGCTTTGAATTAGTTAACAACCAATAACGAAATAAAAATTAGTATTTGAAAATAAAAAAGTACAGCCTTTTACTGCATTATAAATAATGTCGATGTACACAAAAACAAAAAAAAAAAGAAAACTTCAGCAACTGCATAAATTAGCATTAATTTATAATCTGCGAGCGCAGCCTGCACGTGCTTCAATCATGGATCCAGTTTAGCAAGATATGGTGAAGTGTCACTTTTGTTTGAGTATTAAACTCAGTGTGTTGAATATAAAATATTCTAAGCTATAATTATTTATTTTTTATTTCATTATTTAAAAAAAAAAAATTAAAATAAATAAGGCAAAGTGTATTAAAACTCTTTTAGAAAATACCAAAAACTATTAAAAATAGATTTATTTAAAATATTTTTAATATATTAAAAATAGATTTCTTACTGATGCACTTTAGAAAATTTGACCCGAGTGACTGGCCAAAATTAAATTTTATATTTTATTTAAAAACAAAGTATAACCTTTCATACCCTGCTGCTGTATTTTACGATGAGCGTTAAGTTAAATTAAAAAATTTACTACTCAATTTGAATCCATAGTTTGAGTATGTGTATTTTGAAAAAAAAAATTTGAATTTTGAATAAATAAGGAAGGGAGAAAAGTTGAGAATAAAAATAATTTTAGCGATCTTAAAGTCAAAATGCTGAACTTTGTTTAAACTTTTAAAAAATTGATCACATATGGTCAGCTTAAAATCACCAGATCCATAAAATATGCTATTGATATATACGAATATATTGACTTTACTACATTTTATGCCGTGGGTCTCAGCGGGTGTTCAATAAATTTTTGTTTTATTTAGATAACTTGTGAAAACAAAATAACGATTCCTTCGATACTCAAGGATATAAACAGAAGGAAGAAAACAGGCAAGGGCTCGTTCATCAGCTACGTTATCCATTTTTTGTACTACGTTAAAATTTACTACGTTACTAATTACCACGTAGTACATTTCAAAGCTTCCTCCCCCCCCTATAAAGTAACGTAACATATGAAATAAAAATAATGGATTAATAAGAATTTTTTCGACTTTCTTTAAATTTTTGGTAAATTTACAATATCTGGAACTGCCCAGCCCATCCATTACTTATCGTAGTGATTTTCAAAACCTTCCCCCCCCCCCCCCCCCCTCCTTCTAAATTGGTAACGTAAATTGGTAACATTTATTCAAATACCTTGAAATAATTGCAAAATCCACTTTATATTAAAATTCTGATAACATAGAAACATGTATTTGTTTCAATTTTTGGAGTCCTATTCGATCGACTTTTTCCAATTCTTTATTTTTTTGTTTTAATTAATTTCATAATTAGTTACCCCAAGAATCTCCTTTTTCCTTAGTATCCTATAAATACATATTTTTTAAAGAATTTTGGTAGCCATATTTAATTCGTCATATTGAATTTTAAACTTTTGACAAAAAAAAACATTCGAAATCACCGACCCCGTACCAAGTTTTGTTTAGATACGACTATATTTCGGTTTTTGGGCAGGAAATTAGGTAACGTTTCCTATAGAGGGACGGGGTATTGAACCCTGACACAGTCTGGGATACATACTGAGCGCTATTGCATTGATGATATTATATTACAAGGTGCTCGTCCATTCCATTTGGTTTTTCTTATAGCACAAAAAGATGGATTTTTTTCTAAAAAATTGTTTTAGTTTATTATTAAAAAACATTGTTTAATAAAGCTTCATTTGAGTTGCACTCAAAAAATACACTTAAAGAAAAAAAAGTTGGCAGTGAGGGGACTGGCGACCGAAGTGAAAACTTAAGGCTATGAAATAACATAGCTGCTATGAATTTCCGTAGTAGCTAGAGTCGGCAAATCAGACGCGTTCTAGTTTTTTAACTCTTTTTATCAATTTATGCGTTATTGAATGTATAAACTGCTATTTTTTAATGTTTATATATAATAAATTTGTAACACAATTACTTTGGTTAGGTCATGGGTTGGCAACCGCTTTGGTAAATAGTAATGGGTCGGTAATCGCTTCGGTAGTTGCTAATCGGTAACTGGTTGGTAATTGGTTGGTAATTGCTTCGGTAATCAGTAATTGGTTCGGTACTCGGTTGATAATCGCTTCGGTTACTGGTAATTGCTTCGGTACTCGGTTGGTAATCGCTTCGGTTGTCGGTAATCGCTTCGGTAATCGGTAATTGGTTCAGTAATTGGTTTGTAATCGCTTTGGTAATCGGTTATTGGTTTGGTACTCTGTTGGTAATTGCTTCGGTAATTGGTAATGGGCTGGTAACTGCTTTGGTAAACAGTAATGGGTTGGTAATCGCTTCGGTTATCGGTAATTGGTTGGTTATCGCTTCGGTAATCGATAATTGGCTCGGTAATCGGTTGGAAGTCGCTTTGGTAAATAGTAATGGGTTGGTAATCGCTTCGTTAGTCGGTAATCGCTTCGGTAATCGGTAATTGGTTGGTTATCGCGTCGGTAATCGGTAATTGGTTCGACACTCGGTTGGTAATCGTTAATTGGTATGGTAATTAGTTGGTTATCGCTTGGGTAATCCGTAATTGGTTCGGTACTCGGTTGGTAATCGCTTTGGTAATCGGTAATTGGTTCGGTAATTGGTTGGGAATTGCTTCGGTAGCCGGTAATTGGTTCGGTATTCGGTTGGTAATCGCTTCGGTAACTGGTAATGGGTTGGTAACCACTTTGGTAAATAGTAATGGGGTGGTAATTGCTTCGGTAGTTGGTAATAGATAATCACTTCGGTATTCGTTAATTGGTATGGTAATTGGTTGGTTATCGCTTCGGTAGTTGGTTCGGTACTCGGTTGGTAATCGCTTCGGTAATCGGTAATTGGTTGGTAATTGTTTCGGTAATTGGTTCAGTACTCGGTTGGTAATCGTTTCGGTAATCGGTAATTGGTTCAGTAATTGGTTGGTAATTGCTTTGGTAATCGGTAATTGATTTGGTACTCGGATGGTAATTGATTCGGTAATTGGTAATGGGTTGGTAACTGCTTTGGTAAATAGTAACGGGTTGGTAATCGCTTCGGTAACCGGTTATTGCTATGGTAATTGATTGGTTATCGCTTTGGTAATCGGTAATTGGTTCGGTACTCGATTGGTAATTGCTTCGGTAATCGGTAGTTGGTTAGTAATTGTTTGGTACTAAGTTGGTAATCGCTTGGGTGGTCGATAATTGGTTCAGTAATTGGTTGGCAAGCGGCCTGGTAATCGGTAATTGGTTCAATACTTGGTTGGTTATCGCTTCGGTTGTCGGTAATTGCTTGGTAATCGGCATGGTAATCGGTAATCGGTTTGGTAATCGCTTCGGTCTTCAGCTTGCTCGATGCTAGGTAATCCCTGAAAAGGAATGCTGCACAGCAATAATTTCTGTTACGCTAACAGCGTGATGATATCGCGTCTCTATAATTTTGCTCTTCACCAAAAAGATTTCGACACGCCTAAAGAAGTTTTCAGTTAAAAAAACACTTAAAAAAATTTGTTAACTTTTTGATTAACGTCCTCCAAAAGATTTTTTACCGTCCTTGTGTTGACTGTAGAGTCATTCCAAATCAACTGATCCAACACTTGGTGCTTGAAAATTTTTCAAAAAATTGATATTTTTCTTAACAACATTTTTTTCCACAATACATTTTAACTTGTTGTATAAAGATATGGTGCATTTTTTAACATTCTGACCCATCAAGTTTTTTATTTATAGCCTATTAAAAATTTTAATTTTGAGATATTTGCTTAATGTTGCTTAATGGGTTCAAATATCTCTGGTGAGCACTGGTTAAAAAATTTGAAATTTATTGACAATAAAGTGCATAATATGAAGACACAGCCCTTCAAACTCCGTGAAAATTTGCCTCCTAGTATGTAAATAAGGGTGGATCGTTATATATAGGCTCCAAATGCCAAAAAATCTACTCTGTAATTTTTTCAGATTTTTAAATTGAGACCTAAGTTTAGAAATATTAAAAATTTCTGTCATTTTAAGGAACAAAACTATGGTGCGTAATTAAAGATCAGAATAAAACAATTTTGCTCCATACTACTAAGGACCACTCTAATGATCATGCAGTCAAATTTGGTCAGGTGCTTGCGATACAGCTTTCGAGCCCTCTTCTTAGCTTCAGCTTAGTTTTCTTCTGACCCATCGAGTACTTTTTGCGCTTTATAACTCCTCAGGTTGTAAATTTCTCTTTCGAAAATTGTTCTTGACAAAGTTGCCCTTTTACAAATTTCCCATAAAAGGGAATTTTTAAAAAAGGACTATTTTGAAAAGGGCAATTTTGCCAAAAAAATAATGTAACATGACAAGTTCGAAGTTTTACAAATCAAATGATAAATTTTAAAGATGATTGATTTATTGAAAGAAAAATTTATCGATTATTTTAGTGTTAGAGTTATCGACATTCGTGTTAAAATATCGCATTAAACAATTCACAAAATAATCGTAGAAATTAAGTTAATCGGAAATGGAAAATCTTCGAATCTAGGAATAATTTCTTCAAAATTATCATCGTTAGCCTTTTACGAATACTGGCCATTTCTATCGTTAAAAAATTTATAAAAATTTAACAATTACTTATATAAACTGATTAATCAAAAGTTAATCCACGTTTTAAATGTTTTTATAAATTAATCTACATATGACAATCCATTTCGAAAAAATATTGATCGATGTTGTCGATAAAAAAAATTAAAAAATGATTTCTTAATAACAATTTTAATATATATTTTACATGAAATAATAAAAAAAAATTCAGCTGCAATAGGGCACTTGAAATAATTTCTCAATACATCAGATACATACAGCGATAGTATTTATCGAAACTATTAAGTTTTCGATTAATTATTTAAACTTTTTTCCGTTTATGGTAAATGACGGCACAACCCGTGCTTATCACAGCACATTTTTTCAATTGGAGAAAGAATGAGGCGTTAACTTCTAAAAAAAATGTAATCCTACTTTAATATTTTTTTTTCTTTTGTTTTCTAATGAGAACTTTATAGTTTTATATAACTAACCAGAAACTTGAATAGTTTTATACCCTTAAAAACGAAGCAATCGAAAACCCAGACGCTTTCAATTTGAGCTGATTCATACTAAATTAATTAAAATTGCAACGAAAAACTCATACAAATACGTCAAATATTTATTTTTTCAAATCAAACATTGCAAGGCTCAAACAGATAAAAAAAAATGTCAACAATTGACTAAGAAAGTTCACAATTTGATATAATAAAAATAATAAGTAAATAGAAGAATTTGTTCACTAAATTCACTTTCAATTAAGAGCAAGACATGGTGGGGGTAGAGTTGAGTAGGTGGGGACGACAGGGCAAAAACCAGACGATTGCAATGCACGACTGCAAATGTCAACAGCAATAAAAGCACAACAACAATAATAACTCATGACAAAGCGGCGATAAATCTAAATCAACAAAAAAAAAAAAAAATAAACAAAAATGGTAAAAAAAATAAGAGATTAAGTTAATATAATAATAATAAAAAACAAATAATAACGTCCATAGAAGTAAATGACCTCAAAATGGAGAAAAAAAAAATTAAAAGCAAAAATAAATTCACCAAAAATTATATGAGCATGTGTTGCAGAAATAACAAAAAAAAACCAATGGAAACTTAAGTAAAGCTCTGATTTCATGCACTTAAAAATAGAACTGGATAATACAGGACGAATTATACAGGAATAATATACAGGAATAATTAATAATTAATAATTAATAATTAATAATTAATAATTAATAATTAATAATTAATAATTAATAATTAATAATTAATAATTAATAATTAATAATTAATAATTAATAATTAATAATTAATAATTAATAATTAATAATTAATAATTAATAATTAATAATTAATAATTAATAATTAATAATTAATAATTAATAATTAATAATTAATAATTAATAATTAATAATTAATAATTAATAATTAATAATTAATAATTAATAATTAATAATTAATAATTAATAATTAATAATTAATAATTAATAATTAATAATTAATAATTAATAATTAATAATTAATAATTAATAATTAATAATTAATAATTAATAATTAATAATTAATAATTACTAATTAATAATTAATAATTAATAATTAATAATTAATAATTAATAATTAATAATTAATAATTAATAATTAATAATTAATAATTAATAATTAATAATTAATAATTAATAATTAATAATTAATAATTAATAATTAATAATTAATAATTAATAATTAATAATTAATAATTAATAATTAATAATTAATAATTAATAATTAATAATTAATAATTAATAATTAATAATTAATATTTAATAATTAATAATTAATAATTAATAATTAATAATTAATATTTAATAATTAATAATTAATAATTAATAATTAATAATTAATAATTAATAATTAATAATTAATAATTAATAATTAATAATTAATAATTAATAATTAATAATTAATAATTAATAATTAATAATTAATAATTAATAATTAATAATTAATAATTAATAATTAATAATTAATAATTAATAATTAATAATTAATAATTAATAATTAATAATTAATAATTAATAATTAATAATTAATAATTAATAATTAATAATTAATAATTAATAATTAATAATTAATAATTAATAATAATAATTAATAATTAATAATTAATAATTAATAATTAATAATTAATAATTAATAATTAATAATTAATAATTAATAATTAATAATTAATAATTAATAATTAATAATTAATAATTAATAATTAATAATTAATAATTAATAATTAATAATTAATAATTAATAATTAATAATTAATAATTAATAATTAATAATTAATAATTAATAATTAATAATTAATAATTAATAATTAATAATTAATAATTAATAATTAATAATTAATAATTAATAATTAATAATTAATAATTAATAATTAATAATTAATAATTAATAATTAATAATTAATAATTAATAATTAATAATTAATAATTAATAATTAATAATTAATAATTAATAATTAATAATTAATAATTAATAATTAATAATTAATAATTAATAATTAATAATTAATAATTAATAATTAATAATTAATAATTAATAATTAATAATTAATAATTAATAATTAATAATTAATAATTAATAATTAATAATTAATAATTAATAATTAATAATTAATAATTAATAATTAATAATTAATAATTAATAATTAATAATTAATAATTAATAATTAATAATTAATAATTAATAATTAATAATTAATAATTAATAATTAATAATTAGTAATTAATAATTAATAATTAATAATTAATAATTAATAATTAATAATTAATAATTAATAATTAATAATTAATAATTAATAATTAATAATTAATAATTAATAATTAATAATTAATAATTAATAATTAATAATTAATAATTAATAATTAATAATTAATAATTAATAATTAATAATTAATAATTAATAATTAATAATTAATAATTAATAATTAATAATTAATAATTAATAATTAATAATTAATAATTAATAATTAATAATTAATAATTAATAATTAATAATTAATAATTAATAATTAATAATTAATAATTAATAATTAATAATTAATAATTAATAATTAATAATTAATAATTAATAATTAATAATTAATAATTAATAATTAATAATTAATAATTAATAATTAATAATTAATAATTAATAATTAATAATTAATAATTAATAATTAATAATTAATAATTAATAATTAATAATTAATAATTAATAATTAATAATTAATAATTAATAATTAATAATTAATAATTAATAATTAATTATTATTATATATAATTATATAATAATAATTATAATTATAATTATTAATTATATTATTAAAATATATATAATAATATTAATATAATATATATTATATAATTAATATTAATTATTATTATTAATAATTAATATATTAATAATTAATAATTAATATTAATTATATTAGTCTTTATTGAAAATTAATAATTAATAATTAATTTATTTATTAATTAATTAATTTATTAATTATTAATTATTAATTAGTAATTATTAATTGTAAAGTCTTTATTGAAAATTGTTGATTGTTAATTTCTAATCGTTAATTGTGAATTGCTAATTTTAAATTACAGTTTTCATTTTTGTTTAGAAATTGTTAATTGTTTTTTGTCTGTTGTAAATTGTTAATTGTTACTTGTTAATTTAAAATTGTAAATTATTAATTATTGGTTCATAATTGTTAATTGTTGACTCTAAGTCGTTTATCGTTAGTTGTTAATTGTAAATTGTAAGTTGTTAGTTGTTAGTTAATAATAATTAATTGTAAGCTCTTTATTATTAATTCATAATTGTTAATTGTATATTGTTAATTTTTTGGTGTTGATTATAAATTGTTAATGGCTTTTTGTTTATCCTAACTTTTTAATTCAGAATTCTTAATTGTCAATAGTTAATTGTTAATAGCTTGATTGTGCATTGTTAATTTTTCATTCTTCATTGTTAATTGTCAAGTATTAATTGTTTATTCTTAATTGTTAATAGTTTATTACAAAGTGTTAATTTTTTAAAGCTTAATTATGCATTGTTCATTGTTTATCTATTGTTCATTGTTAATCTATAATTTTTAATTTTTGTTTATTAATTGGTATCTGTCGATTGTATCTTGTTATTTGTTTATTATTTGTTGTTCATTGTTCACTGTTAATTGTTCATAGCTCATTGTTAATTTTTCAGTGTTCATTGCTCAATGCTTATAAGCACTTGCTTTTTGTTTAATGTTCATTGTTAATTAGTTATTGTTTTGGGTTCATTGTTCATTATTCATTGCTCATTGTTCATTTTTCGGTGTTCATTTTTGATTGTTTGCGAAAACTTATTCACTATTTATTGTTGATTGTGCAAAGTTTATTGTTTAATTTTCATTGTTAATTTTTAACTGTACATTGTTTACTGTTCTTCTTTCCATTATTGTGCAAATTTTTGTGCATATCTTAAACTATTTTGGATAGTTCAAAGTTATTTATAACGGTCAACCCTTACGGTTACGAGTAACGGTTATAGGGAAAAATGAGTTGAAATAAGCTGAAATAAAAATTAAATTCTCAATAAAAACAAAAAATATCATCAATTTCACTAAAATTGTTACTTTTACGCCGAATAAATTTTTGACAGATAAAATCAGACCGACAATCAGACGACGATGTTACATACAATCACACGCAAATTCACACACACACACATTTATTCATGCAAGCTTAATAAATATTAATGCAATCTGACAAAAAACGAAAAACAGCAACAACAATTTAATAAATATATCTATATCGCACTTAAAATAACAACAAACCGTCATACAAATACACCAACTAAAGATACAACAAATATGTCGGCTGGCTGTCAATAAGGCAAAACGTCCGGCTGTTTGTTTGTACAACGAATGTATTTAATGATGCTTGTTCGCTTTTTGCGCTTTTTACAACTTGTTGTAGTTGTTGTACATTATTGTTCACTCACATACGTTGTATCATTGATATATGTTTATGGTTGTGTAGGTGTCAGTATAACAATGTGTCTGTGTGTGTGTGTTTCTTCTGTCGCTGCTGGGTGTTTAAATTGCGTTCTGTTTGCTGGGTCGTTGGGTGGGTGGGTGGTTGGTAAAGGGGCTGCAAGATACCAACCGACCGACTGGCCGCTTGGCTGCTCCCGATAACCTTGAGATTTTACTGACTGACTGAGCGTCCGATTAGAATTGTTGCCACCGATAACTGCCAGTGACCTCTATATTTTTCGCATTTTTTATCATTGCTGCAAATGTTGCTGTTGTCGTTATCTTTGTTGTATTTGTTGTTGATGTGTTGATTTTTTATTGACGCTTGTTTTTTATGGTGATTGTTAGTTGCTGTTGTTGTTAGTGCATTTCCAGCCCTGCTGTTAAATAAGCATGAGGCATCCAGATGCTGATTGAATGGATGGATAGTAATGCATTAAAAAGTTGCAAAAAGTTTTCAGACTGTACGTCAAAGTAGGGACGGTGGTGTAGGTGGCGATAGAAGGTTATGGAATTACTCTACATATAGATTATTTAGTTTTGCCTAGGCAAGATTTTCAAAATAAATCAACCAAATTATTTTAAAAACTCGCAGAAAGTTGGAATTATATCAAGTACTACATGGGCTGAAAAGTTCCCGGTTTCTTAATGAAAACAAGCGTTTCTTGGACAAAGGTATATGATATATAGGACCGTTTTTTCATTAAGTCGTCGTTAATTTTATCCAATAACGCTGCATAATACTCTTCTGTGTCTGTTCTTCTCTTCTGCAGGTAATCGATGAATATTATGTGCATCCCAAAAACGATGGTCATTACCATCCCTTCCGAGCGTTGGTCTTGTGATCACTTTAGTCGGCTTTCATGGCCTTCCAGCCACTCTGCAGACCATCTATAGGCTCAGGCGTATAGTAATAGATCCATGTTTCATCCATCGTCACAAAAGGTCCATAACGCCAAATCGGCTCTTGAATTATCAACGTGCTGCTGTTTTTGTTCGACGTTCAACAAACGCGGCACGCATCGCGCCAATAGCTTTTTCATCTCCAAAAGATCATTCAAAATGTATCCCACCCATTTTTTTGGCATGCCCATAGCTTCAGCTAACTCGTACAACTTCACTTTACAATTATTCGAAATTTACGATTTTCGCATTCGCAGCCTCTTTGATACCTGTACGACCCATTTTAAATTCACTAAACCAACGATAAACTTTTTTTTCTCGAACGAGTCGAGGTGGGATAAAATTTCTGCAAGCATTGCAATGATTGTTCAGAAGTTTTTCCCACCAAAAAACAATGTTTGATCAAGGTGGATGTTTAATATTTCCGTTTTTCCATTTTTTATACGAAGACGGCTGTAGCTTTAATATGAATGGACGAAATGTCATGAAACTTCAACTGTCAACTACTGACATATGGTTCTCTCGAAATATGTCATGCTTTTTTTGGAATGCTGCCACCTATTAAAAAATTCCATGCAACATACCATATCCATACGGTCCATATATAGTGTATTCTAGTTTATGTTGTTTTTTTTATAATTTGTTTATACTATATATGACTTAATAATGACAATTTAGTAAATTTACAAGGATAAACTACCGCCGTCATATATAAGTTACCGCCGAAATTATATATGTCTCAAGTATTTGTCGAATGCTCAAATCGACAATTGTAGATAAAAAATTTCACATTGTCAATTTCGATAGTGACTGATTAAGTTTATGCAATAAAAATATTTTATAAAAATTGTTAATTGTAAACAAATTACATTTATCGAAATCCTATATAGCCATTTGTCGAAATCCCAACTCGACACTTGACGAGGTTGCGAAACGATATTTTATCGAAATGCCAAATCGACATTTGCGAAATCCAATTTGACATTTGTCGAAATCTCAAATCGACATTTGTCGGAATCCCAGATCGACATTTGTCGAAATTTCAAATCGACATGTGTCGAAATCCCAACTCGACATTAATCAAGATTTCAAAACGATATGTTTTTGTTATTGTCATCTGTAATTCGTCATTTGTCGTAATCTTATATCGATATTTGTTAATAATAAAATACACTAATTTATATAATCAAAAACTTAGTTCTATTTAAAAAAGAATAGTATAATAGACAAATGCAATGAATGAAAAAATTAGTTCGAATTTAAAAGTAAAAACTTATCCACATCGAGAACACTTTGTAAAACTAATAAAAATTCAGTTTCTAATCTATAAAGTAAACATCTAAAGTTTGTCCTAGAAAAAGCCCTTTTGTTTTAGTCTATTAATAAATAAGTATTAGCTCTTAAGCCACATATTTGGTACCTAAATTTAAGTATAAGTATTCCAGACTTTAAGCATAAATAATCACTGAATTAGTCGAGCAAGTGAAAATATGTCTTCTCGACAAGATCAGAAGCGAAAAATAAGTATTTGAAAATACTTGGAAAGTCCCGAAACTATGCTCAAAAATATCTCTCAGGAAGTTTTCGTGTGCGTCGGAAAATATACTGTCGGAAGAACTATAAAACGATAAAAAAAGGATCACCAGGATCAGGTAGATAAAACGGTCCAGCGAACCAAGGAGTGGTTCAAAAAGAATAGCGGCTATTTTTGAAGAATCCAGGCAATTCGGTACTTAAATTATCTTTTCAGTACAATTTCTAGTACAATTCCGATTCAGGAGAGATATGAACTCTTATCGACAGTTTTTGTGAGCATTTCGATAAATGCGCATTTAACTCTCAGTGTAGACGTATTATTACCGAAAAAATAACTCTGAATGATAAGACTTTTGAATCTTAAGAATATCAAAATAAATACGGAAGGTACTGAAATAGAAGATAATAGATATAGATATAGATATAGATATAGATATAGATATAGATATAGATATAGATAAAGATATAGATATAGATATAGATATAGATATAGATATAGATATAGATATAGATATAGATATAGATATAGATATAGATATAGATATAGATATAGATATAGATATAGATATAGATATAGATATAGATATAGATATAGATATAGATATAGATATAGATATAGATATAGATATAGATATAGATATAGATATAGATATAGATATAGATATAGATATAGATATAGATATAGATATAGATATAGATATAGATATAGATATAGATATAGATATAGATATAGATATAGATATAGATATAGATATAGATATAGATATAGATATAGATATAGATATAGATATAGATATAGATATAGATATAGATATAGATATAGATATAGATATAGATATAGATATAGATATAGATATAGATATAGATATAGATATAGGTATAATTTTATTCTAAAGGGTTTGTCTTGTATATATCATAGTATAAAAAATCATTGTTATACTTCGCTTGTACGAAAATTTATTCGAGGATTTCTAACAGTGTAGTTTTCAATTCGGTCGACAGTTCCCCACTTCCCATATTCTTTTTTTTTTTTGAAATATTGTAACCTAAAGTGTGATACTGTGTTGTATTTTTTAATTGTAATAACATGTAATTCTATGTGCTAACATCAAATAAATATTATTTTGCAATAATTTGTGTTAATTTATTGGTATCGACGTCTGTTGTCCGTTGTTCTACAGTCAACCGTCAATCCGGACATGTTTGCAACTTTGCTTGCGTGTTAACACAACAGATTAAGCCAAACACCATATTCGCTCGAAATGATAGCAGCAGTCCGACTTTAATTGCTGTTCTTGTTAAATAGCTTTAAGCACCCTTCAGTACGCTGTTCTATAAACACCATTACCCTCTGAAAAGTATCTGTCTATCTTGTTTTCCTTCTATCCTTTCATTACCACCTACACCTAACCACATTCCGGACCCCTCGTCTCCATTCAACTCGCTTTCATCATTGCGCTTTTCTGTCCATCACTAGATTGCCCGCGTTTATTTATAATTATTTCTAATTGAATTTGTATATATTAAAATACATGTATGTTTATTTTGTTTTTTTTTGTTACAGCAGCAGTTGCTGTTTTTGTTGATGTTGTTACTGCTGTTTCACTATTTGTTTATAGTTCAATGCACGCTTTCGCAATCGAAAAATAGATGGCGTTACTCGTCACCCAGACAGCCGATTTTTTGCTGCGCTGTCTGCGGTTTAATATATTAATGATGACTGCTACCGCCACCGCTGCCACAGTCATTTTACTTTGATTTTTGCAGCTGTTATTATTGTTTTTTGTTTTTGTTATTTCTATTTTTATTTTTATTCTATTAAATATTTAATTAATCTTGTTTTTAGCTAATTATTTAATGGAAAAAAATATTGCACTTTATTTTATTAATTTAACAATTAAATTTCCATTATTTTTATAGCTCAATAAAAACAATTATATTGCTGTCGCTTAGGTAGGCTGAGATGAGCAAAACGTGCTGTGGTTAGGCTGTTTGGGGTGATTCTAAAGTAGGTGCAAATAATCTGGTTGAAATTCTAATGAGTGGGTGATATAGAAGAAGTCTAGTTTTTAAAATTGCAAAATAGCGTTATTTTAAATGAGCTACAAAAATATTCTGAAATGCAAAATTTTCGTCATTGCAATATAATACAAAAATAATGATGAAAATTTCGGAATGTATGAAAATTTCGGAATGTTGAAAAAAAAAAACTCATTTCTTAATCATTCCGAGATTTATTTAAAACAAAAAATAGTTAAGTAATTAAGCGGTATAAAATCTAAATGGAACAACTTGTTTGGACACTTTTCAAGATTTTCTGATACGAAAACTTATTATAACTGACAGATAATAAATGCTTGAGCTATGTAAAAATCGGCATCAATAACCCATCAAAAATAGCGTCACATTCGAAAATCGAAAGTAAAACTAGAACCTCATTTGATAACTTCAAAAAATCTAAGGTTATAAAAGCTTAACTCAAGAAACATGTTTTTCATATATTCACTCATTTTGTCATAATTTAATATTAAATGTATTTTTATATCCCGAGTTGTAGTTAAATGGCAAAACATATCCGCACTAGGAACATTTTTAAAATTTTAACTTTTTATTGCTTAAGTTTTATTTTTCTCGTGATATTTTTCGTATGCATCCATATAATTAGCCAGTCAGTGATTTATATTATTTCCGTTGAGTCTTACTCCTTCAAGACAACACACAACTTCCCAATCACGCCTATTTCAGTGACTGGTAGGTTGGGTCGCGATGAGTTGTGGTCGGCTGTCACGCTGTTGTGCAAATATTTTTGTGAACACAAAAAATAATTAAAATATATATAATAAAAGTGCAAATAAAAATGTGAAAAAATCGCACAAAAAACGGTATAAAAATAAACCGAAAATAGTATCTATTCACTCGATGCACTCAATACTGCGCAGCGTGGAAAAATTTTTGTGTGTTTTTAATATTTCGGTGCAAAAGAAAAGAAAAAGAAAAGAAAATAAAACCAAATAAGAAGAAAGTAAACAATTCGCAGTGTGAGAGTGTGTGTTGCGCTTTTTTTTTCATTTTACACAATTTGTATCATTATCTGCTCAATGTGAATATGTAGATATTTTTATTTTGTTTTATTGCTATTTTTGTACTTGAATTTTTACAACTTTTGTAATGATTTATGAAGTATGCGGTTGGTTAATGAGCTAAAAGATGTGTAGCTTATTTTGGTTTTGTATTTTAAGGTAAGATGATAATAAAAATCTTTTTAATCTAGGTATTTGAGAAATATTCTAAGTAAAAATAATTTTTTTCGGGCGTGGGTGGTTCCTATGATGATGACAAAAGCAGATCTTTTGTAGAATTAAATGCAAGCAATGAACAATAACGAAAAACAAAAAATTCTAAAATACAATTGTATTGCATTTTTTAAAACAAAATTTTAATAATTTTTTCAGAAGGTAATTTTATAACTAATAAAAATGAATCAAGTATTAAATTTTTTGCTTTCATTTGTATTCTATTTAAATATTTTAAAAGGCGTTTTAAAGCTTCTAATTATCCAATCGCTGCAATAGAAATCGTGTTGCTCTACATTCTTCACTTTTGACTTTATTTGGCTTGAAATATTTTATATTACATGTATAAATATGTGAATATTCAAAGCAAGTGTGTTGAACTGTTTCTTTTTTAGTCTTTTACAAATCAGCGCATTTTATAATATTAATTTTGTTGCTTTTCAACAACCTTCATACTAAGTAATGCCACATTTTGTTTATTTTATATCACTTCTATCTACGACTTTTTACTGGCTATAAAATTCAACGTTTTCAGTTCATTTACTTTGCTAATCATTCTGTGCGATTACCCAAACATGCCTTTGATTTTTACGCATTTGATATGAGATACCAGTTAAATCCTTTTAGCGGATATGTGAGTCACTTTTTGTGTATTATTTATTTATTTATTTATTTATGTATCTGCCAAAAAACAGCAACTTCAATTAGGTTTGTTGATATTGTAACTGTCAGTTTGAATGTTGTGTTTATTAGAAGTGACAGTTGTTGAAATGCATTAATAACTTGTTGTTCATCAAGTATTAATGTGTGTTTAAAACAAATATGTAACAAGTTACTTACAATCTGTTTGAATACTCTTGGTATTAATTCACAAGGGTTATTTCAGCTACATGTAAAATTCACAAAGTAAAGCCTTCATTTTTTTATCCATTTTTATGTTTTCATTTTAGCATATATGTACATATCTATTAAGGCTCCTCACGAAAAAAAGTTGTTCGGGTCGGTTTCTCAAAATAATGCTTAGTGTATGTTATAATGGCGTGGCGGCCGTGGCGTAGTGGGTAGAGTGTGTGACTCTTACGCCAGAGAACCCAGGTTCGAATCCTCTATCCGACACAGAAAGTTTTTTCAATAGAATTAATTTTTCTGTTCGGCCGTCACCTCTCTACAGACAATGGCATACCTCAGAGAGTAAAAACTGCCATGAAAAGCTTCTTGAGAACATAAGAGCCGTTCGGAGTCGGCGTAAACCATGAAGGTCCATTTCTCGATCATTTTGTGTGCAAACATTTCATATCACACACAACACAATTGATCTTAAGAAGCTCGGTCAAAGTCCTTTCAAGGGCTGAAATGGCCATTTCGTTTTTTTTTTTTTATGTTATAATGATTCACCAAATATTGCGATTCTAGCAATAGTTATCCGTGAAAACCTTTAAAAATCTAGTTTTTTATAAATATATCGGCTGGTATGGTAGTTAAAAAAACCAAACGGTCAGATATAATTGCAATGTAAAAGTTCTTCCAATCTGCATCATTAAATTTAAAATTTTAAAATTTTTTTATCGACTATCGCTAGAGTCGAAATATTTGGGAAATCATCATAACATAACATAAACAAAAGATTATTTTGAGGAACCGACCCGAACAACTTATTTATTCTATGGAGCTTTAATATTCATATTCATATCCATATTCATATCTATATCCATATCCATATCCATATCCATATCCATATCCATATCCATATCCATATCCACATCCATATCCATATCCACATCCACATCCATATCCATATCCATATCCATATTCATATCCATATCCATATCCATATCCATATCCATATCCATATCCATATCCATATCCATATCAATATCCATATCCATATCCATATCCATATCCATATCCATATCCATATCCATATCCATATCCATATCCATATCCATATCCATATCCATATCCATATCCATATCCATATCCATATCCATATCCATATCCATATCCATATCCTTATACATATCCATATTCATATCCATAAGCTATATCCATATCCACAAATATATCTTTATGCATATATAAATAATCCTAAAACAATAATTGAAATATAACCTTGGAGATAATTACTGAATCATAACTACGTCAAATTGGAAAATATAATTTTAATCAAGACGGATCACAAACTGCCCAATTTGTCCATGACATCTGCTGCCAAATATAGCCTTTAAAAAGAAAGCACGAACAAATCGAAAGAAATGTTATCTCTCCCAACCATGATTATTTTAAGATCTGTTATTGTAATCGGTGAATGACTGCGAATCGCTTCAAATATTATGAATGATTTAACATTATTTAATCATAATAAAACGTAGAATTGTAATGGTTGTGTCATTGTTCATGTTTGGCTTTGTAAACAATTGGCAATTATTAACCCATTAGTGCTTTTTTATTGATCACAGTAATATGCTTAGAGTAAACATAAGAACTAATATAAAATTAAACGCAAGGACCAGTAGAACGCAGCTAGCAGTAATCAGGCTCTAAGCTTAAGCAAAGAAGGAATAAGGATGAGTAAATAAACTTGTAAATTATTAATCATATTAGTTGTTTTATTAGTACAAATTCTATTGTGCACGTGAGCACTTAAATGCTTATTTTTTTTCTTATAAACGGCGTTAATTGTTAAAGAATCTTAAGCTTTCTATGTTCTATTAAAGAACGTTATTTTTATAACAGCTTATAGTAGCTGTCATTTACAAAGGCATGGAAGAAGAATATTTGAATATGTTTCACAAATTATAAGGTTTTTTCTTGTTCGACAATCAAGTATAGTCAAGTATAGTCGATGGGAATGGATATACTTCGTCGTACTGTTCTCTAGACTTCAGGATGTTTTTTAAAATCACCTCGGGCACTTTACTTTTTCAAGCACTTTAAATTATTCACAAAAATTTTTCATACACAAAAAATCGCTAAAATATGATAAAATTTTATATCAGATGAGATAGGACAATCGCTATTTTTTAAAGGGAATTGTTTTTTTGAATATACCTGGTCGAATAATGGTCATTAATATCTGGCGTCAATGCTTGAAAACCTTCTGAAATGACGTGTGGCTTATCTGTCTGGGTACTGTCAGAACTGGGTACAATAAGGTTACTCAAGTGCTGTAAGTAAGTAAATGTGATAAATATGTTATGATTCCCTTTCTGTAAAGTGATAACAAAAATAAGTTTTATGAAATTGTACATGCTATCATTGTGTGCGAAATATGTCCTTAAATAACATAATTCGAAAACACAATGATAACATGAAAAACTTTATGAAACGGAAGGCTAGCTCCAGATCACTTTTGTCACCAAAAATAATGTTTGAATTGTCTTTAAAAATCATAAGTAAGATTTAAACCTTTGTTATTTAAAAATGGCCCTTCACTGATCTTAATTTTACTATATTCAAAATGAAATGAAAATAAAAACATGCTATTTTAAGAAAGTGACCCCCAAATAATTCTTACACTAATTATATTCTTTTTTTTTTTTTTTTTATTTTTAGGTAAGTTAAATCAATAAAAAGTTTAAACTTTTCGTTGGAGTCCTAAGCAAAAAACTTTTCAATGTAAGTAGTTGTAATAATGAATGTCCTTATACTTTGTCTGTGCCTTAAAATTTTTATATTCTTAATGTTATGATGATGTCTTTTTTCGTAATAGAAAAAAACAATAGACTTCTCATGACTTCTTTCTCTACCAAATAGTAACTTCAAATAGAAATCGCCTAGTAAAATGGTTTGTTCTGCATGACAAGCGTCTGTTAGGCAATGTAGGGCATTTACTATAGTTATTAAGACCTACTATAAAGTTAACTTTTGAAAATATGTTTTTACAAAAACATTTTGCATTGTTAACCGAGGCATTGAAAGGTAAAATTGATATAAAATTATGTCCTTTTGCTCTTAAATGGTGAATAACTTTAGATTGGTCTAAAATATTACAATAATTTTTTTTTCACAGAAATTATTCCTGAAAGCAGGATCATTTCTGTTGCTTTGCACAGCATTGCTAATGCCCTGGTTATGCCATGCGAGCTAGGTAAGTTTTTTTATTGCCGAGGCGATTGCCAACCGATTACCGAACCGATTGCCGATTGTCGAAGCGATGACCAACTAATTACCGAACCAATTGCCGAAGCGATTATGAACCGATTACCGAACTAATTACCGATTACCAACCGATTACCGGATCAATTGCCGATTGCCGAAGCGATTGTCAACCAATTACCGAAATAATTACCAAATGCCGAAGCAATAACCAGCCGATTACCGAACCAATTACCGATTACCAACCAATTACCGACTACCGAAACGATCACCAACCAATTACCGAGCCAATTACCGTTTACCAAGCGATTACCAACCGATTACCGAACCAATTACCGGATATCGAAGCGATTACCAACTGATTATCGAAGCAATTACCAACCGATTACCGAAGCGATCACCGATTACTGAAGCGATTACCAACAGATTACTGAAGTGATTACCAATCGATTACCAATTACCGAAGTGATTACGAATCAATTACCGATTACCGAAACGACTACAACTGATTACCGAAGTGACACCCAACCAATTACCGACTACCTAAGCGATTACCAACCGATTATCGAAGTTATTATCAACTCATTACCAATTACCGAAGCGGTTACCTACTGATTACCAATAACGGAAGCGATTACCAACCGATTGGCGATTACCGAAGCCATTATACCAACCGATTACCGAATCAATTGCCGATTGCCGAAGCGATTAACAACAAATTACCAATTGCCGAAGCGATAACCAACCGATTACTGAACCAATTACCGATTACCAACCAATTACCGACTACCGAAACAATTATCAATCGATTACCGAGCCAATTACCAATTACCGAGCGATTACTAACCGATTACCGAAGCAATTACCGAATACCGAAGCGATTACCAACCGATACACGAAGTGATTACCAACCGGTTACCAATTACCGAAGCGATACTAACCAATTACCAACCAATTACCAACTGCCGAAACGATTACCAACTGATTACCGAAGCGATAACCAACCGATTACCGACTACCTAAGCGATTACCAAACGATTACCGAAGTTATTACCTACTCATTACCGATTACCGATTACCGAAGTGATTACCAACCGATTACCGACTATCAGCGTTTACCTACCGATTACCAATTACCCAACCAAAGTAATTATGTTACAAGTACATTATATATAAACATTTAAAATAGCAGTTTTTACATTCAATAACGCATAAATTGATAAAAAAATTTTAAAAAGTAGAATGCGTCTGATTTGCTGACTCTAGCTACTTCGAAAATTCATAACAGCTATGTTATTTCATAGCTTTAAGTTTACACTGCTTTCGGCAGTCCCCTCCCCCCAGCCTTATTTTTTTGTATATTTGTTACTGCAGCTTTTTTGTAGTGACTCAAAAAAATTTACATCTTCAGATAGTTAAAAGATGGGACCTTAACAACTTGTAATTAAAACAAAAAGCTGCATTTTATAACGTTTAATAAAAACTAGTAAGGAATGGAGCTTCGGCAGGGTACCGAATCTAAAATATTCCTCCCCCCCCCCCCCCCCCCCTCGCGACCAAATTCAAGTGTATTCGAAGTCTTTAGCCACGACAGACACGATGACATTCAGTTTTACATATTTACGAAAGTTTTTCTATTTTGATGACGTCACTTTGTATGGGAGGTAGGTGTGTTTTTCATCCGATTTTGCCGAATATCATAGATATGGTTTATATTATATACCAAAGCTCATATGCAAAATTTCAAGACATTTCTTTAAGTTTTGTGGATTTCTAAGTGATTTTAATTTGAAATAAAGCCACTTTGTATGAGAAGTAGGCGTGGTTTTCATCAGATTTTTGCATATATTATAGAGATGGCTTAAATTAATTATCAAAGCTCACGTGCAAAATTTCAAGACATTTCCTTAATTTATGTGGATTTTTAAGAGATTTTACATTAATGAAAAGGCTACTTTGTATGGGAGGTAGGCGTGGTTTTCATCCGACTTTTCCAAATTTCATAGTCAGGATTGACATTAAAGATGAAAGCTTATGTGCACAATTTGAAGACATTTTCTTTATTTTTGTGGATTTTTAAGAGATTTTACTGTAAAAATAAAGTAACTGTGTATGGGAGGTAGGCGTGGTTTTCATCCGATTTGGCTCATTTTCGAACTTGATCTTAATTTTTTTAAAAAAGCTTATATTTTGAATTTCATCGCGATATCTTTAAAATTACGGCTGTAATCGTGTCGACAGACACACAGACAGCAAGACGGACACATGGAAATCGACTCAGGAGGTGATGCTGATCAAACATACATATGTATTTCTATACCTGCCACGCCTCCTTCTTGGCGTTACAATCGGAATGACAAAGTTAATATACCCCTTACGCAGTACGCGTTGGGGTATAAAAAAAAACTTCTGTTTTTTCGAGTGTAGGGTAAGGGTAAAAAAGAAATATTACTAACACTGTTTAGTTGTCATATATCTGACGTCTACCTTTGATCGTTATTGTAGCTTTTATCACTGCCTCTTGCCACTTATCCGATCACGCCTAAATTTCTCTCAATGTTTAGTAATCACAAATTTTTGACGTCGACCTTTGATTTTGTTTTTGTAGCTTCTTTTTTTATTTCTAAGATATAGCGCAAATTGTGTTTTCATTACATGGTAGCTGCCATGCCCACTTGTCCAAAATTTCTTAAATTATTTTTTTTTTGTTTACTTTTCCTTTATACCTTTAACATCGAAAACCACAAAAAAAAAAATAAATCCACAAAATATTTTTCTCCGTCTAGCTTGTATGAAACGCCAGAAAACGCAAGTAATTCTTAAGTACCGAATAAAAATGGGCCTTTCTCCATCAAGAACATGAATGGCTAAGTTTGAAGAATGCGAAATTTTATAAAAACTTTAAACATATAAAATAAGATATGTCACATCCCATAACAAAAACTATTGACCACATCATCTTAATATATGATTTTATGGAAATACAAGAGGTAGAGGAAAGAGGACCATAACTGTTTATACATAACTCTTCAAACCTAATTGCTCAGACCTGACTCTTTTTAATATGTCCTTCAATACTAAAATGAGAAATATTTTATTTGAAGAATAAAATACTGAAGCTTCTTCAAAATTTAAAGCATTAAACTGAGCAAAGTTGGATATTATTATATTTTTTGTGCAATATAGTATCTCCGTAACTCGCAATTTCGTGTTGACTTAAAAGAGGTATTCATGTGTATGCATCCCCTAAACAATTAAAATCAATTTATTGCAAAATAGTACAAATAAAAATGAAAAGAAACTCTGCATTGTTGATGCAAAAAAAAAAAAAAGAGAAAGCTAAGTAGAGCAATAAATGGATGAAAATTGATGGAACAATTAGTAGTAGTAGTAGCTCGATAAGACACCAAAAGATACAAAATGCTTCAGCATGCAGATACATTTGCCACACAAACATGTATAACTAACTCAAGCGATACAAAAAACAAATTAGTACAAATGCAACAACATGCAGATAGCAATCGAAGGCATTGAAGTTGAGTTAAAAGAAACAAAAAAAAAAACAAAAAAAAAAGTATCCATAGCGCGTTCCGATGAGTGCAACAAACAAGCAACAACATCAACATCGCAGATAATAATAGTAATCATAAGCTACTACACCAAGCACAGACTACTATATACCAGACAATGCATCACTCACTCAATGCAGAATTTGCAGAAGCTCGGTGATATGGCCATAAGCACATGGCGAATTGGGACGGACAAGTAAGTGCGAAGCAGCAAGGAGGGTAGATTCTAAAGAGAATTCACCAGACAATTTTTCCCCTTTTGCAGAAATTTTGAACTGGCCGACTTGGTGGATTCGAAATTATGTTCGAATCTGTGCTTGAATCTCAAAAAGCCGAAGTGCCGAAGCGATGAGAGAGCTTACGAATGGTATTTTAAGCAAACTGAGCATGTGTTTTTGTTTGATCTTATTGTTTGCATGTAGGTATGTGTTTATTTTTTAACTGGACGCAGTGTTTTGTTTTGGTTGGATAAATTTATTGAAATTTTCATTAATTGCTTTGTTCAAACATTTTTCTTCTGATTTTGAAGAAAAATTTTTGATCTATAAATTTTAAGCTACTAAAGAAATAATAGAAATTTTTTCATCCATTTTGAAGACAAATTTTTTATACCTAATTTTTTAAGCTGCTTAGAAATGATAGCTTTTTTTTAAAAAAATTTTTACTCTGATTTTGAAAAAAAAATGTTTCTTCTATAAATTTTAAGCTACTAAAGAAATGATCGACATTTTTTCTAGCACAGAAATGTTTCAAATTTTGAATAAAAATTTTTGATCTCCAACTTTTTAACTACCAAAGAAATGAAAGATTTTTGTTAAACAATTTTTCCTCCGATTTTGATGAAAAATTTTTGATCTATAAATTACTATCCGCTAAAGAAATGATAAGAATTTTTTTTGGTTCAAAAATGTTTCCTCTGATTTGAAGAAAAACTTTTATCTTTAAAATTTTAGCTGCGGAAATGGTAGAAATTTTATTCATGTTGAAAACTTTTTGATCAACTCTTTCCTGTTCTTGGACAATTCGAAAAAATATGGATTTCGAAGTGGGGCTACAGAATAAAATTTTGCTGAGCGCCAGTTTAAACAGGTTTTGCGACAATTGAAAAACGTTGTCTATTTTCTAAAAAAAAAACTATTTGACACAATGTGCTTGTGTGTTTGTGTGTGTTTTATTTCTAGCTACTCGTATGGTACGTTTGTTGATGTTTAAAATTTCGTCCAAAAATTTTTCTTCTGATTTTGAAGAAAATTATTCATCTACAATTTTTAAGCGACTTAAGAGAGATAATTTTTTTTTGTTCACACCCTCCCATTTTGAACAAACATTTTTGGTACCTAAATTTTTTTCTATGCAAAGAAATGTAATTGACAGAATTTTTGCGGTTATTTATTATATTTCTTTGTGTTTTATTTCTAGAAAAGCTGCGTTTGTTTATGTTTTTACTAAATTTATTGAAATTTATATTATTTCGTTCAAACATTTTTCTTCTCATTCTGAAAAAAAATTTTTGGTATATATTTATGGCTGCTAAAGTCGTTGTTTTTGTTCAGAAGTGTTTTCTTCCGAGTTTGAAGAAAAATTAAAAATTGACAATTTTTAAGTTGGTTTGAGTTCGCCAACTTAAAAATTGTTAGATACTTAGTTGTTTAAAAATTGGTTGTCTGAACTTGAAGAAAAATTGTTGATGTCTAATTTTTCGATCTGAAAACATTATTGTAATTATGATTAGAATATGTTTTGTTCAAATTAATTCTTGATTAAAAAAAAAAACTGTAGAAAATTTACATTGTGTGACATTTTTATTTTAATTTCTTGTTTTTGGTTGTGTTTCCATTTATTTAGAATTTATTTTAATTTGATATTTTGACGTACGTTTGAATTTATTTTAATAAGGTATACCAAACATATGTATTACTTTATGATTAGATGCGAAAATAATAATAAAATCTTTCTCTTACTGATTATGAATTTAAAGTGCAAAAAATTGAATTTGATTTGTAAAAAAATGACATTTAAAGAATATATTGTATACAATTATTATATACTTAGTGTCTGTACATAAAAACAGTGTTGTTTTTCATAGGTGTACACATTAACAATTTTTTAATTAATTGAATACAATTATTAGACATAATTTTTATACAAAATAACTACAACAGAAAGAAATAAACTTGTGATTTATTCCTATTTGACTTATTTTCTTAACTGAAAAATTGCTTTACAATAATTAGTTAAGCTTTGATTTTCCTTACCAAATACGCAATAAAGTTTTTAAGTAATAAATTATTTTTGTGAATTTACTTTTGAGTTTTGATTTATACTTTTTTACAAAAAACATCTGAGAAAGCAGAAGAGTCTTTGAGAAGAGAGAAAATCAAAGGAAAAATCTTTGAACAAGAAAAAATTTCTATCATTTCCTTAGCAGCTATAATTAAAGGAATAAAAACATTTTCTTCAGAGAAAAAAATGTTTGATAAAGAAATTTCTATGATTGCTAGTTAGCTAAAAATTTGTAGAAGAAAAATTTTTCTTCAAAGAGAAAAAATTTTTGAAATAAAATTTTTATAACTTTGTTAGTTAAAATTTATAATTTTTGATCAGAAAAAATTTTTATCATTTCGTTAGCAGCTAAAATTTTATAGATCAAAAATTTTTCTTTAAAATCAGAGGAAAATTTAAAAAAAAAAAAATCAGTTATCAGTTAGCAGATAAAAATGTATAGCTCAGAAATGTTTCAACAAAATCTAAGGAAACATTTTTTGAACATAAAAAATTCTATAAGTTCTTTAGCTGGAAATTTTATAGATAAAAAATATATAGATCAAAAAAATTTTCTAATTAAAAAAACAAATTCTATCATTACGATTATCGATTATTAGGGAGTAAACTCTAAAAATGTCACACTTGAAAATCATCCAAAGCATCTTATTAATTTGTAAAGATTTTTTTAAATTAAGAATAAAATTGAACAAAATTTTTTTAAATCATGTAATAAATTTCGTTCTCAGATCGAAAAAATGTAGATATCAAAATCGAAGAAAAAGTTTTTAAAATATCTATCACCTTTCTATGTTCGTAAAAAATTCTAAATCAACAATTTTTCTTCAAATTCAGACCAACAATTTTTAAACAACTAAGTATCTAACAATTTTTAAGTTGGCGATCTCAAACCAACTTAAAAATTGTCAAATTTTAATTTTTCTTCAAACTCGGAAATAAACACTTCTGAACAAAAAACAACGACTTTAGCAGCGATAAATATATACGATAAATATATATAAATATAAATTTTTTTCAGAATGAGAAGAAAAATGTTTGAACGAAATAATATAAATTTCAATAAATTTAGTAAAAACATAAACAAACGCAGCTTTTCTAGAAATAAAACACAATGAAATATAATAAACTAGCTGTACCCGGTGTGCTTCGCTACCCCTATAGTGATAAAATAGAAAGTATTTAGATATAAAAAAAATTTATTTATTTGATTATGAATTAATTATTGCAATGCTTTATGATATACAATGTTTTTAGTCGGTGTAGAGGTGTAGCTTCTAGAGCAAAGAACGGGGCGTGGCCCGCCTACTATTTACATGGCATATAATCCTTTTTAAGATAACATGATATGTAGCAAATATCATCATTCTATGCCAATTGGCTGAGATATGAGGATTTTATGTTTTCGGTTGTGTAGGCGTGGCATCACCCCTTCGTCTGATCAAAATATTATGTAACCAAGGACTTATTATTTCGTAACAATGTCCTATTGTGAAAATTTCATGTCGACCGGTCCAGTAGTTTAGAAGATATTACAGTTTTTAATTTTTCCAAAAATTGGCGTGGTTCCGCCCACTTTTTTTGTGGAACGTATTTCTATTCATGCCAATACTATATGTACTAAATATCATTTCCGTGGGTCCAAAAATGCCGAAGATATGACGATTTTAAGTTTTGGGTTATATGAGCGGGGACACGCCCCTTTGTCCAAGCAAAACTGTATATAGCCTAATATTCCTTCCAGAGTCATATTAAGACGCTGAGAAAATTTCAGGAAAATCGGTCCATTGGTTTGGCCTCCTATAAAGCACAAACAGACATACAGACATACATTCATTTCTTTTTTCGATTTTTTTTTTCTTTTTTTTTTTTTAAACCCGAACTGAAAAAATACCTTTCCAACAAAGTATAAATCATCAAAATCGGTTCGGCCGATCTCGAGTTATGGGATTACATCGCATTCGGACACTTTCTTTTATATATATAGATAACTTCAAAAATTCTGTCAATTACATTTCTTTGCATAGAAAGAAATTTAGATACCAAAAATGTTTGTTCAAAACGGGAGGGTGTGAACAAAAAAAAAAAATTATCTCTCTTAAGTCGCTTAAAAATTGTAGATGAAAAATTTTCTTCAAAATCAGAAGAAAAATGTTTGGACGAAATTTCAAAAAATTTAGCAAAAACATCAACAAATGTACCATACGAGTAGCTAGAAATAAAACAAACAAACACATGCACATTGTGTCAAATAGTTTTTTTTAGAAAATAGACAACGTTTCTCAATTGTAGCAAAACCTGTTTCAACTGGAGCTCAGCAAAATTTTATTCTCTCGTACGGCCTCTCTCATCACACTTCGAAATTCATATTTTTTCGAATTGTCCAAATACAGGAAGGGGTTGATCAAAAAGTTTTCAACATGAATAAAATTTCTACCATTTCCGCAGCTAAAATTTTATAGATAAAAATTTTTCTTTAAATTTTTGATCAAAAAATATTTCTATCATTTTTTTAGCGCATAATAATTCATAGATCTAAAATTTTTCACCAAAATCGGAGGAAAAATTTTTTAACAAAAACTAAAAATCTTTCATTTCTTTAGTAGTTAAAAATTTAGAGATCAAAAATTTTTCTTCAAAATTAGAGACATTTTTGTACTAGAAAAAATGTCGATCATTTCTTTAGTAGCTTAAAATTTATAGAAGAAACATTTTTTTTTTTAAATCAGACTAAGAATTTTTTTTCAAAAAAAGCTATCATTTCTTAAGCAGCTTAAAAAAATTAGATATAAAAAATTTGTCTTCAAAATCGAAGAAAAAATTTCTATTATTTCTTTAGTAGCTAAAAATGTATAGATAAAAAATGTTTCTTCAAAATCAGAAGAAAAATGTTTGAACGAAGCAATTAATGTAAATTTCAATAAATTTATCCAGCTAAAAAATAAACACATACCTACACGCAAATAATAAGAGCAAACAAAAACACATGCTCAGCATGATACAATAATTTACAAGGTAGCCTTGACAACTACATTTTTTTCACGAGCGGCGATCGGGAGTTGTCAAATCAATACAAAGTTTAACTTTTCATCTGTTTTGCTGCTTCTTCGTTTTCTCTTTTTCAATGTGTTTTTGCCAACTCCAAATCGTCAACAGAACTGTCACTCCTACCTTGTAAATAATTATACCATGATGCTCAGTTTTCTTAAAATACCATTCGTAAGCTCTCTCTCATCGCTTCGGCACTTCGGCTTTTTGAGATTCAAGTACAGATTCGAACAAAATTTCGAATCCACCAAGTCGGCCAGTTCAAAATTTCTGCAAAAGGGGAAAAATTGTCTGGTGAATTCTCTTTAGAATCTACCCTCCTTGGAAGCAGCGAATTGATGATGCTAGCATTGGCTGCAAATGGTTGATAGAGCACAATATCTCTCTCTCTGTGTATCTGTCAACAATGTTGTCGAGAAGCCTTTTTATATATACTTTTCCTAGGAATTCCAAGCCGACGGCTGGCTTGTTTGTTTACTTTTTTTTTTTGCTGGTTTTTGTTTTTGTCGTTGGCTTGGTTTTTTTTTGCTGCTTTTTGCTATTTGCTTGGGTGGATTTTGTCGATCGTCAAAAATGATATTTTTACGATTTTGTCTATTTTGAAGTTATAGATATGTAAATCGCTGTAACTTCTTTATTTCTGATTTGATTTAAATCCACCCGAAGACAAAATGTTGGCAAATTGTACCATATTTAAAATGACAAAATTTCTAAATTTTTTATTTATTTTGTACTAAATTTATTCATTTATTTCCTATTTCTTTGTTCTATTTACTATGTTGAAACTATACTATAATAGAAATAAAATAAAAAAAAAAATAAAAATAAAAAAGTATATGCCAGAAAACGGCAGTTTAAGGATTTTTGGAAAAAAAGTCAAGTTGCAACAGCTGTAACTATTATATCCGATTTTCGGTTTTCTTAATTTTTTGCACAAAATAGCTCAAAACTGTTCTTAGTGGATATCTTGTTTGCATTTTTAAAAATTTTCGTTTTTGGATTTTTGAGAATTTTTTTTGTAAAAGAAGCCTTTTTTTTATATACTTTTCTTTGGAATTCTAAGCCGACGGCTGATTTCCTTGTTTAGTTTTTTTTTTTTGCTGCTGTTTGTTTACTATTTGTTGGGGTGGATTTCGTGGATAGTCAGAAATGGATATTTTTGGCAATATGTGAAGGATAAACTTATAGGAAAATCGCTGTAACTTCTTCATTTCTGATTTGATTTAAATCCACCCAAGGACAAAATTTTAGCAAATTTTACCATCTTGTAGCTGAATAAATTTTTAATTTTTTTACTAAATTTATTCATTCATTTTTTGATCTTTAAATTTTTACCCGCTAAAGAAATGAACAATTTTTGTTGTTCAATAATTTTTTCACCGATTTTTTTTAAAAAAATCTGCTATTTTTAATTAAAGAAATAATTTTTGGATTTAAGATTTTTACCTGCTAAAGAAATTATGCTAATTTTTCCCATCTTCAAAAATTGTTCCCTTCGATTTCGAACCAATTTCTGATCTATAAAATTTTATCTGCTGAAAATAATACAAACATTTTTCTTCTTCAAATATATCATAAATATAGCATTTCATAAATTCAATTGGTCTAGTTGCCAACCAGGGACATATGCAGCTAGACCAACTACCTTTTATTGTTTTGCTGTACTTACTTTGATGCCACTAAAATATACATGTGAACAGTTCGGTTCTGAAACCTTGCA
Source organism: Coremacera marginata (assembly GCA_914767935.1). Classification (NCBI taxonomy): domain Eukaryota; kingdom Metazoa; phylum Arthropoda; class Insecta; order Diptera; family Sciomyzidae; genus Coremacera; species Coremacera marginata. The sequence goes on from OU612044.1 coordinate 18,407,891, forward strand.
AAAGAAAAGAAAAAGATAGAATTTTTGTTTGTAAATTTTTATTTTTTTGCGTGACAAATGACAATAGTCATATAAAACATAAAGCTTATGCCCTAAAAATTCAAATGACATCTTTTTTAAATTGTCTGTCAGCAAGTTTACGCAAAAAACATTTGCTGCACCTTGGTCAGCTATAATTGCTTTCAGATTGAAGCCGCATTCTAATATTGACTTTATCACAGTCAATAGTATACCATGCAAGCTAGCACCTGAAATTAACAAAATAAAACAAAAAAACAAAAAAAGTAAACAAGTAAAGAAATAAGTACAGCAAAACAATAAAAGGTAGTTGGTCTAGCTGCATATGTCCCTGGTTGGCAACACTAAGTAACTAAGAACAGTTTTGAGCTATTTTGTGCAAAAAATTAAGAAAACCGAAAATCGGATATAATAGTTACAGCTGTTGCAACTTGACTTTTTTTCCAAAAATCCTTAAACTGCCGTTTTCTGGCATATACTTTTTTATTTTTATTTTTTTTTTTATTTTATTTCTATTATAGTATAGTTTCAACATAGTAAATAGAACAAAGAAATAGGAAATAAATGAATAAATTTAGTACAAAATAAATAAAAAATTTAGAAATTTTGTCATTTTAAATATGGTACAATTTGCCAACATTTTGTCTTCGGGTGGATTTAAATCAAATCAGAAATAAAGAAGTTACAGCGATTTACATATCTATAACTTCAAAATAGACAAAATCGTAAAAATATCATTTTTGACGATCGACAAAATCCACCCAAGCAAATAGCAAAAAGCAGCAAAAAAAAACCAAGCCAACGACAAAAACAAAAACCAGCAAAAAAAAAAAGTAAACAAACAAGCCAGCCGTCGGCTTGGAATTCCTAGGAAAAGTATATATAAAAAGGCTTCTCGACAACATTGTTGACAGATACACAGAGAGAGAGATATTGTGCTCTATCAACCATTTGCAGCCAATGCTAGCATCATCAATTCGCTGCTTCGCACTTACTTGTCCGTCCCAATTCGCCATGTGCTTATGGCCATATCACCGAGCTTCTGCAAATTCTGCATTGAGTGAGTGATGCATTGTCTGGTATATAGTAGTCTGTGCACCAAGAAGAAATATGTTTACCAGCAACAACAATAACAGCAAACAAAACAACGACAACAACAGCATTAAAAATCTTGGAAATTTTTATGTTTTCACTGGCTATATTTTTGATTTTCTTTGCTTTTCGTATTTCGTTGTTTTCATTGCTGCATTTTTTCATTCTTTCTTTTTTTGCTTATTTGTTTTTCTTGTTATTTTCTTAAACTTTTTTTTTTTTCTACTGCTTTACTGACATTAAACCTGACTTTAACGCTTACTTAATTTTTCGTTTTTCATCAACAGAATCTAATTTTTTTATCCAACTTCATCTCCTCTTTTTATATTCTTTGTTTTACCTTCAATCTGCTCATCTTTCTTGAATTTTGTTTGTATATCTTTTCGCACTCGCCCAACATCATCATTCATTATGCATTGTGTGTGGATAGCACAAAAAATGTTTCCCAACAACAACAATGGAAATGCCTGTTCTATCTATCTAGCTATGCACACATATGTTGTGTACATGTATCTGCCATATACATGGTGCATATTTTTTATTTGCTTGTTGTTAGTTATTGTTGCAGCCCTCCATCCATTCATCCATTCATCCATCCATCTATCCATCCATCCATCTTTTGCCAGTACATTGCCTCATTCAGTCGTTCAGTAGTTTTATGTGTCTTCACATGTATTGTATAGAATTTATTTAAGTGTATCTCGTATCTAGTAGATATGTTTTTTTTTTGCTTAGCCATGCTCGTCAACCATCACAGCTAAGGTTTGATGTTTTTTCTTTAAGGCTTTTTTGTTTTGCTGCAACTTTAATTATTTCTAGTCAGCTCTCAAACTATCGCTTTCTCTTCCCTTTCTCTTTCTCTTGTACTCATTCTCTCTAGCGCTCTCTCTCTCTCTCTCTCTTTTCTTGAGCTATATGCCGCTGCTGCTCTTCCCAGACCACGTTCATGCACGAAAACCTTGCATTCCGGTCGTCTGAAAACTGCACAAAAAAACAAAGAAAACAACTATCTGCAGCATGTTATTTATTATGGAAAAATAACAAGATAGGTTCATATCAAAAATGATAGAAAACTAAGTTATGACCATGATACAATGAGCAAGGTAGCTGTAGGGCTGCTTGTGCTCTCTTTTTGTCAACCATAACTGTCAAAATTGTTCGACATTTTTTCAGTTTGCTTATATTCTGTTTTGTTATTTTCTATGAGCTTTGACAGTTTTAAGTCCACTCTCTCTCTCTCTCTCTTTTGCATCTACATGGTCATGACCATGATACAATAAACAAGGTAGCTGTAGGGCCGCTTGTGCTCTCTTTTTATCAATCATAATTTTGAAAACCATTTAAAAGCTTTTCAGTTTGTTTACATTCTGTTTTCTTATTTTCTATGAGCTTTGACAGTTTTGAGTCCACGCTCTCTCCCTTGCATCAACATGGTTTGTTTTATCATGATTATGACAACAGAGCGCAAAAAAAGTTGCACCATTTTGAGCATCAACAGCACAAAATTTCATGAGCTCTCAGTTTCTCTGTTTCTCTCACTGATTTAGCTCTTGTGAGAGAATGAGACGAAAGACCAAGTTCTGTGCTAATGAGAAAAGCAAAGAGGAAAAACAGTTGAAATTGACATGAGGTAGACAAAACGTAAGCGCAAGTCATAATCTATTTATCTATCATTATTGGGATCATATCAAGAATAGTATATAAAAGATTGCGCCTTCAAGTAAGCTAAAATGAAATTTACTGTGCATGTGCATCTACAATGTGGATTCTACATCACGTTTGCTTGTCAACCTCATGTTTTCCTTTTTGAGCATCTGATTTTTTTTGTTTGTTTTCTCTTTGAGTTTAACTATCACTGGTGACGTCACAACAATGGCTGGCATGCGCAAGGCGCAAGCTGTATATATATCATTCCTGGGTTAGTATTATAGTTAAAGTTAGCTAGATGTGAAAGTGTCAAAGCTGTTCGAATTCTAGTTTTTCTAAATGTTGTTGTTGCCTTTATAATTTGACGTTCATAGCTTTCTCAGAGCTTCGTTATTAAAAAATTTGACATTAGAGCAGGCATATTAAAATAAGCCTACCTTTCTTATTGTATCATGGATACTTATCTGTTTCTTCAGCTATGCGCATTTGAGTACAGCGCATAAAATTCGTTAGAATTTTTTTATTGTTGTCTTAATCATGTTTCAACTTCAACTTGACACTCACACGTGACTGCGTGTTTGACTTTTCGAAGAGCGTCTCTTTCGTGTTCTTATCTCTCCAGCGATTTTTTTTTGTCCCCAACACTTGCTACACACATTCTCTATCTTGCTCATATTCACTCTCGCTATAGATTTGCCTCTTTTACTTTTTGAAATTTTAAATTTTTGCCCTTTACCAGCTGAAATTGCCCATGCCCCAAACTTACTCACATTCTCAATTTTAGCTGAGTATCTGTGTGTGGTTGCACTTAATTTCATCGTTTCTTGAATGTTTCGTCGTCTGCTGCACACCCTGTAGACCAACCAGCACAGCTCGCTTCCTAACCATCTTCTTTACGCCTTGCGCTGCCAAAACTCTCTCGCTTCATCTTTCTCTCACTCTCTTCATTATACCGGCTTCATATATTTTTTTTTCTTATGTTGTTGTTTAGGTTTTCTTCGTTTTTTTATTTAAACTTAAATTGAGTTCGAGGCTCACTCGCCGCTGCATACTTTTATAAATTTTGTATCTATGTTTAACTTATGTGTCTGTGTTGTTTTTGTATCGCAAGAAATACACTTGAACTTGCACATTTATGCGGTGACTTTGTTGCAGATACTATTCGTTCGTTAGCTTCTTACTAGCTTGCTTACATTTCAATCACTTAAGAATGTGTTTATGTATCTATAACTAAATCTAGTAGCACTACAGACTGTGGTATAGAAAAGCATTACGTTAAGCATTTTTTGTTGCGTTCTTTAAATGCATTCGTGAGTTCAATTTTAAGCAGCTTATCTTAAGTTCATTTGATATAATTTCAATACATAAAAGCGGTTTCAAATAGTCTTTATATTATGAGTATTTGAAAATCTTAAGAAAACCTTTATTTTACATTCTCTTTGCAGATTCTATTTTGCAGAAACTTATATCCACATCAAATACATTTTTATTTTCCAATTTCAAATACATTAAGACGTTATCGAATCTAATTTCCTCATTATTTTTTTTTTAATTTTTTCTCTCACTGCCAACTTAAACTATTATCTAGCTTGGACTTAAGCTCCGGACCTCTGCACTTATAGTTTATGTTGTGTAGAAATGAGGAAAATTTTCTAAGAAATTTTATACAGTATTAGATGTCATAAAATTTTACCGTTCTTGGTCATCCTATGTAATATAGACCCATTATTTTGAAGGCAATACGAGTCCGTTAGACCCTGAAAACAGTCTAATGCTTTGTTTTCACTATGTCATTTTCAATGGTCAGTTGCTGTCAGTCAAATGAAAAATGACAACATGTTAGCATTTTTTCTACATTTGACAATGTTTTAAAAATTAAAAAGAAATGAATTACCGAATTGAACTATACATTAAATATATAATAATTTTATTTAGGTGATATTTTTATTCATTATCTTTTATTTCGTCATAAAACTGACACAGCGAATACCAGGCTTAAGACAAAATTGTTCCTTTATTCAAATCTAGAACTGAAAGTTTTCGCTAAAGAAAGAAAGATTGTGATTTGTAGGTCAGTGCAAGGTAAATTCGTTATTTCGCATTACTTATTTTTCGCATCAGAAATTTCATATCTAAATCTAAAGAAAAACTATATCTAAAACATATCGTTACTTTAATTTAAATTAAAGTTTTACCTCTCAATAATATTTTGGCGATTAAAAAGATATTGCGAAAAATCTTTCTTTCGAAGACTTCTAAAGGCTTATCGTCGGAAGTGCTCAACGTTCAGATTTCTTCATGAGTTTTGTTCGTCTAGAGAGAGCTCCGCTTCTCAATTACCTACTAAGTTCAAATTGGTCAAACTGATATCAATGCTAATATCGTTGGAGAAGTTTAGACTGGATCCCATACAAGCGAAGTCCCTAACAACTTTAAAGGTGATATTGTCAACAGTGGTGTAATTTCCCAAGCACTGGGACGCATTTACTGCAAGACCCATTGGTCTTGACTCTTTTTCTAATCTGGAGAATGCTGCACTGACCTCACGCGTACTTTGGCCAATGATATTGATTCTTCAGTATACAGCAGCAGCATAACACTCTTATGGAATATCATGCCGCTATTTCTCAGATCACTAGCTCGGATGATCTCCATCATTAAATTGAAGAAGTAGCACGGAATGGTATCACCTTATCTGAAACCAAATGGAGAGGTGAGATCCGTCCCTATTTTTACAGCGCTGCTGATATTACTCAGTGTTATTCTCTAAAGACGGATTAATTTTGCAGATATACGAAATTCAGACATGGTGAAGTATAGTTGATTCCTTATGGGACTGTCCAAGGCGAGTTTATAATCGGCAAAAAGATAATGACATCGAAATTTTTTTTTGTTAAAGACTATTTTTCACGGTTTATTATAGAGTAAAAATGTGGTCAATTGTAGATACTCTAGGTCTCAAGCCAAACTGGTAAAGTCCAATCATCTGGATTACAATGGGGTTCAGTCTTTCACAATATGCACAACACGAACTTATATGCGATATAATGAAGACTTATCCCAACAATAGGCGAAAATGATAGGATGACTTTTCTTGTGGATTGGGCGGAGTATACAGAGGCTGCTGAGGTAATGGAATGCATTTCTTCGACCATATTCACCTTAGGAACTCGTGAGTGGATGTAAATAGAGTTTCGCCTTCATTTTTTTAACAGCTCAGCAGGTAAGTCAACAGCTTCCGCGGCATTGTTTTTTTTTAAGTCGAGATATAGCTGTCAAGACTTCATTTTAGATTAGCCGAGAAACCTCAACGCTGTCATCCGTGATTAGAGATTCCGGGATATCATCTCTATTAGCGGTATTATTGTCAGCGTCACCATTCAGAAGTCTAGATAAATGTTCCCTCTATAACATCAATGCTCTCTGGATATTTGTATTTCGTTTCATCCTTTCAGGAAGAGGTCGCCGTCTTAAAACCATCAGCCTCACTTACCTTCTTACCTTCTCGAAAACTTTTCGGACCTCATTCCTGTCGCCATATATCCTAATCTTCTCGCAATCGCGCCTTCTTGCCTCTTTTTATACATCTAAAAAGAAAAATCTACCTACCCTTCTCTTCTCTATGTATCACACCTTAGCTGCACGCGTTACAACCAACATCCTCAATATATTTTTATAGAAGACCCCTGCCGTTTAGGCTTAATTCTTTTTGGTCCCTAGTGATGCACAGTGATACGCAGACCTGTTCTGTAATACTATATAATCAAGTATTATATTTATGGCACCCAGAGAAGCAAGCCTTCTGGATGTCAATTTTATAAGCACCAAACGAAGTCTGAGCCGCATTATTTGAAAACAATAAAGCATACATTAATTGGATACAACAAAATATTTCGCACTTTGAATCTTATTTTAACAAGATTCACGAAACTATATAAAAGCTTCCATACTATTTTCACATGTTAGTTATCTACTGGTGGAGAAGAGACCTATCTTAAATCTCTTCATATATTGAAGGATATACCAGCCCAATCGTACTTAGCGTGATTCCCGTCATCCAATCTAGGCATGTGCAAGCGATGCGCACAAACCACAACCAGTCTTAGACTCCCCGAAAGATCACCCATGATAGGAAACCGGTGCGACAAAAAGACCAAAGTTCAAATATGAACATTTACAACTGTCCCTATACAGTTTATACACTAATCTGCATGACTTGCATTCTCAGTTCAGGATAATCAAATCCATTCCTGAACTCTCGGAAGTGCATAAAATCCAAAACTCCTTCCTAGGAGTTTGGATTAAGAATTATATGTCTCATGGTCTAATACATAAAACCCTTTTTATAGTCTTTGTGTCGGCGATAGCACAGGTCTCCTCATTATTTTAGTGAAAAAGACTATGCTTGTCTTCCCATTCACATGCAAGTGTTAAAGTTATATAAAAATACTCCATACCTGCTCTAAGGAAAGGCTGCTAACGCTGGGCTGCCAGGTAGGCCCTCTTTTACTCGGATAAGACAAGACTAGTTCATATTGGCAACCATGATTCATCTCAAACTATCTTATCCTCAACTATACTCTCTTTCCCCTGGATGTGGACAGGTTGGTTTCACTTGACCCAAGGCCTCCATTAATGTTAAGGGGCGTACGGCATAATATTTGGGTTCCTAGCGAAGTCTATACACAAGTACAGACGCTCGCTATCAGCTGCACCTTGCCTGTTGAACAGATGTTGGAGTGGCAGATAAACTCCAGTATTTAGAAGGACGCCTGCCTTGTAGGCCTAAGTACTTGGGTCTATAGACCGAGGGTGTAGTTTATGGAACGGATGAGGAGCACTTATGTGTATACTCCATCAGCGGACCCGTTTGTGCATTACAAAGTAAAAATACACGGTCATCCAGAGCTAACACGAACTGGAAGTCGTTCCAAAAACGCAAAGCACACCCAATGGCCTACTACTGAAATCATTACGACTCCAACATATCATACAATTGTATAACCATGGAGCCGCACTGCTCCCACTAGCAAGTACCACTTTAACTACCAGTAGTGACGTACCTTCATTGTCATCTACTGGTGAAGACGAGACCTACCCAATCTCTTGCATACTAAGCAGCTTTGCCAGCCCGTTCGTACCACTGCGCGACCCCGCCGGTCAATCTAGACCTGTGTAGCATAAACGCAACCCCAGTCAGAAACGAGCCTCCCCGAAATCATCTGAAGTCATCTGGGCAACTCGGTCCCACCAAATAAGCTCCACAACATCCCAACAACGAGACAAAAAAGTCATTCATGCATGAGTTTTTATAACTGGCCAATTAGAGCACTTAATCATGCTTGACCGGCAATTTCAATCCAGGCATGAATCTTAAATTCACTTACCGTGGAAGAAGTGCCTATTCGCCATGTACGACATATTATACAACACAACAATGCATCAAATATTCTGTGTCATTGACACCTCCATTCATTCACCCAATTTATACAGCCCTCAGTTGTCTCCTTGCCGTGGATAGATAGGATCGTCCTCTTTGACGAGTATGACTATCCCCGTGCTAGCAAGTTTTAAGGTCAATTGCTATACCTTGGCAAGCTATTTTACATATTCGATATACCGAATATGACTTGCTACCAAGATGGGCGCCACCCCGAGCTCTTGGTTGGCACTGTCAGTTTGTACGTTTGCGCGATGTATCCTACAAACAACCATCCTCCTTTATCCTGGCTTTGGATAGGTAGGTTTTCATCCGAAGATACCTCCCCTGGCGGAGTTATGTTTGAGTGACTGTTGACCTTAAGTCTATCTATGAGCTATGCCCACCTAGTCAGGCATGGCATGTAATCTGCCATGAAACCTCTTCGGCTAGCACTTACCATAGTCCTCGTCAGAGGTTGCTCAACTACCAGTTGAGGTTCGCAATAGGAAGTTTTGTTTAGACTAGAGACTAAGATATAATTCTTCCTTAGACAAAGTTACATATATGTGGAGCAGCTCCAAAAAGTACAGAGAATGGTATCTGTATGCATCTGCGGTGCTCTGATAACAACACCAACTGCCGCCTTAGAAATCATACTACATCTTCTACCACTGAACCTGGTTTCCAAACAAACAGCAGCCTGTACAGCGATAAGACTAAGAGTATTAATTGTATTGAAAAGCCTGACAACAGGGTATTCATTCATACTCAATAACTTTAACTTCATTCCATCAAGGACTGATTACTGCAAGCCCTCGCTTTCCTCCGAAGGAAGCTATGGTACGTGTATTCCACCTAGCACATACTACGTAAATGATGCGCCATAGAAACAAGGGTGTCTATAATTCTAGACAAATGGATCAAAATTCAACGACAAGGCCAGTTACGGGGTCTACTCGAAAGAGCTTATAGATACCCTATCTCTGGCTCATAGGCTTCCAGAACACTGTAGTGTGTTGGCTTTCACATAAGGTTGTCTCGAAACGGGAAATTTATATCTTCTCGGACAGCCAGGCTGCGATCATATCGATGTAACAAATAGCCAACAACTCCAAGGTAGACAAAGAATGCAGTGCTTCATTAGGTAAAATGTCGAATTATTTCAGAATCAACCTAATAAGGTGACTCTTCAGCTGTCAATCTATAACAATATTACATCAAAAGCCAACACCAGGTGGGCTGAACTCTCGAGATGCAGAGCATCAAGACATATCTGGCCGACTCTAAATCTCGAGCGATCGAGAACCCTCCTTTCGCTGGCAATACCAGAATTAGGCTACGATAGTGGCTATCAGCACAGGGCACTGCTTGGCAGGTTAGGAGTTATTTCAAATGATTTCTGTAGAAGCTGCAGAGGTGAGGAAGAGGAAGTCCCATCCCTATCTCCCATCTTCTGTGTTTTTGTCCTGCTCTAGCCAGAAGAATTCACAAACATTTAGCCTCTTTCTTCTTTCATGGTCTTGACGTCCTGTTAACGACTAACGTCAGGCGTCTAATATGGTTCATTAAGAGCTCGAGAGGGTTCCATTTGGAATGAAGATCTGTGTGCAGCGGTATCACAATGGACCTATCTAGTCTAACTGAGCTGGTATATAGCTGTGTTTATGTGCCGGCTGCCACCTCTACCTAAGCTAAGATATAATTAGGAATGATATTATCCTGGTGTTTGCTGTTTAAAAATGAGTGTATTGTGTCACCGATATTGAAATTTAAATCCTAGGCTAGTGCTTTTTCATTCTGAGCGATAGTATTTATTCTAGCTTGTCTGACTTGAAACGGACCTTCCTCAGAAAACGTTTTATTTCCCTCCTACCACACGATTGTTGCCGGGAGATATTCCCTGATCCACCACCTGGGAACTCATGCCCTCTAGGGACTTTAAGCTCATCCGAGAGAGAGTTAAAAGCTATACGCTGAACATCAAAAAAGTTTTATCTCTTTATTCGGTGGTGATTTCCCAGATTAACTGGTAAGGTAAGCAGCTTACCTCCGAATCTTAAAAGCATTTAGAACAAAGTGATATAAATTTATCTGGATATCTTGCAGAAAAATCGTTCATGTTTAATTCAAGAGGTGGACAACTAACAAATTTTTGCGGATTTGGACTATCTTTGATGCTGTAAAGTTGAGGAAAATATCTTCAAAACCTAAGGGCAATAAAAAAATCCTTGAAAGTATCAATAGAGCTAAAGGATCAAGTTTTTTAAGATCAGGGACGAACAGATTGATGTCATTTGTAACACAAAAAATCGTTTGAGAGCTTGTTACATTAATATCTGTTGGAAAGAATAGTTGCTAGAATGTATTCATAAAACCATCGGATCTAAGGATAGTTTCAACCAAAAGTTCAAAAAGATATCTATGTCAACATCAGATCTACTATGCTCGTTTGTGGTCGTCCAAAGGGTCCAAAGAGTTTAAAATGTTTCTATAAATGTGATTGTTTTTAATTTCGAGGCCCGAATGAGGATTTGCTGAAACTTTCCTTTGTAATCAGAGCTGGGCTGTAATCAGAGCTGGGTCGAAAAGTATTCATTACAATTCAATTCCAATTCCTTGGAATTAGGAATTGGTAATTGGCCGTCTCAATTCCTCAAGAAAGTAATTGGAAAAATTCATCAATTACTTAAAAGGAATTGTTTTTGGTAATTGGGCACCTCAATTCTTCAGAAATGTAATTGACGAATTTTTCCAATTAGATTTCTGAGGTATTGACCAATTTTTCCGATTACATTCCTGAGGAATTGAGATGATCCTTTACCAATTCCTAATTCAAAGGAATTGGATTGAGATGGAATTTATTCCAAAAGGAATCATTACAACCCAGCTCTGGCTGTAATGATTCCTTTTGGAATTAATTCTGCCTCAATTAGAATTCCTTGGAATAAGACATTCCTTGAAATAAGGCATTCCTTGGAATAAGGAATTGGTAATTGCTCATCTCCAGTCCTCATGAATTGAAGAGATCGTCAATTCCATTGTAGGAATTGTAATTGGTAATTGAACGTTTCAATTCCTTAGAAATATAATGGTAATTGAACATCTCAATCCCGAAGTAATGGAATTAGACAAAATTCTCCATTTCATTACAGGAATTGTAATTGGTGTTTTGAGGTAATGAAAACTTTATTGAAGTTCCAACCTCCAATTACAATTCCTGTAATGGAATTGACAATTCTTTCCAATGCCATTCCTGAGGAATTGAAACGTTCAATTACAAATTACAGTTCCTGTAATGGAATTGACCATTTTTTCCAATTCCATTCCTGAGGAAATGAAACATTTAGTTACCAATTACAATTCCTGTCCTAATGGATAATAATGGATAATCCTGTTCCTATATCCTAATCTTCTCGCAATCGCGCCTTCTTGCCTCTTTTTATACATCTAAAAAGAAAAATCTACCTACCCTTCTCTTCTCTATGTATCACACCTTAGCTGCACGCGTTACAACCAACATCCTCAATATATTTTTATAGAAGACCCCTGCCGTTTAGGCTTAATTCTTTTTGGTCCCTAGTGATGCACAGTGATACGCAGACCTGTTCTGTAATACTATATAATCAAGTATTATATTTATGGCACCCAGAGAAGCAAGCCTTCTGGATGTCAATTTTATAAGCACCAAACGAAGTCTGAGCCGCATTATTTGAAAACAATAAAGCATACATTAATTGGATACAACAAAATATTTCGCACTTTGAATCTTATTTTAACAAGATTCACGAAACTATATAAAAGCTTCCATACTATTTTCACATGTTAGTTATCTACTGGTGGAGACGAGACCTATCTTAAATCTCTTCATATATTGAAGGATATACCAGCCCAATCGTACTTAGCGTGATTCCCGTCATCCAATCTAGGCATGTGCAAGCGATGCGCACAAACCACAACCAGTCTTAGACTCCCCGAAAGATCACCCATGATAGGAAACCGGTGCGACAAAAAGACCAAAGTTCAAATATGAACATTTACAACTGTCCCTATACAGTTTATACACTAATCTGCATGACTTGCATTCTCAGTTCAGGATAATCAAATCCATTCCTGAACTCTCGGAAGTGCATAAAATCCAAAACTCCTTCCTAGGAGTTTGGATTAAGAATTATATGTCTCATGGTCTAATACATAAAACCCTTTTTATAGTCTTTGTGTCGGCGATAGCACAGGTCTCCTCATTATTTTAGTGAAAAAGACTATGCTTGTCTTCCCATTCACATGCAAGTGTTAAAGTTATATAAAAATACTCCATACCTGCTCTAAGGAAAGGCTGCTAACGCTGGGCTGCCAGGTAGGCCCTCTTTTACTCGGATAAGACAAGACTAGTTCATATTGGCAACCATGATTCATCTCAAACTATCTTATCCTCAACTATACTCTCTTTCCCCTGGATGTGGACAGGTTGGTTTCACTTGACCCAAGGCCTCCATTAATGTTAAGGGACGTACGGCATAATATTTGGGTTCCTAGCGAAGTCTATACACAAGTACAGACGCTCGCTATCAGCTGCACCTTGCCTGTTGAACAGATGTTGGAGTGGCAGATAAACTCCAGTATTTAGAAGGACGCCTGCCTTGTAGGCCTAAGTACTTGGGTCTATAGACCGAGGGTGTAGTTTATGGAACGGATGAGGAGCACTTATGTGTATACTCCATCAGCGGACCCGTTTGTGCATTACAAAGTAAAAATACACGGTCATCCAGAGCTAACACGAACTGGAAGTCGTTCCAAAAACGCAAAGCACACCCAATGGCCTACTACTGAAATCATTACGACTCCAACATATCATACAATTGTATAACCATGGAGCCGCACTGCTCCCAATAGCAAGTACCACTTTAACTACCAGTAGTGACGTACCTTCATTGTCATCTACTGGTGAAGACGAGACCTACCCAATCTCTTGCATACTAAGCAGCTTTGCCAGCCCGTTCGTACCACTGCGCGACCCCGCCGGTCAATCTAGACCTGTGTAGCATAAACGCAACCCCAGTCAGAAACGAGCCTCCCCGAAATCATCTGAAGTCATCTGGGCAACTCGGTCCCACCAAATAAGCTCCACAACATCCCAACAACGAGACAAAAAAGTCATTCATGCATGAGTTTTTATAACTGGCCAATTAGAGCACTTAATCATGCTTGACCGGCAATTTCAATCCAGGCATGAATCTTAAATTCACTTACCGTGGAAGAAGTGCCTATTCGCCATGTACGACATATTATACAACACAACAATGCATCAAATATTCTGTGTCATTGACACCTCCATTCATTCACCCAATTTATACAGCCCTCAGTTGTCTCCTTGCCGTGGATAGATAGGATCGTCCTCTTTGACGAGTATGACTATCCCCGTGCTAGCAAGTTTTAAGGTCAATTGCTATACCTTGGCAAGCTATTTTACATATTCGATATACCGAATATGACTTGCTACCAAGATGGGCGCCACCCCGAGCTCTTGGTTGGCACTGTCAGTTTGTACGTTTGCGCGATGTATCCTACAAACAACCATCCTCCTTTATCCTGGCTTTGGATAGGTAGGTTTTCATCCGAAGATACCTCCCCTGGCGGAGTTATGTTTGAGTGACTGTTGACCTTAAGTCTATCTATGAGCTATGCCCACCTAGTCAGGCATGGCATGTAATCTGCCATGAAACCTCTTCGGCTAGCACTTACCATAGTCCTCGTCAGAGGTTGCTCAACTACCAGTTGAGGTTCGCAATAGGAAGTTTTGTTTAGACTAGAGACTAAGATATAATTCTTCCTTAGACAAAGTTACATATATGTGGAGCAGCTCCAAAAAGTACAGAGAATGGTATCTGTATGCATCTGCGGTGCTCTGATAACAACACCAACTGCCGCCTTAGAAATCATACTACATCTTCTACCACTGAACCTGGTTTCCAAACAAACAGCAGCCTGTACAGCGATAAGACTAAGAGTATTAATTGTATTGAAAAGCCTGACAACAGGGTATTCATTCATACTCAATAACTTTAACTTCATTCCATCAAGGACTGATTACTGCAAGCCCTCGCTTTCCTCCGAAGGAAGCTATGGTACGTGTATTCCACCTAGCACATACTACGTAAATGATGCGCCATAGAAACAAGGGTGTCTATAATTCTAGACAAATGGATCAAAATTCAACGACAAGGCCAGTTACGGGGTCTACTCGAAAGAGCTTATAGATACCCTATCTCTGGCTCATAGGCTTCCAGAACACTGTAGTGTGTTGGCTTTCACATAAGGTTGTCTCGAAACGGGAAATTTATATCTTCTCGGACAGCCAGGCTGCGATCATATCGATGTAACAAATAGCCAACAACTCCAAGGTAGACAAAGAATGCAGTGCTTCATTAGGTAAAATGTCGAATTATTTCAGAATCAACCTAATAAGGTGACTCTTCAGCTGTCAATCTATAACAATATTACATCAAAAGCCAACACCAGGTGGGCTGAACTCTCGAGATGCAGAGCATCAAGACATATCTGGCCGACTCTAAATCTCGAGCGATCGAGAACCCTCCTTTCGCTGGCAATACCAGAATTAGGCTACGATAGTGGCTATCAGCACAGGGCACTGCTTGGCAGGTTAGGAGTTATTTCAAATGATTTCTGTAGAAGCTGCAGAGGTGAGGAAGAGGAAGTCCCATCCCTATCTCCCATCTTCTGTGTTTTTGTCCTGCTCTAGCCAGAAGAATTCACAAACATTTAGCCTCTTTCTTCTTTCATGGTCTTGACGTCCTGTTAACGACTAACGTCAGGCGTCTAATATGGTTCATTAAGAGCTCGAGAGGGTTCCATTTGGAATGAAGATCTGTGTGCAGCGGTATCACAATGGACCTATCTAGTCTAACTGAGCTGGTATATAGCTGTGTTTATGTGCCGGCTGCCACCTCTACCTAAGCTAAGATATAATTAGGAATGATATTATCCTGGTGTTTGCTGTTTAAAAATGAGTGTATTGTGTCACCGATATTGAAATTTAAATCCTAGGCTAGTGCTTTTTCATTCTGAGCGATAGTATTTATTCTAGCTTGTCTGACTTGAAACGGACCTTCCTCAGAAAACGTTTTATTTCCCTCCTACCACACGATTGTTGCCGGGAGATATTCCCTGATCCACCACCTGGGAACTCATGCCCTCTAGGGACTTTAAGCTCATCCGAGAGAGAGTTAAAAGCTATACGCTGAACATCAAAAAAGTTTTATCTCTTTATTCGGTGGTGATTTCCCAGATTAACTGGTAAGGTAAGCAGCTTACCTCCGAATCTTAAAAGCATTTAGAACAAAGTGATATAAATTTATCTGGATATCTTGCAGAAAAATCGTTCATGTTTAATTCAAGAGGTGGACAACTAACAAATTTTTGCGGATTTGGACTATCTTTGATGCTGTAAAGTTGAGGAAAATATCTTCAAAACCTAAGGGCAATAAAAAAATCCTTGAAAGTATCAATAGAGCTAAAGGATCAAGTTTTTTAAGATCAGGGACGAACAGATTGATGTCATTTGTAACACAAAAAATCGTTTGAGAGCTTGTTACATTAATATCTGTTGGAAAGAATAGTTGCTAGAATGTATTCATAAAACCATCGGATCTAAGGATAGTTTCAACCAAAAGTTCAAAAAGATATCTATGTCAACATCAGATCTACTATGCTCGTTTGTGGTCGTCCAAAGGGTCCAAAGAGTTTAAAATGTTTCTATAAATGTGATTGTTTTTAATTTCGAGGCCCGAATGAGGATTTGCTGAAACTTTCCTTTGTAATCAGAGCTGGGCTGTAATCAGAGCTGGGTCGAAAAGTATTCATTACAATTCAATTCCAATTCCTTGGAATTAGGAATTGGTAATTGGCCGTCTCAATTCCTCAAGAAAGTAATTGGAAAAATTCATCAATTACTTAAAAGGAATTGTTTTTGGTAATTGGGCACCTCAATTCTTCAGAAATGTAATTGACGAATTTTTCCAATTAGATTTCTGAGGTATTGACCAATTTTTCCGATTACATTCCTGAGGAATTGAGATGATCCTTTACCAATTCCTAATTCAAAGGAATTGGATTGAGATGGAATTTATTCCAAAAGGAATCATTACAACCCAGCTCTGGCTGTAATGATTCCTTTTGGAATTAATTCTGCCTCAATTAGAATTCCTTGGAATAAGACATTCCTTGAAATAAGGCATTCCTTGGAATAAGGAATTGGTAATTGCTCATCTCCAGTCCTCATGAATTGAAGAGATCGTCAATTCCATTGTAGGAATTGTAATTGGTAATTGAACGTTTCAATTCCTTAGAAATATAATGGTAATTGAACATCTCAATCCCGAAGTAATGGAATTAGACAAAATTCTCCATTTCATTACAGGAATTGTAATTGGTGTTTTGAGGTAATGAAAACTTTATTGAAGTTCCAACCTCCAATTACAATTCCTGTAATGGAATTGACAATTCTTTCCAATGCCATTCCTGAGGAATTGAAACGTTCAATTACAAATTACAGTTCCTGTAATGGAATTGACCATTTTTTCCAATTCCATTCCTGAGGAAATGAAACATTTAGTTACCAATTACAATTCCTGTTATGTTATGGAATTGACGATTTTTTCAATTCCATTCCTGAGGAATTGAGATGACAATTACCAATTGCTAATTCCGTAATTACCGTAATTAATTTCAAAATTGATTATTCTTAAAATTTCCAAACCTAAAACTACGAACTTAAACTCTTCTAGAAAAATTTAAAGAAACTTTTTTTATGCACAAACAAAAAACTTTGACCCACAGTGCAAGGCAAAACTTTGTGCATTTGTATTGTGATGTACACTTGTTTAACAAATTCTTGACGTTTTTGGAATGGTTTGCCACAATTCTCCCCCAAGCCCGCAGCCCACTTTCCCAACTAATACACAGTCATAAAACAACAGTGAGAGTGAATGAGAGTGAGAGCGCTCAAGAAAATACACAACTAAAGTCACTGTATCTGAGTTTATTCTTGCACACCATCAATATTTATTTTAAACTTCAAAGACATGAGTGCAAGAAAAAGATGAAGTGCTAAATCGAGACTTTTTTATATAGTGTGTGAGAGAGAGAGAGAGAGTGAGAGTAAGAGCGCAAGAGCGCAAGCAAGAGCGATTAGGCGCAGTGAATGCATCGGTATTTCATTCATGACGCAGCAGTGTTGAGCGCACATGTCGCCAACGCCAAAAAATACACTATTTATGCGATATATGGGAGTGAGTGAGAGAGGGCAAGTGAGTTAGTGCGTGAGCAAGTGAGTAAAGTAGCAAGTGGTGAGCAATTGTGTGCGAGTGTGGAAGTGAACGTATTTGTGTGTGAGTGTGAATGTATCTATGTGCACATAAGTATCTGCAAATACACTGTGCGGTGTTAGTCATGCTAGCCCACTGCTACAGATACTTTTTTACTTAATTTTTATTTTTTTTTTCTGCTCTCTGCTTTTGTTGTTGATTTTCATTTTGTTCGTATCTTTAGCGTTATTTCTGCCTTGCCACACAGCAAGCAGATAGAATAAAAGAAGAACACAAAACGAAGAGACGGACGCAAGAGCGTCAACATATGTAAAGATTATCTACGGCTCGGTCGCCTCATTGATTTGCCGCTGTCGTTGCGATGTTTAGTATTTGTTTGGTCACCAACGTCGTTAGCGGTGTGTATGAAGAACGAATGGTTGCGGCTTCTGTAGATACATTCGCTCGAACGCGCCTCAGATACAATCTCTATATATTATTTTTGTCTTCTTTTTTGTGTTCTTTTGAGTACAAAGAAAAATTTTGTTACGTTTATTAGAAACAAAAACAAAAAAAAAAAATTAATTTGTGTGTTCTAAAAAGTTATGAAAACAAACCGAATTAGAAAGATACTTTTTGAAAAAGTATCGCATAAATGCAACTGAAGCCTAAATAGTTACTCGAGTTTTTTCTACAATATTTAATATATATATATATAAATGTATATAATAATATGTGAGAAATAAGTGCAATTCGTGTTAAAGGTGCAAATTTAAAGTGTATTGTATACAACAAAAATCACAACAGAAACAAACAACAAAGTATCTGCCTGAGTTTTACAAAGTATCTGACAAATGTACAACAAAAATATTGCAGCAAAAAGTGTTTCTACGCCAAATATTTACAATATTTCATATAATAAACAAATTTGCAACAAAGTATCTATGAGATACTTTTTCAATAAACGTGCTTTTCGACAGCTATAAGCTATAATTTCCGTATCTTTTGAGTAATTTTAGCGTTACAACTACATAAACATTAATTTACAACAATGTTGTAATCTGTAGAACAACAACAACAACAACAAAAACAAAGTATTTATTTATTATTGAAAATAAATTTTTCACGACTATTCATTCGCGTCTCGTCTACGGTGGGGCACTATAAAAAAAAAACAACACTAAATTTTTCTACAACAACAACAACAACACTACGACAAAGAGTGGAATAACAAAATATATATCAAAAAGTCGGTGTCTCGGTGTCAAAACGTTGTTGTACTGATTTCGCCCCCCTCAACAACCGTCTTGTGCGCATCTTCGGTTTGTGCGTGTATTTTTATTTTGTTCTTTTTTTTTGTTGTTTTTTGGTGTTTCGTCGTCGCCGTCTTCGTAGCCTTTGTTTTTGGTTATATATATGTGCGTGCGTTCTTATCCTAAAGGTGCGTCTGGAATTTTATGCGTTGCAGACGGGAAACACATTTGTAACAACAACAACACCACAAAACTTGGTGAAATATAAATAAATTTCTTACCCGCTTCGCATAACAAAATATAGCGTATGTGTGTGTTTGTTTGTGTAAAAATAGAGAGCAAAGCAAGATAAACTATAGAAACAAGCAGAAAGCAGCTCAGAAAAACTAACAGAAAAATATATAAAAATCAAATTTGTCGTGTTTGAAAGAGAAATAGAAAAAAGCAAAAATTTTCATAACAGAAAATGTAAACAAAATTGCTAAAGTTGAGCATTAACATAGCAGTGTTTGGAAAAAGTGTTTTCTTTTTTTGCCCCTATTCGAATTCCTTTTCTTTTCGGTTATAAACGAAACCTTTTCTAAATGGATCTAGATTATCTAGCACCATTTCAGCACCAACTTCAACAACAACAACAACCAGATTTTTACTATATGGATTACGCTACCGAACACAGCAGCAACAACAATAGCAACAGCAATGATTGTGGATTAGAACGCGTCTTTGAATTCTATGGCAAACGAGGTGAATATCTTACAGTGATTTGTTTTTTTTTTTTTTTGGAAAAAATATACTTTTAGCTACTTTTTTTTTGTTGTTGTATTTGTATTGGTTACTTAAGCTTGAATATTAAATGAAATATTTTTAGGATTTAAGTATTCAATTCATTTTTTTTTCTGCCTAACAACTTAAACTTAATTAAGTTGGCAACGAGTTTTTAAACTATGAATTTTAAATGAAATGGCGAACAAAAAGCATTAATTAAGACAGAGAACAAAAACCAGTTCAACTATTTTTCAGGTATATTTTTTTTTTGTCATTTTTAAGTAATCAAAAAAAATTAAAAATTTGCAAAAAAAAAAGCACATTTTTTTTTTTTAATAGAGACAAAATTCTATAACGCAAATTTCTAGTGTCCAAATTTTCTATGAAAAATTTTAATATTCACTATTTTAGTGTTTGGAGTTATAATATTTTTAAGTATTTTTTTAACGTTTTCCATTATTTTCGAAAAGTTTATTAATAGGTAAGAGTTAAGATAAGCCTTAAAAAAATTAAATTAAAATTTGAAAGAGAAGTTAAAAAAATTTTGATTTATAAAAATAATTATTTTTTATATAATTGTTTTTTAGTTTTTTTATTTACTTAAACTTAAACAAATATTCTATGTATTTAAGAAAAAACTAAATGTTTTATTTCAAAGCTCCTTTACTTGTCCACACTTTGCTTTTGTAGTTGAATTTTGTCAGGTCCGTAGTCAGAATTTTCCATGGGAAAGGGTTTTGATAAAAAAAAAAATCTGCGCGTAACAGTAAAAAATTAAAAACAAGAATTCAATAATTTTTCCTAGCTTAATCATTTACATCATGCTTAGAGTTTTCACCAGCTCTGGTTCTCCATATTTTATGTTATAAATTCTGGGACTACGCTGTCCGATCCAGCTGCTTGCCCACTTTTCATGGTCTTTCTGGTAAAATCTACTCCAAACCTCACTAGTCTGCCTATTAATAAGTTGCTCTTTCTCTTCTGCAATACATATTGTCCGTAGGAGATTCTTTCATCATCCAAAATCGCCCTACCTTTTTTAAACTTTTACTCACCGTATATTCGCCATGTTTCTCGAACTTTCCTTCTTTTTTGCAATAGCCTTTCCCCTTTCTTGATTGTTTTTGTCTCTTTTTTGCACTATACTCTAAGATTTTTCATAATTTTCTTGAATACCTTCGTTTTTCTCTCGCGTGCATTTTCTGATACTACTCCATTATCTCCGTTTGGCTTCCTTTACTACTCCCTTCTAAACATTTCTGTTTTCTAGGTCAGATTCTCTGCAAATATTAAGACAGAGTAAAGCACTCGATTACCCTGGCCATACCCGGTACCCAATTATGCTCGAACATTTTCGAGTATTTCGAGTTAACCTGGGTTTTTCAAGCTACCCGGGTATTTTTAAGTTTTTTGAATAGTTCGAGCATACATTTTAGTGTTTGCAAAAATTTGGTGAAAATAAATTAAAGCTTTCCAGAGGTTACTCCTAAAAGGGTTAAATGTCTTACCCGGTCCGATATTATTTTTTCAGCCCCAGCATTTTTTTAACATACCCAACCCAGGTTGGCCAACCTTCTAGAAGCCCCCACAAAAACACTGAAAAACTGGTAAGGAATGTGGCTTCGGCAGGGTACTGAAGCTTAACTACCCCGCCACTCCCCCTCCCGGTCGTATTATAGTATATTCGAAGTATTTAGCCGTCTATAAAATGTCAATGTATTATCTGAAAAAATATTGGTGTCATACGCTTAATATTATTTTACCCTTAGCTGACATATAGAGCAGTTTGTAGGCTGCTCATTGTGCTAAAGAATATATGCGCAAAATTTGATTAGTATGTGCAAATTAATGCCAACGGTGTAAAATAATTTCGTTTAAAATTAAAAAGCCACGTCCTCCGTTCAATTCCGCCCAGTTTTCTAGACTTCGGTCTGCTCATTATGCCAAAGAATATGGGGGAAATATGGGAAATTTGGAAGAATTTGAACAAACGCTATGATAGAAAGAATTCGATTTAAATTGAAGTTGCACGCCCCTGTCTAATTCCGTCCAATTTTTTAGACCAATCACTGCTCTATATTCCAAAAAATATATATGTGCAAATTCTGTTTGCAGTCAATAAATGGTGTAGAAGGAGTTCGATTAGAATTATATTGGCACGCCCCTTATCCAATCCCACCCACTTTTTTAGGCTTAAAACTTTTCTATATACTAAAGAATATAAGTGCGAAAATTGGTTAAAAAAGGAGAATCGGTGTGGATGGAAATATAATGAAAATAAAGTGGCACGCCCCCTGTCTAGTTCCGACCACTTTTAATAACTACAGACTGATCCTTATGCCTAATAATATGTGTGCAAAATTTGGTGTAAGTCGGACAAACGGTGTAGAGGGAGTTCGGTAAGAATTAAATTGACACGCCCCTTGTCCAATTCCACCAAGGGATTTGTAGGCTTAAAACTTCTCATTATACTACAGAATATATGTAAGAAATTTGCTTGAAATCAGACAAACGGTGTAGATGGTGATAGTTTAAAAATAAAGTGCCACGCCTCCCGTCTAGTACCGCCCAATTTTATAAACTTAAGTCCGCTTAAATTACCAAAGATGATGTCTGCAAAATTTGGTTGAAGCCAGACACACGGTGTAGCAGAAGTTCGATTAAAAGTAAAATGCCACACCCACTTTTCTAGTCTACAGAATCCACATTTTACCGAAGAATATATGTATGTGTTGGATAAACGATGTGGGCGGATTTTGGGTACATACAGACCCGCTGTCATTCAGCTTAATATGTTCAGGAAAGTTTTTCTATTTTCATGACGTCACTTTGTATGGGAGGCAGGCGTGGTTTTCAGCCAATTTTTCCAAATATCATAAAAAATGGTTTATGTTAAATATCAAAGCTTATTTTACGTGGAAAATAAAGCCACTTTGTATGGGAAGTGGGCGTGGTTTTCATCTGATTTTGTCAAATATCATAGTAATAGTCTATATAATATATCAAGGCCTACATTTTCCAAATTTCATAATCAAGATTTATATTGAAAATCATAGCTTATATGCAAAATTTCAAGGCATTTCTTTAATTTTTGTGGACTTTTAAGATATTTTACGGTTAAAATAAAGCCACTTTGTATGGGAGGTGGTAGGCGTGGTTTTCATCCGATTTGGCTCATTCTCGAACTTGATCTCCATTTTTTAAAAATGAGCTGCCTTTTTGAATTTCATGCTTAAAAAATTACGGCTGTAATCGTATCCACAGACAGACAGACAGACAGACGGACAGACAAACGGACAAACGAAAATCAACTCAAACGGAACGATAAAGTTAATATACCCCTTGCGCAGTACGCGTTGAGTTATAAAAATATCGAAAACTGTTCATATCTATTCTGAATTCACCTCTTGAGGAGTCAAAAGGCCTAAGTCTTTTGTAAAGGTTCTGCTATGCGAAGTGTTTAAAGGAGGTATGGTACATGGCCTGACGCCACCAGCTTGTGTAGCTCCTAGTTACACTCTGGCAGCGTTTCGGAGCATATTCCTAAACGTTTTTTAGTCGTACAGTAAGATTGTAAAATTTTGTTCCTGTGGGCGTGCTGCAAATCTTCACCGATAATACTCCAGCTCTCCATCCTTCAGCTAACTAGCACCCATCTTTCAAATCAACACAATGCTTTCGGACTTAAAGGTGGCATCCCCTTTAACCTGTTATTTTTAAGAAAATATAATAAATCATGTTGCTGTAAAACAATTTGCACAGACAATTTTATATCTTTGATTTCATGAGCTAAAATGTGAACATATACGAGTACATGTCAAAAATAAGCACGCAAAATTTCCACTATATAGGCATAAACTAAAAATAAAAATAAAACAAAAAAACTTAGAGAAAATTAATGGACTGAAGAAATAAACATCTGGACAACATGATCAACTTTTATTGCTCTAAGTTGCTGCCACCCATTATTTTTGGCTTATAACTATACAAAACAAATTGAAATGTTGCATGCTTTCTCGAAAAGCTTTCATTAAAAAAAATTTATTGATGGTTTTACGCATTTTTTTTATTAGCTATTAATTGCTTTCTTAATGCTGATGGTATTTTTACTTGTCTACGAATAAAAGAGATTTTTGACTATAATAGAGAAAAGCCAACTAATGAAAGATATTTTGAAATAATGTTAAGAAAACTTGTAATAAATAAAAAACATAAAAAAAAATTAATTAATCATATATAAGAAAAAAAAAAAAACAAGTAATATAAAAAAAATTAAAAAAAATACAAAAATATAAAAGAAATAATTGTGTAACTTTTGAATTTTCAAAGTAATTGTAGTATCACATAATTCATATTTTAATCATTTCATTATATTCCAGAAAGGATACAATAGGATCATGGTTAATCAAGTAAGAAACAAAATGGTTTGACTGGAATTTCTATCATGTAAAAAATGCATCTATCGTCATTTTATCTTTAAGAGACTGTTCATAAATTATGTAACATGTTCTTGGCCAATTTTCGACACCCACCCGCTCCGCCCACCCGCTCCCCCACCCGCTCCCCCACCATGTCTTAAAGTCTTTACCTCCGCCTCCCCCCTCCGATGTCACGTCACACTTTTACATTTTCTGTGTTTTTTTTTATAACTAAGCAGTTTGTTATGAAAAAAGCATAAAACACGTTATATTTATTATAAGTTTTATTATTATGGAAATAACATGAAAATTTCACCTTGTTCTATTGTGTTTGACCAACAATTTTATGAAATATTTGACCATGTGAAGAAGAGCTAAACACAAATTAAAGCTTTGCTGACGTTGACAAGAACACCAACGTTTTACATAAAAACTTGGATATGCGAAAATTGTGTAAATTGTTATGTTTGTATAAGTTTTCTTATTACTCTTTGATGTTCACTTTGAACGTAAAATTATAATAGCTTTTTTCGATGACTGCTTTAGAGTAAGAATTCACACTTCAGTTCAGGAAAAAAAGGTGTTTTTTTTAAGCAGTTGTAAGTGTTTCAAATGCCTTTTATAACTTTGCTCGATTTAAACATTGTTTTGGCTGTGTTCTTTCGATTTGAGATCCGTTAGATTTATTAGGTACCGTTTTTTTTATTGTTAAAAAATTAAATCAATACTTACAATAAAATTATATTAATAAAATTTAAAATTTTGAAAACTTTTTGTGATGTAATGCACAACCTTCTCCCATTCCCCCATATCACACTTCGTCACAAATTTTCAACTCCTACCAAAAAAAAGTGTGAAGTAATTTATGAACAGCTAGCTTAGGAGTATTGAGTTTTCGATAATTGAACAGAGCTATTTAAAATTGAATTAGTTGTAGATTTGTATCATCTGCAAACGTAATAGTGGTGTCTCTACTTATTTTTAGTATCATAGGTACATCGAAAAATTTGTCGGTAAATCTTTTTTCTACTATTTTAGAACTTTCTTTTGAATAAATTATCAAATTTACGAATAAAGAAAAGATCTCCCCACTTACAGCCTAGAGGGGTCAAAAATTCCCGACTTGAATTCTAGAAGGTCAAACATAGAATGTGATCCCATTCTTTTTTTTTTTTTTGATCCTTCAACATTTCTTCTGAACACATCTACCCACTATCTACCAACCTTCCGTGGGTCCCCAAACAAAAACAAACACTAAAACTGTCGATTATAGTTCAAATCTCTTCCGAATTGAGCCCTAGAGGAGTCTAATATAGGAGCTGCTCCTATTTGTTTTTTCTCTTCAACATTGCTTCGAAGCACATCTTACCCCTATCTGCCACCCTTCTGTGGGTCCCCATACCAAAAACACAAAAACAGTCAATCATAGCTCATATCTCTCCCAATTCACCCCTAGAGGGCTCAAATGTATTAGCTAGTCCTATTATTTTTTACCTTTCAACATTTCTTCTGAACACATCTACCCCCTATCTACCAACCTTCTGTGGGTCCCCATACAGAAAACACAAAAACTGTCGATTATAGCTCATTTGTCTACCGATTTCACCACTAGAGCGGTCAAATGTATAAGCTAGTCCTATTATTTGTTATCTTTCAACATTTCTTCTCAACACACCTACCCCTAACTACCAACCTTCTGTGGGTCCCCATACAAAAAACACAAAAACTGTCGATTTAGGTTCATATAGCTTCTTGATTTTTGATCCATTGAATTGATCCATAGAAAGGCCAAATATAAGAGCTAGTCAGATTATTTTTAAACCTTGAACACACCTACCCCTACCTGCCACCCTTCTGGGGATCCCCACATAAAAAACTCAAAAACTGTCGATTATAGTTCATATCTCTTCCGAATAGATACCTAGAGTGGTCAAATATATGAGTTGGTACGGTAATATTTTTTTTTTTTGCCCTTCAACATTTCTTCTGAGGCCGCTTACCCCCATTATGTCACCTTTATGTGGGTCACCAAAAGTATTCAACACGCCAAAAGAAGTTTTCACTTTAAAAACTTCACCACCATCCTTTTTTAAGTCATATGTAGAGTGTATTCTCAATGCTTCCCAAAACTGCGCTGTGTTTAGGATCGCCCTTTATTTTTCCGATTTAGGTCTAATGTTATACGCAATTTTAATAACAAGATGATAACTATTTAAGTCAATTGAGCCAAAAACTGGGCTTTGTTATTCTACGCAGTCGCTGTTATTCTATGGCGCTATTCTGCTATTCTAAGGTCACAAAATTAAAACGTCTATAAAATAATCACTATTGCCTAGCTTCGATTACTGATTTATAGATTGTCGCGCAATATTTGCAAATTTTTTGAAATTTTTATTTTTGAATTCCATCACTTGTTTTGTTTTTTTTTTTGACTAAGCCAGTCAATGATCCATATCTGGCTTGTCATATTTTTGAAATACTACCATTTACAGCTAAAACCCTGTTGCTTTTAGACACCTTTTCGCTCACATACCACTCAATGTGCGAAAATGCGTTACGTGTAACGCCCTCACTCAAATGATTCTCACGGCTTTAATGGTTATTTTTTAATTTAAAATGTTTGCTTTAAATCAGAGTTTTGCAAGCATACAAAAATGCTTTATAATATTAATACTCTTTTTATGCATTGTTTTTTTTTTTTATTAATATTTTTATCATACATTTTTATGATTTTGTTATACTTTAGTATTATTTATTTTGTTTTTATTTCTTTATTTTATAAAATTTTTTTTATTTTTTTGTTTTTTTTTTTTGTATTTTTATGATATTTTACCTCACTCTATCTGCTGTTTGTGTTCATTTGTTTTTTTTCGCTGTTGTAATTATTTTGATTATTTATATCTTGTATTTTAATTTTTAATTTTTACTCACTTTAAGTTGCATTAGAATTTCAACTATTTTTAGACTATTTTGACACCATTGGAATTTTTTCTTGTTGTATTTTTACTTACCACAACAGCTTGTTTGCATTTTAAGTAAATTTTTTTAAGTATGTGTTTTCAGCATATGTCAAACATTTTTTTTTTTAATTTAAATTTTTCCTCTAATGTGTTTGAAATGTTTTATATCTTTTAATTTTTATTTTTTTTTTTTTTTTTTTTTGTTTTGTTCATGTGTGATTTATTTTTATTATTTATTTTCACAAAAGTTGTTATAAATACGCTTTATAATGTTAAATATCACTCAGCAAAAGTTGATTGATTGATATGAAAATTTATTTTGTTTTAATTTATATATAAAAATTTGGTTGGTTTCGAATAAATTGTTTAAGCTCAGAAAAAAAAAAAAAAAAAAAAACAATCTAGAAAAAATTCTAATGTTAACTAATATCTTACTAATTTTAAATAAAAATTTTTTTATTAATTTTTTAATTAACTTGTTTTAAATAAAAATTTCTTATATAATTTTTTATTTTATTTTTGTTTAAAATTAGTTAATATATATATTTTTTTTATATCTTTAAAGGGTTTTATTTATATTCTGTATATATTGAATTATCTAAATTTCAATCTCAACAAAAAAAAAAAATGAAAAAATAAGAAAATTAAAAAAAAATTCCAGAACAAATTCATTGCCTTGACGTTAATAACACTGTACAACACGAAAAAACCCCCGCCCACTTTCTCAATGGTTTCTCATATTTTTGTATACGCCGCTCCCGAATATGCAATTATTTTTTTCGGGACACCTCTAGTTTGGTCTCCACAGGACTTTGAATTTTTAAGTATATCTTAAAAAAATGGGTTCAAAAATAAAAATTGCATTTTTAATATTTTTAACATAGAAAATCATATCCGATCGCAACAAATTTGGCATCAAATTCAAAAGAAAAATGCAAGAATCTTAAAAAAAACTACTAAGTGAAAAATTTTCTTGAAGAAGGATATAAAAAAATGTCCTTTTTGTTTGAAAATTCTCAATATCCTTAAAGTTTTCAGTCCAATTTAAATTTTTATGATCTGTAATTTGACATTTCCAACGAGATGCTTTGAGCTATAATATAGGATCAAGACCGAAATATTAACGATAAATGACTTTTAAAATACTTTAAAAAATGTTAAAAAACAAGCCAAGTATGCAATTTCAGTGAAATTTTTTGCTTAAATTAGATTCAAAACTTCAAGGATACAAGAAATGTTCAAATAAATTCTAAATTAAATTCAAATAAAAAGGATTTTTTCATATCCTTTTTCCATAACTTGTATAGTTTTATATATTTTTTTTTTAAGTTCCCTTCTTTATTTTCTTTAATTTCGTACCGAATTCGGTGAAGAAGAATTACATTTACTATATTAATTAATTTCCCAAAGGCAGGTACTCCCTAAAATTTCAAAGTCCTATAGAAACCAATCTGGAGGTGTCCCGAAAAAAATAATTGCATATTCGTGATCTGCGTACACAAAAAAATGAGAAATCATTGAGATAGTAAGTGGGCGGGGTTTTTAAAAAGGGCAAAATTGTTTTACAGTGTAATTATTGTTTTAAAATTTTTAAAGGATTTTATTCTAATTTTAAAAGATTGTTTTGATTCCTATTCAAAATTTTGTAAAAATCTTGAAAAAACTAACTTTTATTAAATAAAAATCTTATTACACTTTTCGACATATTTTTTCGAATTTTTGATTAAATGGGTATAAAGATAGCTATTCTGGTTTTTTTTTATAAACAGTATATATTGAAACTAGTTAAATATTTTTCTATTTGATTTGATTTGAAGTTACTTTTCATATATCAAACTTTTCTCTTACATACACCTTAAAAAACTTAAGACAAATTAACAAAAAACTTATGTTAATTTATTCAATGGCTTCGGCAATTTGGTGGCTTCCAAGTTCTTGGATAAGACAACCAATTTTTATTTGTTGATCTATCGAATTTTTTTTTTAACCCTTCATGGTTATACTTATTTTACATACTTTCAAACAAATCCGCAAATCTCCTATTTATAGATATATTTTTTTTGCGACAACGATGCGTTTTAATCAACAGCTTAGCAATAACTAACATTGTAAGAAAAAACGGGAATGTGCTACGATTAGATACAACAACAATACAAAAAAATATAAAACTATTGCTTCGTCGATTCGACAAAGTATAACCGTCCAGGGTTAATGACAATATGTCGATATTTTGTACTTTTTAACATATATCCGTTCAATTCAAGTCTTTTTATCTAAATTTACATAAGTTTAAGTAATGATTCAAACAAATTTTATACATGGCCTTTGTGTACTTTAACAAGAATTCTCTCAATTTTATAAAGCTCAACTTAAGCAATTTATACAATTTATTTTTGTAGAAATTAACGAAGTTTTCACTTTTAAACCATGTTTAGCTTGCACAAATACTTTTATCATTACACATTAGTTTTGCCATTCAGTACATTTTTCTTTCACAAAAGTCAACTTGTATGTTCTTACTATGGTTTTTTTTTCTAGGAGTATAATACTTTTTTTCTTAGCTGCCATTTCTCCCAAACTTGTTATCCATTTACAATATTGTGCATAAATGAATATGAATTATTAAATTTTCACTTCATTTTCAAAATCAATTTTATTTTGTTCTTCTTTTTCATATTTTATAAACAGCTTAAATTGTTTGCCCTCAATGATGTGCATAACATTAAAAACCTTTATATAAAATTAAAATAAATACCATTATTTATCCTTCAACATTGTGTCCAAGCACGTCTTTGCTTATTTTGTGTGTATTTCAGTTACTAGATTTCTGTTTATATTTTGGCCTCAATTACTTAAAAATAAACCCGAAAATCTTTCAACAAACATAACATCCTTGCTTCTGTTTCCATGGGTTTTCTTACTTGAACAACTGTAGCACAGAAGCCTTAATTTTTTTTGTTTTATGTTTTCTTATTTTCATGTCTGGGTTTTAATCAGAAAGTCGTTTGTTGGGTCACTGCACAATTTTTCTTCATCACTTTTCATTTCTCTCAGATATTTTTTTTTTATGTGCTGCTCCCATTTAAGACGACCTCCACAAATTCATTTATTTAGAAATATTTCGGTTTTTATCTCTTCAGTTTCCTCAACTGTCTTTGGTGGACAGACTAGCTACCTGCTTACATTGAAGATGTTCCTTCATCTTCTCATTTCTCTATCTTCGATTTTCTACGTTTTCTTAGTGAACTAACAGATTTTTTTAACACCATTTTTTTCTCTCTTTTTTTGACTTTCATTGCAACTGAATTTTAGGATTTATCATTTATATTCGTTCTGGTGTTTTTTTTTCCTTTCTGGTTCTCAGTCTGCTTTTATTTTTTTTTTTTTTTTTTATTATTATTTTCATTTATTTTTTTTTTTTTTGTTTTTTGTTTATCCTGTCTGCAAACTTATCTTAATTATTTGTCCTGCTTCGAACTTTGTCTCGAATATTATTAGTTTGGAATTCCAAGCAACAAAATTCTTTCATGTTGTCTATACTATTTATAGTGAAAATTGTCTCTGTCTTTATTACATGCCCACACTTAGACTTGTATATACTATGCATATGTAATTTTCTACATACTTAATATATTATTTTTAAAAAATACAACATTCTAGCTTTCAGTTATCATGTCTGCACGTAATTCACATTCGATTTTAATGGTGTTTTATGGTTGTAGTGCACTTTCGGTGTTTTATATGTAATTGTATGAACAAGTATTGTCTGTGTCATAAATTTTGGTTTAAATATCTGTAAATTAGTCTTTGACACGCAATTGCATTTAAAATGCTTATAGTCTGAACATCGCGGAAACTTTTATAAACAGCTAGACGAAATTCTTTCAGATACTTTGACGATATATATATGTGTCTATTTATTTCAAGGTTCCCATAAATTTTGAACTTTACGCTGAAGTAAATTATTGAAAAAATGTTACCCATCACCTCACTTTCTTGTTCAATATTACGAATTAAGAATTATCAATAAAGGCCGAAATTTGTGTACCTAATATCTGGCAATTTCGATTCTAGTATTTCAAATACTTTAGTTAACTTTCAACTACATTCCAAATAAAAAATTGCTTTGCACCATTTTTAAAGACTTAATCTGCTTATCTTTTACGTATAAAAGCTTATTTTATTGAATAAATAGCATATACTTACTTTATAAGGCTCTGACATGTTTAAATTCTCAATACTTCCAGTATCTGCTTTGGTTTATGAAGAGAAACAACACATTTTTTCCATGTCTATATTTTTCTAAGCATTCGTATGGTGGTAGCCTTTGAGATTTCCGGTTGATTTTTTTATGAATTTAGATAAGTTTTCCCGTACAAAAGCAGAGTGAGAAATGAGTTTTCCAGTGTAAAAGATAAATGGGCTTTAATGAACCCGATGAATTTCAAGGGGTGGCCTTTTTTTCAACACCATTATAATCTACGAAAAAAATGCTACCTTGTACACCTGATACAATTATAATTCTGCCATGCCTTGTACCAAACGACTTTCTGAAATTTAAGCGGTTTCATTAAACTAGACTTTCCATTCTTCCAATATCGAACTTAACTAAAAGCATTGTTTAAGGTTTTAAATTGAAAAAAATTTTGGAAAAGTTTTCTTCAAATGCAGTTAAATATTATGAAATAGTTAAACAGCTTTCCAGTCAAAAAATATTTGCATTTCCAATAACTCAATTCACAATAGCTGCTTTCCAATAACTTAATTTACGACTTAGCTTTTCAACTGTTGCATTGTTGTATAACCCTTATATCATTCGTTGCATTATTTTGTGCTTTCCAGTCATGCAACCTTTTAGTCATGTGTTTCAAAATATCTAAAGATCTATATGTCTGAGGACTAATTTCAATATAGTGCTCACTTCTAAAATGAAACTTTGAAAATGGTTCTAAATCTAATCAAAATTGATTACTTTTTGCAAAAATCTTCAAGTGCCAATCTTAGATATAACCCAAAGAGAAGATTTTTTTTTTATCCTCAAAAAAAAAAATGTTCAGGCCTTATGAGCTTTAATAATCTTGACCTTTCTTAAAACCCTTAATGTAATTATTTTATAAAAAATCTTCTCTGATCTTGATATCGCATATACTTCAGAAGTTATTGCAATTTATAATTTTGCTTTGTGGTATGAAGACTTTCAATAATTTACATATCAAAATCAAAATTTTCAATTCCAACAATAAATAGCCCAAAAAAAGCAATTTTTAATAATTTTCTTATCATTTATTGAAAAAAAAAATTTCGCACTCTTATGGCCTTTAATAACCTTGACATTTTTAGGAAACGTCTGTGTCATAATTTTATAAAAAATCTTTTCTAATTTTGTTATTGCATATACTACAGAAGTTATTGAGATTTCTAGTTTTGCTTTTGAAAAAATTATGACGGTTTTGAAAAATTTATATTTCAAAATGAAATTAAATTAAAATTTTTAACTCCAATTCCAGCCAAATTTCAAAAAGCAGAATTTTTTTATTATTTATCGAGAAAAACATTGCACTCTCTTGTGGCCTTAAATAACCTTGATCTTTTGAAGAAACCTCCGTGGCATAACTTTATTGTGATTTATAGTTTTGTGACGCTTTGCAAAAATGTAAATTTCAAAATCATATCAAAATTTTCAACACCAACTCTACGCATACTTAAAAGAATCAATTGAATCAATTTGAAAAAAATGTTCATGTTATTTAACGAAAAAAAAAATTCACACTTTTATGACCTTTAATAACCTTGACATTTTTTAGAAACGTCTGTGTCAAAACTTTGTAAAAAATTTTCACTGATCTTGATATAGCATATGCTTCAAAAGTTATTGCAATTTATAGTTTTGCTTTGTGAAAAATTGTGAATATTTCAAATTCAAATTTCAAAATGAAAATAAATTAAAAATGTTCAACTCCAATTCTACCTATACCTCAAAGAATGCAATTTTAGTAGATTGTTCAACTTCAATTTTCAATTTTGTTTTATTATTTATTGACAAACAAATTTCAAACTCTAATGACCTTGAATAACCTGGATATTTTTAAGAAACGCCAGTGTCACAAATGTATAAAAAATCTTCTCTGATCTTGATATCCCATATATTTCAATAATTATTTTAATTTATAGCTATATAAACTATATAATTACTAACTATATCAAAAACTAAAACTAACTACAAAAACTATGAAGGTTTCCAAAAATATATATATCAGAAAAAAATTAAATCAAAATTTTCAACTCTAACTCTATGCCACAGAAAGCAATTTAAAAGAATTTTTATATTATTTAACGAGAAAAAAAAATGTCACACTCTTATGACCTTGAGTAACCTTGACAATTTAAAGAAACCACTGTGCCATAACTTTTTAAAAAATCAACTATAATCTTGATATTGCCTTCACAACAAAAATTATTGTGATTTATAGTTCATCTACGTCTTCTTGTGACGGAAACGTCGGTCTAGCCTAGGTATTTCAGTCTTGATCTAAGTAGGGCGGGACAGGTGCATAGTGGGTGTTCCAGGGTCTCAGCCGTGCATGGTTCCATGCACTTCTTACAGTTGTCATCCGTGGTGAAGTCCATCTTCTTCGATTGAGCTGCCGCCATGCAGTAAACCGTGAGGATACCCACTAGTGTCCTGCACTCTCTATGTGGTCGTGTCAGGATGAATGGAGTAATTTTTTTAGCATCGCGTATCGCACATGACTTCTGAGATCTTAGATTTTGTCGTATCTCTCTACCTATGACTCACTGCTTGTGCGACGCATTTTTCGAGGTTTCTGTACAGCTCTTGTAGCAGTTCATGTTGTATGGACTCTGACCTAGCTCGGCACCCTTCTTTGTTAGTCTCTTAACGTTAATAATTTAAATTTTTTTTTTTTTTTGATTTGTCGATTTTTTTAAGTTCTATTAATATGTTGTGCTCTTAATATCGCGTAGATCAAACTTATCCGCCATGCAAATTAGAATTTGTTGTGTTTAACGTTGACACCTGCCGTGAAGGCTTAATTCAAAGTTGTTCCATAACAATTGGGACCAATACAAAGCATCGGTCAGCGCCCCTTTGAGGGTTCAAAGGTACCAAATTAGCTCCATGGTGTGATGACACTTCGCAACCCTTGGTGGGGGTGGAGGCCTACCTAAAACCTCTTCCATACTAAAGGGTATGGCGCCCGGTTTGAGAGTGCAAACCACACCGAGCTAGATAGCTCTGCCCGCGATATGGGTGGTAAACCACAGCCACCACAAAAGCTCCCCGAAGGGCCAGCCCATTCCAGTCAGCCCAGTATATGCCAGACATACACCGGGGGCCTTGCTCACGAGTTGCAAGCTCATTTCCAAGTTTGAAATCCCCATTCACACTGACAATCCCCATTGCATGCAAATCGCGAATATCCTCATAAAGAGGACCCGCCATGCAAATGAACAATCCTATTTACTGATGATCGAAATGAGTTTTTTATAAAGATGCTATAAAGTAATTTCGAAAAAGGTCAAGGTCACTCAAGGCCACATAAGTTTTAAGGTAGAATATGGAAACTAACTTTTAAAAAAAATTAGATGATGTTTCTTGTTATTCTATTATTTATTTTATATGAGTGCACTTTTTTCTGGAAATACTATTATAATTTGCTCTTAAGACTGAAAAATAAATCACAATAAAATGTATTCTAGATAAAATGTGAACCTCGAAATTGATTTTTATAAAGGTACAACAAAAAACTTTCGAAAAAAGGTCAAGGTCATATAAGATTTACAGTGTTAGTAGAACGTAGAAACCAAATTTTAGAGCATTTAAAAAAATTAAATGATATTTCATGATAAAATATTACAAGGGTACCATAAAGGCATTATAAGAGTGTTTTTTTCTGTAATTACTATTAAAATTTGCACCTAAGAGAGAAAAACAAATCACAATGACTTTTTTTCTAGGCAAGGTGTCAATCTGAAAATGAGTATTTTATGAAGATACTACAAAGAACTTTCAAAAAAAGGTCAAGATTATTCAAGGTCACATAAGTTTCAGAGTATAAGTAGCATACACAAATGAAATTTTAGAGCATTTAACAAAAATTAGTTGATATATCATGATATTGTATTACATATTTTATATAAAGGTAATTTTTTCTGTAAAAAATATTATAATATGCTCCTAAAAGCGAAAAAATAAATCATAATAACTTTTGTTTTAGGTAAAGTATCAAGCTCAAAACGAGTTTATTGTAAAGCTACTACCAAAAACTGGCGAAAAAAACTCAAGGTGACAAAAGTTTTGAAGTGCAAGTAGAATATAGTGAACAAATTATGTGAAAATTCTCAAAAATGGCTCAAATCTGAATATATTGGAGTCAGTCAGTAATGAACAGAGCTTGAAATATGTCTGAATTTCACAAAATATTACTTATTCGGTTCGATTGAACTAAAGTAAATAAATTATTTTTAAATGAACTTTTTATGTAGACAAATAAATGCAGTCTGTATACTTTCAAGCATTATATTACTTGAGTCCATTACTAAAAGCTTGCGGTGGCAACAAAACATTTAATGAAACGAAACTTAATCGTTTGTGAAAATTGCCAAAATTGCCAAATCCCTTTTCGGTATGCAACATTTGGTTTTTTTTTTTCTTATTTAGTTTCTTGGAAGAAATTTTTTTTACTGCCATCATTTCTACACAACGCACAACATGTCGGCGGCGCAAAAGATTTGCAATTTCTTTGGGAGCAGTTTTTTCTTCTTCAAGTCCTCCCACAAAAATTTGCTGTTTATTTTGCGTAAGACTCGATTTTGTGGATTTTTGGTAATGGTAGCCGATGCTTCGCATAAATTTTTGGGTTACCATCTTTTTGACTCATTTCATTTCTGTGCTGCGTTTTTTTGTTTAACTCTGTTGTTGTTGTTGTTGTGGGGATTTTTTAGCTACTCTCATTTTTTTTTTTCTTTGTGTATTTTGGGGTTGCTTCAACTTTCACGCAGGACATTCACTTTTGGAGCTGGTATGTCTGGCATGTTGTTGTTGTGATTGTATATCTTAAGTTGTTGTAGTAATATTAGTTGTTATTATTGTTGTTGTCTGTGTTCTTAATGTTACTGACATAGTCTAGAAAAATTTCATTGCGGTCAATTTTGATGCGGTTACTGCGATAGTATTATAGTCGAGAGCTTGAGGCGGGTTCCTTTTTTGATTTTTTGTCTTTTTTTTTTTTTTTGTATATAAGTATAATTTATTCTGACCTTTTATTGTGGTTGTATAATTTGAATTTTTCTCTAAGCAGTAGCAAGACTTTTCATCAAATTTCTAGCTTAGCAAAAAGCTGCACTATAACAGCTTCATAAATAATTATGGAAAAATAATATTGACCTTGAGCTTAGCTAGGAAATTTTGGAGCCACTTGATGCTTAGTAAAATATTAAAATTGATATTAATAAAAACTTAATTAAACTTTAGATAAATCATAAATAAATTTTTGATTGAAAGTAGAGCAAAAAAAAAAACTATATTATTTTTGGATCCTCCAGCAAGTGTAGTCAAAAGCTTTTTTGCAACGCTATGCATAACATTTTATAATTAATTTATTTAATCAAAAACTTTTTGCAGTTCCCTCCTAAAGCTTACTGCAAGCTCTTACCTCCAGAAGTTCTCAAATTTCGTAACAAAACTTTGACTGCTTTTAGGCGCCGCCCGCAACATCAAACATATCTCAAAATAAAGTTGAAAAGCATCCCTTTTATTTTTTTGCTCAGTCAACTTTTTAATATTTTATTTCACTCACTCTCATAATGTTAAAATTTTGCTTTGTCTTACAATGAAAATAAAAATCTATAAAGCGGACAAAACTTTTTAAGCTTTTCTTTTATTTCGCACCTAAGTATGCAAATATTTTCAAACAAACAAGCTATTTTTTGCAAAAACACTTAAAAGAAAAATAGGAAAAAAAAATTGAAGTCCTTAACAATACCTTCACTCATCCTGATAGCAAGAAAAAAAAACCCGAAAAACATGCTTTATACAATTTGATTGACTTCTTTACTTCTGCTAAAACATCTCATTCATCATGTTTTGCTTAAAAATCTCATTCATCAAAACATGTTGGCGACGGCTTTGTTTGTTGTTGACAGCCAGTTTTTGGCGATAATAAGTTGAAAAATTTTTACAGCTTCTGTTTGTGCTATTTTTCTCAATGATCAAAGCGAAGCCACTAAATCAATCATCAATTGTGGAGCAAACTAATTGGGCACAACAGCTACATATATAGAAAATTGACTGTGACCTTGATTATTAAAGCGACCTCATGACCTTGTTTATGTATTTTTACGTAATCTTCTTATATTGAGTGGAAATTTTTTTGGGCACAAAGATTTCCCAAAAGAAAAGCTATGAATTTCGTTAGAAATGTTTCAAATTGCATACCTAGTGGTAACATTAGAAACTTCTTCCTCAATAAAGGTGTAGAAATATAAAGCTGAATCGATACGACTTCAATCGTGCAAACTCTATTGTAATACTTTTAGTAAAGAGATTATAGTATCAAGTTTCAAAATATTGGCATCTTATATAATTCTGGTTTTAATACTCTTAAATATTGTTTTCACTTTAAAATTAGAACCGCGAAAATGTTTTTATATCTAAAAAAAATATATTTCTTCAAAAATCTTCAAGTCTAACTCAAGCTCTAGCTCAGTGGAAAAAATTTTTATTATTTTTAATCATTAAAAAAATTTCTAACCCCTATGACCTTTCGTAATCTTGACCATTTTAAAAAAAACTCGCTGTCATGACTTTATAAAACATCTCTTTTTACCTAGATATGTCATATACTACAGGAGTTATTGTGTTTTATAGTTTTGCTTTGTAAAAAATTGTGATGGTTTTCAAAAATGTGAATTTCAAAAGCAAAATTTTCAACTCTAACTCTACCCATACCTCAGAGAATGCAATTTTAGCAGAATTTTTCTATTATTTATTGGAAAAAAAATTTTTACACTCTTATGACCTTGAATAACCTTGACATTTTTATGAAACCTTTTTTGCATAGCTCCATAAAACATCTTCTCTGATCTAAATATCTCATAAACTACGCAAGTTATTGTGATTTATAGTTTTGCTTTGCACAAAATTGTGACGGTTTTCGAAAATTTATATGACAAAATCAAATTATATTAAAATTTACTTATCCAAATCTATGCATACCCCAAAGAATACAATTTCAAAAGAGTTTTATTATTATTTATTGACAAAAGAATATATTGCAATCTTATGACCTTGCATAACCTTGATATTTTTATGAAAAGTCTGTGTCATAACTTTATAAAATATCTCGTTTGATTTTGATATCATATATACTTCAGCAGTTATTGTGATTTATAGGTTTGCTTTCTTAAAAGTTGTGCCGGTTTTCTAAAATTTTGATCAAATTTAACTAAAAATTGCAAGTCCTACTTTTCGTGTATCCAAAAAGCTTCAATTTAAAAAGAATTCCCTTATCATATATTGAGCAAAAAAAAAATTGACACTCTAATGACCTTGAATAACCTTGACCTTTTTGAAAATCCTCTGTGTTATGACTTTATAAAAAACCAATTTTAATCTTGATATTGCATATACAACAGAAGTTATTGTGATTTATAGTTTTGTTTTGCAATAAATTGTGAAATTTCTCAAACATATAAATTTCAAAATCAAATTAAATCAAAATTTTCCATGCATACTCCAAATATTGCAAGCAATTTTAAAAGAATTATTTTATTATTTATCAAAAAAAAAATCACATTCTTATGACCTTGAATAACCTTGACATTTTTAAGAAACATCTATGTCATAGCTTTTAAAAATATCCTTTTTGATTTTGATAGCACATCTACTACAGAAGTTATTGTGATTTATAGTTTTGCTTTCTTAAAAATTGTGACCGTTTTCAAAAATTCAAGTGTAAAATCAAATTTAATCAAAACTAACAAATTCAATTCTATGCATACCCCTCATTAAATTAAATTTTTTAAATAATTCCCTTATTATTTATAAAGAAAAACACTTGCACATACTAATGACCTTGAATAACCTTGACATTTTTAAGAAACCTCTGAGTCGTAAATTTATAAAAAAACAACTTTTACCTTGATATTGCGTAAGCTACAGAAATTTTTATGTTTTATGTATAAGCTTAAGAACAAAAATACATTGTTTTTTTGAAGCAGTGCTGAAATTCAATAATATGCGACAACTGTTAATAAAAATATCAACTTTTTTAAAAATGGTTGAGCAACCACTGTTGGTTCAGTTGATTTGGACTGACTCTTTAGTTACCATAAATCTATTGTAGCTTTTTTGAAATTTAATGAAATGATTGAAATAAAATTGCTTTGATACAATAATTTATTTTTCACTTCAAAAACGTTTTCACTTCAAAAACAAAATAAATCAAAATAACTTCATATTAGATGAAAAAACTAGCTCAACTGTTTTTTCTACTAAAAGATTGCGAGCAAGGCTTTGAGAAAAAGGTCGAGGTAACTGAGAATGAAATAAGTTTTGTAGTACTATCGAGCTATAAGCAATAATATATTTGAAAGGAAAGATTTCTCCACCAGATTTTGTACTATAAAAAAAAAATCACACATCAAACGAGTTTCATCATAAGAACTAATTCAACTATTTTTGAAATGAAATTTTTTGTTAAAATCAGATAAATTTTACGTCATTTTTATAATTCATGTGTTAAAAAACAGAGCTCTGAGATAATTTTTTTAAATAATGTAAAATTTTTTTGATGCTCAGAAAACACAAAGCATTGCAACGGTCGTGGCTGAGCCACGTTAGCTTGTGTGTTACATTCTATTCCTATGAATTGGAAGTACCCGATTTCGAATCGTAGGTGACGCAGAAAGTGTTTGCAATAGTAATTAGTTTTGGTATGCGCGACAAGTTCTAATTTAAGAATTAACACCTACATTATACTCATTATAATGAACTGTAACGAAAATTTGCAAAATAAATAAATCTCCATAAATATTAATATACATATGTATATAAAAAAAAGTACTACGCAAAAGCTAAAAAAGTCAATTAAAAAAAAAAATAATAAACTGAAAAAAAAGTTCATAAAACTGCGCTACACTTAAAATAAAATTAATGCCAAATAAAATTAAAAAATAAATATTAAACTTGTTTTTAAGCTACTTTTAACATTTCCCTTTCCGGTTATTCTTGTTTTTGAAGCTTTGTGCTGCTGCTGCTGCTGCTGTTGTTGTTTATTAACAATCGAATATTTATGTGTAAACCAAAAATCGAAGAATTAATTTCAATGACTAACGACAAGTTTGAAGCGCGGTCGCAGGAGGTCTGACCAAGCAGGCAGTTGAATGACTTTTGCGATTCAGCGATTTGCATGCGTGAGCTGCAGACATTTGTTAAAAATACTGCGCCATGTTCATGTTGTTGTGATTGTTGTTGTTGTTATCTTTTTAGACCGCCTTTAAAAGCATTTGTTCATGCTTTTAATAATATTTGACAAATACAAACACACACAGATACACAAAGTTAGTTACACAAATTTTTTTGTAGATATTGCTTTTAGCTATGCATAACTTTGTGGCGACCTTGAATGTGCCCCCAAAATCGCACTCGAGTGCATGCGTTTTTGACAAATTTTTAGCCATTAGTCACCGGTTTTATAACGAATTTTTCTTGTTGTTGTTGTTGTTGTTGTTGTTGCTTTACATTTACTTGCAGAAGAAAAATGGCTTAGCTGTCAACTCAGGTCATTACCAGGGCCATAATGATAAAATGACTATAACAACAACAACAACAACACTAACAATAACAACAACAAATTATATTATTACTAAAGCCACAAAAATCTGAAATATTTTTAACAACAACAATAACAACAACAAAAATGTCGGCACTTGTACATAAAATTAAGGCAATAAATTATAAACTCAACTGAATGGTTTTTTTTTTTTTTTTTTTTTTTTTTTTGTCCAGCGTCACAGCTCGTTTGTCATGTGATGCATATCCAGCAAAAACTAAGAATTATTTAGCAGTTAAAAGAATTTAAGCTTTAATGAAATATCTTGC
Organism: Coremacera marginata; assembly: GCA_914767935.1. NCBI lineage: Eukaryota > Metazoa > Arthropoda > Insecta > Diptera > Sciomyzidae > Coremacera > Coremacera marginata. Next base: position 18,448,908 of record OU612044.1, read on the forward strand.
CACCGCTCTAAAGCAGTTGATTAGCTGAACAAAATTAAAGGCATTTTTTCAAGTGACGTTAACTAAAGCAGAAAAAGCGACAAATTTCGATATTTCTACGGATTTTTTTTTAAGGCTAATGAAATTGTGTCCTCTCAATATCAAAATATTTAAACACTAGACGCTAATCTTAGCCAAAAATATAGAAATAAAATGATTATTATAGTTTTCTGTATGGAAAACAAACCTTATACCTAATTTCGATATTAAACTAGTTCATATAAAGAATATAGCCTTGACCTTTTTCCAAAATCTCTTTGTCATAGCTTAGACAAAAAGCCACATTGAGCTTGATATCTCAACTAGTTTAAAAGTTATTGTGATTTTGTTTCTATTACTACTGACCATTTTACAAAATATTTAAAAAAAAAAATATTTTACATAAATTTTTAATAATCCCGAAATATATTCGATAAGTAGATGCTGAAATGGTTGTGATTAGGTTTGTTGCTGTAAAATGCGTTCTTATAGTTTTTAAAAATTAAAAAAAAACTTTAGAATAATTAATTCACTGCTAGTTATAAAATATTTAACAAAAAAAAGTTGTGTTTGTTATGCTTAAGTTCGATTTCTTTAATAATTTTCGCGAAAAATATTTGTTGCATACGTCTAAGAACCACGCTTTGAGCTTGTTAACTCATCTAGTCCTGAGTTATTACGATTTCCGTATACAGAGTTTCTTAAAAAATTTTTTACTTTATTTAACCTCGACCTTTTCCCAAAACCTCCCAGTGAGAGCTTTGTAAATATGCCACTTTAAGCATGATATCTCACCTAGTTTCAAAGTTATTATGGTTTTATTTTTATAACAAATGATCGTTTTACAAAATGTTTAAGTAATTATATCCCGAGAAATATTTGCGATGAAGATTCTGAAATTTTGCCAATGTTTTTTGATTATTATTAAAAAATATAAAACAAATTTCCTAAAATTCTGAGAAATTCTCAAAACGCTGTAAAACAAATTCTTATATTTTGTAAAATTCAAAAACATAGCTTCAGAATAATAACATAACATAAAACGTTGTGTTTTGTATGTTAAATTTCGATTTCAGCTTTCAATGTTTTTTTTTAAATTGTCGACCTTGATTCAACTTTGACCTTTCCGCGAAAAACTTTTGTGATATATGTCTAAAAAAACCTACTATGAGCTTGTTAGCTTATCTAGTCCTGAGTAATTGTGCATTTCCATCAACAAAATTATTTAAAAATTTTTGAACTGCATTGAACCTTGACCTTTTTCCAAAATATCTCTGTCAGATCTTTAAAAAAGTTACACTTTTAGCTTGATATCTCAACTAGTTTCAAAGTTATTGTAGTTTTGTTCTTATAATATATGGTAGTTTTACAAAATGTTTAAGTAATCATATCCCGAGAAATATTTGCGATGAAGATTCTGAAATTTTGCCAATGTCTTTTGATTATTATTAAAAAATATGAAACAAATTTTTTAAAATTCTGAAAAATTCTCAAAATGCTGTAAAATAAATTCTTATATTTTGTAAAATTCAAAAAACATAACTTTAAATAATAAATTCATAGCTTAGTTATAAAAATTTAACATAAAAAGTTTAGTTTTGTATGTTATTGTTCGATTGCAGTTTTCTATTTTGTCAAAATTGTCAACCTTGATTCATTCTTAACCTTTTCCACACAAAAATTTTTGTGATTTCTGTCTAAAAAAACCTACTTTAAGCTTGTTTGCTTATCTAGTCCTGAGTAATTGTGATTTTTAACAACAAAATTTTTTAAACATTTTTGTACCTCATTGAACCTTGACCTTTTCCCAAAACTTCTCTATCAGAGCTTTGTAAAAACGGCCTTTTGAGTCTGATATCTCAACTAGTTTCAAAGTTATTGCGATTTTGTTTTTATCACTTATGATGTGTAAAAAAAGAAACTTTAAATCATAACTCGAGAAATAATTTAAGGAGAGCTCTGAAATTTTGTTAATATTTAAAGAATATTATAACAAAAACGTATACAAAATTTCAGGCATTCCCAAAAGTGATGTGACTGTAATTTTTTTCGATTTTTCAACTATGTTTAGATAGTCAAGAAAGTCGTTTAAACAAAAATTTTGCAAAACACAATAATTTTAAGGTTTATGATCAGATATAAGTATAAAATTTATGATTTTAGATTAAAGCAGATTAATATTATATATGCTATAATATCTCTTAATAATTAAAATTGTAACCTTCAATACTGAGAAAGCTTAAAGCTTATAATTTATGATATTTGTGTGTCTGGAACAACAGTATCTATATTAACTTATTTTAGATAAAATCAGCCCAAAATGTATCGTTTCGAAGTTCAAAAAATGATTTTATATGACAACTGTTTAGTTATGTTTATTTAAATTTGACCTTTTTTGATTTGAAATGTTTTTTTTTTTTTTAAATTTGATTTTCTAAGATCAGTGTTAAACGCCGATGTTTCTTGAGTTTTGAGATTCAATGATAATTAGATAGAAACGCAATGAAAATTAGTTTTTTTTTTTAAATTAAAAATAATCTGAAAATTGATTATTTTGTTATTGTGTTAAATTGATTGCATGTCAAAACGATATTAAAAATAGATGCATTAAGCAAATGCAAATGATCGCCTGCGACAATTAAATGTGAGAATGAGCGCAATATATCGCTTGGCATGCTTGGAGAAAGTGCCAAGAAACCACAATTTTATGGATCATATTCAAAAGTTGACTGTTAACAGACAAGTTAAACAATATTTTTTTTTTTTTTTTTTTTTGTTTTTATATATAAATATTTTCCTTTTCAATTTCAATCAAAACGTAAACAGCGTTTAATAGCAATAATAAAAGAAAAAATATAACTCAACAATAACAAAAACAAAAAATCAATTTACTTGTGGTTAAGGAGAGATACAACAGACATTAAATATAAAAGAGAAATTTATCATGATTGCCAGCATTTTCCAAAACAACTTTTTTTCAAGCCTGAACTGAAACTGTTGCGGCGGCGCAGTAACAAGATTATTATTATTATTCGCGCTGTATTTCGCTTTTCTTTCTCGACTTTTCTTGCTTGTTACTTTTTGGCGCAGCCAATGCAATGCAATGAAATTGAAAACTTGCACATTCACTCCAAGCAGCATTGCATTTTCTGGGTTAGAAAAATGTAGAGAAGGGGGGGAGGGGAAGCAAGAATTTCGCACTTTTATGACTTGTTGGGTTATTTTTGCACCACTTGCAATTTAATTGTTATTTATGGCAGTTTTTTCTTTTAATGCTTTTATGGTCGCTTATTTACTCATTTACGCGCCATAAAAGTGTATGAAATGCGAAAAACTTTGTGCAGTGAGAATGATGCGAAAACAAAGTGCTTAAATAAGTAACAAAACGACTTAAAAAAACTTGTTTTGGCTGGTTTTTGAGTTTTTTTTTTCTTTTTTTTATTATTCTGCATTTTTTCCTCACGAGAGCTTTCTGTGCTATGCTCACACGATATACTACACGATATGCACTGATTTATTTTAGTCCTAAGTTTATTGCGTAGCTTTCAGTTTTTAGTGTTTTTTTTTTTCTTATTTTTTTTTGTTATGGTAGCGTTTTTACAGCAGTGTGAAAAAAGGCATCTTAAGAATTGCAAAAAAAAACTATGCAAGTTTTTGCGGAAAACTTGTTCTGGCTGTTGAGTTTTGAAATTACTTGAGTATTCTTGTGTCCATGCCTGAAGAAGCGTTTTTATTGCGCTTTTATTACCGTGACTTTTTTATATCTCTGTTGCTGCTTAAGAGTATTTTTATAATTTGTTGTAGTCATTTTGTTGTTGCTGTTGTTTTTGTTATTACTCTAGACTAAAACTTTATGAAACACTTCTTATATATGCGCAGAATTATTATTGCTATTTATTTTACTATGCGTTCTTTTCAAATTTGTCGTAAAAAATGTTAAAATCACAAATTTGCTGTCAATTTTAAAAATATTTTATGTTGCTCAGACGATTAGGTATACAGTGATGGGCACTGAAATCCGTACAGGTAGTAAATTTTGAGTGAAATTCTTCTATAAGTAAAATTTTATATTGTTTTATATGTATAATGTAAAAATATAAAACTTTCTGTCATTTTAAACAATATTTTTGCCGCTGAAAAGATTAGAAATAAATTTAGTTTGGCAGACAGCGAAATCCGAACAGATAAAAAAATCTTGATCTTCTTATACAAAAAAGTGCACTTTTCTTCTTAGATTTTGCTATTTTGTGACACTATTAAAGAAGTGATTCAAAGTTAAATATTCGTTTTATTCACCATGTTACTGATATTTTGACACATATTTTATCATTGAACGATGAATATAAAAGGCTGTAGGTATACCCTCAAAAGTAAACTAAAACGTTGCATGTGCTGTAAAACGTTTATGCAGGTACTGAAGCATTTAATGCATGATTTTTCTTACACAAAAATATATATTACAAAAATTTTTTTCTGGCACTATTATAGAAGTGATAAAATTCAAAATTAAATATTTGCTTCATTCGGCATGTAACTGATATTTTGACACATATTTTATCTTTGTATGATGAATATAAAATACTGTAGTTATATCCCTTCAAAGTGACTACTAGCTTCAAAGTGACTAGCTACTTAAGTATTTTATGCATAATTTTTCTTATGCCAAAATGTTAATTTTTCTTCTTATATTTTACTATTTTGTTACTTTACTATAGAATTGAGAAAATCGAAAGTTAATTATTCGTTTTATTTGCCATGTAACTGATATTTCGACAAGTATTTTATAATTGTACGATGAATATAAAAGACTGTATTTATATCCCTAAAAGTGAACAAAAATGTTGCATGATAATCAATATCTTATCTTTACTTAAAGATTGCTGAGTGACCTGAGCAGGATGAATATCAAAAAGTGCGTCACGTTTGAAATAAAATCATTATCAAAATAAGTTTTTCCTGATCCCTAGATAAATTTCCACTCAGGTGCTTGAAAGAGCCTTGAAAATTGCATTTTTTTGTATAATTTCTTATATAAAGCTTTATTCAAGAATAAATTTTTTGGGAAGTATCCAAAAAGATTTTTACTCAAGTATATTAAATACACAAAAAAAAAACTCTCCATCATAAAAAAACTTGTCATCACACGTATTTTATTTCATTAGAAAAAAAAAAAATTAAAAGAAACTTGTCCGTGTACGGCGTCAAACCACGGAACTCTTGACTGATAATCTGTTTGCTTAGAGTGCAGAACTATCGCAGCAATTATGACCGGCAAATTAAGTGCTAATATGGAATGATTTCTCTTGAGGCTTTCATAAAGTTTTAATCAAGGAAATTCATAGAAAAGAGTAATAAAATTTCAACGTTATTCAAGCAAATTCCTGATTAGATGAGCTGTTGCAAATACAAGAGTTCCGAGCTCAATTCATGCCGGGGTGTTCATGGTGTAAATATACACAAACTTTTAAAATGTACAAAATTTCTGTTCTAAAATAAAGAATAAAAAAAAAAAATAAATAAATGCAGAAATATACGTAATAATAATTAAAATAATTTTAATTTTTTTTTCCTATTTTTCGAGTTCCTGTACATATAAGCCCTGGATAAAAGCCTTGTATAAAACTTTATTCACGATTTTTTATAAAACGTATAAAACATAACGTATATAACATAAGTTCTTGAATAAAGCAATTCACGCTTTATTTCCTTTTTCTAGACTTTTTATAAAACTTATTTCAAGGATTATTTAAGGAAGTTTAAATTCTCCTGCCTACAATAATTCCTTATATAAAGCTTGAATCAAGGCTGATTTAGGTGAAATTGTTACCTGTGTAGAAATCAGTCATACAATTTTTTTCAAAATTACATATTTCTCAATCTCTCTTTTACTAAAATCTAACCATTCTAAATTCTAAAAATTAAATTTGTGAAAATATTTTTATATAGCTTAATGCGTATACTTCTATTCAATAAAAGCAGCACTATGTAAAATATTATAAAATACCACAAAAGTAAATATAATATTATTAATAATAATATATTACAATATTATAAATAATAATATCAGATACAAATCGTACGGTTAAATATTGAGTTATTAAGATTTTTCAATCGGTTAGATATTGAGATTGTTATTGAGATTCTGATTTGTTAAAAACTGCCGTGGCAAAAATTCTATTCATTTGCATATAAAAGGAACAAATCTTACAGTTAGATATTGAGGTATTGAGATTCTTCTTTCGGTACATTGATGTTGAAATATTGAGATTCTTCTTTAAAAAACTTCTGTGACCAAAAGTCTTATCGCATCACAATGTTGTATATCATTGGAAGGTGCTTAAATTACCTATTTATTGGTATATAAAAGATAGAAATCGTATATATAGATATTGAGATATTGAGGTTCTCCTTTGGGTTAGATATTGAGATTTGAGATTCTTCTTTAAAAAACTCCTGCGGCCAAAATCCTTGCCACACTGCAATGTCGTGTATCATTGAAAAGGTGCTTTAATTACCTATTTATTGCTATACAAAAGATACAAATCGTATGGTGAGAAATTGAGATATTAAGGTATTTCTTTCGTTTAGATATTGAGATTCTTCTTTCAAAAATCTCCTGTGACCAAAATTCTTACCGAACCACAATGTGGCATATCATTGAAAAGGTTATTTTATTACCTTTTTATTGGTATATAAAAGATACAAATCATATGGTTAGATATTATGATATTGAGATTCTTCTTTAAAAAAACTCCTCTGACCAAAATCCTTACCGCACCGCAATGTTGTATATCTTTAAAAAGGTGGTTCAAATACCTATTCATGGGCATATAAAAGATACAAATCGTACAGGTCGATATTGAGATATTGAGATTCTGTTTTCGGTTCGATGTGGAAATATTGAGATGTTTCTTTAAAAAAAAAAATACTGTGACCAAAATTCTTACCGCACCACAATGTTGTATATCATTAGAAAGGTGTTTTAATTACCTGTTTATTGGTATACAAAAGATACAAATCGTATATTTAGATATTAAGATATTGATGTTCTTCTTTCGATTCGATATTGAGATATTGAAATTATTCTTTAAAAACTCCGGGCAAAATAGGGTATCCTCGAAAAAGTGCTTTAATAACCTATATTTTGGTATATAAAATATACAAATTGTATGGTAAGATATTGAGATATTCAGATACTTCTTTCGGTTAGAAATTGAGATTTTAAAATTCTTCTTTCAAAAATCTCCTGTGATCAAAATTCTTACCGCAACACAATGTCAGATATCATTTGAAAGGTGCTTTAATGGCCTATTTATTGGTAAATAAAAGATACAAATCATATGGTTAGATATTGAGATATTGAGGTTCTTCTTTCAGTTACATATTGAGATTCTTCTTTAAAAACTTCGGTGGTCAAAATCCTTACCGCACAACAATAAGTCGTGTATTATTACATATACATATTACTTATACATTGACGTATAAAAGATACAAATCCTACGGTTAGATATTGAGATATTCAGAATCTTCTTTCGGTTAAATACTGAGATCATTCTCTAAAAAACTGCTGCGGCAAAAATCCTTACCGTACCATAATGTGGTATGTCATTAGAAAGATGCTTTAATGTCCTTTTTATTGGTATATAAAAGATACAAATCGCATGGTAAGATAATGAGATATTGCGATTCTTATTTCATATCAGCGTGTTGATGATTGTGGGAAATAAAGTTCTATTGATCAAACTTAAAATCCAATATAAAGGAAAAATCTAACAAAAAATACTACAAGATTGAGTCGTAGATGCTTTGCATTCATTCTTATATCCAACTGAAACTCGAGTTTTTAAAGTTTATTCCTACAAATTTTACTTAATTCAATCATGGCTCTTTCTATATTGAACATATTCCATATTTATTCCCTTAACTTTGATTGTGTGGAAGCCTTTGTTTAATTGTATGACCTAGTTTATTTTCTATGCTATTCAAAATCATTCATTTTATCACATTATGACCTATTTTCATTGCTTGACGCGCAATACCGGGTATATAATCGTTGATCTCATCTGTTGATCCTGTCGACAAAAAAAAAAAAAACAAAAACTAACACAATATTTAAGTGTTTGATTATTACCCAGTGGCCTGAATTTGGTGTTTATGAATGGGTTGGTATTGAACGTGCTTGTTGACATTTTTTAGGGTTCGCTGTATTTTTAGCTCTTGCTCGGTGTGCCTGCCTTTCCAGTATAGCTCAATTTGCCTCTCATTCTCGCCAACACTATACTATGCATACCTTTACCATACATACCACAACTTCAACTTCAACTTGGACTCTAAATAGCGTTTATTTTCTTTTATTAATTTTTGGTTTGTTGTTTTGTTGTCGCTTTCTGTTTACCGGTTTTTTTTTTTTTTGTGCGTTCATTGTTCGCTACTTTTTCTTTTCTCTTTGAATTACTTCGAAAAATCATACCTTTATACTGTAAAAGTGTAAGGCAATAAGACACAGGCGTGTATAACTGTTTTTTAGGTTTTACAACAACAATATGAGAGACACACGTGTGCCTGTTGATGTGTAAAAATAAGGTCAAATGACGTTTGTGTGGAACTTTTCGTTTTTGAATAATATCAATGACTGCTGGTTTTTATTTTTCATTTCTTTTTTATCTGTTTTGTTTCGCCTTTGTTCCAGAAATTTGGCACATATTCAGGTCTTTTTTTTCGGAAGAAATTATATTGATATTTTTTTTTTATTATTAACGATTTTGCGCATTTAACGTACTAGTGTTAATTATTGAATTTTACAGTGGCAACTTTTACAAGAAACAGTCATCGATTGCGATTTTGAGAATGACCTGAATTGTCTTAAATATTGGAAAACGGTTATTCATCATTTTTTTTTTTATCATTTCTTTGAATATTATGGTAGGTTTTTCTATTATTCTAAATATTTTTTTGTTATGTTTTAAGTTCTTTCTTTATTAAAACGTGTACTTCAGTTATTCATATGTTATAGTGTTAAAGTGTATTTTTCCTCTCATTTTGAATTGTGTTAATTTGCTATGACAAAATCGTGGTGTAAAATACACCACTAAGTGCTACCTCATTCTTAACTCTACCCCATAAATTTGCTTGTACATCTTGACTCTACTTTTCTGCCAAAAAATATCTAAACAGCTTTCTTTCCCAAAGCTCAACATCTCCTCCCCTCCTCACCAATATTCCTAACTAAAGAAACCTTGATATAACCTTTATGAACCTTTTTGTAACCACAGGCCATTAATTTTTATTTCACTCCACCCACAATCTAGTGTAAAAAAAAGAACAAACTGTAATTATGTGGTGAGCTTGTATTTTCATATAGACCAAATTTACCTAACCTAGCCTTAACCATATTTTAGCAATTTAGGCCGCTTGCCTGTCAGGCTGACCATTGGGGGCAACACTTTTAGCGCCCCACACAGGCGTATCGATTTTTTTCTACGTTGATTCCTTAACATTTTTTTTTTGTTTTTTATAAAAATAAAAACCATTAAACTAAGCTGTCATAAAAGCGTTTTAAAAATAGCAATAACAAGAAAGAACAAAAAAAAACGTTAATGAGGCAATGTTGCGCGGAATGGTCATTCAACTGAATTTTGTTTCAAAACTAGTTACTTGTTCATGTTTTGTAAAATTAATATTGATTAACACGAGTAACAGGTCGTCGAAAGAAGTTTATGTTTAATTTGCTTAAGAATTGATATTTTGCTTAAAAATCTTGCTATTTTTATAGTTAGATGCTTTACTCAAGGTCATGCTTATCTTGTTTATAAATAGCATAGAGCTTTGCATAATGAACTCTAACTCATATTTTTCGTTAGATTTTAATGTATTGTTTTTGCTTAATTAAAATAGAGATTCTATAGTTTTTATCTAGAATCTATAGTAAAGTAGATATCTATCTATAGTATAGATATACAAATTGAATAACGAGTGGTGTATATCTTGAAGATATTAAAAAGATCTCATAAGTCAGTTTTAAAAATAAACTCTGTAGAATGATTTCATCTATAACTCTTGAGCTTGAATTTTTGAAATTTTATTGAGCTTTAATTGAGTTTTTATTTCATATTATTTTATAAAATAGCGCTATTTTGGTTTTAACATTTAACAAACACAGTTACGAAAAGATTTGTCTGCTTAAAATCATAATTCCATGCTTCTGGACACTCTCTACCAAAAAACTTAGGCTTAAAACAAACATGGATAACGCAGCGCTGCATTGCGCTATTGAGTTAAAGCTGCGTTAAATGCGTTACTGCGCTGATACACTAGTTTTATTAAAAGTAACACACTAGCGCAGTAAATGCATAAAATTTCATGCTAGTTCTTCTTTTTTTGTTAATTCGAGCTAGTTCGATTTTTAAAAGCAAATAAACTTGACTATAACTACAAACTTCCACCTTTATTTGCAGACCAGAAACGTGTTGTATCAATCTTGAGCGAAATAGAGTTTGGCATGCTTCAAGATTATGTGTGTTAATTTATAGTGTATACTGAGCCCTGCGCTTTTTTCAGTTACGTTTCGTATATATGCCTTATTGAGTAAGCTGTTTGTGATGAATTTTTGACAAATATTCCTTTTTTATAATAACCTTCTCTAGATGAAAAACAAAGATGGAGAAACTAAAGGACTTTGATTTAATTTCTTATATTTTTTTAATTGATATTAAACTGCGCTTACTTCACTACAATACACAAAGTGCTAACAAACTCACCACACTTAAATATGTACCTTATAACTCGAAGCGCTATTTATGTAACCCATAATTTCACTGCGCTAAATGAAGTCCTTTTGATACAGGCGTCAAAGGAATCAAAGGATTTCAAATGCGTCATGACGCAAATGCGTTAACGCATTTCGATAATGCTGTAAACTGCACTTGAGTTGGTGTATCAGTTCTATCTCGACGCACTCGATGCACTATTCTAGTTTAGTTTGATTAGTGTATCAATGAGTTAACTCAATTACGTTATGACGTAGTTTGAAATGCTATGATTCCTGTATCAACAGAAATTTATTTAGCGTTATCAGTTTTTTTAATTGGATAATGAGTTATGAGGTAAATTTTTTGACTACGGTAGGTTAGGTGGCGCATTAAATTATGTGTGGTAATGGTAGCGCAGTTTAGTCTCAATTAAAATAAATACAACAAATTAAATCAATAACTGGTAGCAATATATTTCATCAAAAGTAGGTTATAATAAAAAAAGAATATTGGTCATAAATTCATTAAAAATAGCTAAATTAATAAGAAATCAATACGAAGCATGTCTAAATAGAGCGCAGAGCTAAATGTTCTCCAAAAATTAACAAACCGGAATTTTAAGCATGCAGTCTAGTTGTATATCGTTCAAGGTTCATATAGCAATCAAATAGATACAGACACGTTTCTGGACTGCAAAAGAAGTTAGAAGTTTCAAGTTGAATATAAATTTGCTTGCAGTTTTGAAATCGAAAACATGCCTATTAGCAAACAAAGAAAAACGAGCAAGAAACTGTTTGTATAAATGCTATTTGTTGATCAGCGCAATAACTCAATGAAGCACTATAACTCAATAACGCAACACAGCGCCACATTGCATATGTAAACAACTCTTGCACATGTGCTCTTGGAATTGAAAACGTTCAAATAAACAAAGGAAGAAGAACAAGCACAAAACTATTTGTATAACTGCGCTAGTGCGATACATTTATTGAAACGAGTTTATCAGCGCAATAACATAGTTAAGTGCTTCAACTCAATAACGAAAAACCAGCGTTACTCATGTCTACATCAATTACATGAAAATATTTAGAACGGCTTTGTCAAACAAAGTAGCAAAAGTTTGCAGATCTTCTTTTCCTCATCATTCTTTTCATCCTATAATATTGAAATACATTTTTTTATACGTGAAAAATTGAAATATCACTGTGATTATTGAAACTTTATTTTTTTTAAAGCTTTTGCCAGCGATCGAAAATAAATATAACGATATTTTAGTGTACCGTAAATAACATGACTTTTCATTCTGTAGTGTACACGAACGTAAACACATACACTACACTATGATAGCATACAAAATTATCACAAACGTTATCATTCTGTATTTGACTGAAAAGCATTCAGTACTGTTTAAAATGTTTGCGTAGTAGGACTCAACACAAACGGCATACGGTAGCTCTTAGCGTACGTCACGCTCTATGAGCCGGTTAATCATCGATAAATTATAGTTCTCGATAATTTGAAATAGTTAAAACGATTAAATTTTTGATGAAATGTTAATCCTTATAAACTAGTTTTAGGACTAGACCTTCAGGAGTAGTTCTAGGACTAATCCTTTAGGACTAACTGCAGTACTAGTTCTTCAAGACTTTCAGTACTAGTCTTTCGGATTACTACTAGGCCTTTAGTACAGCTTGCAGTACTACTTTCAGTACTACTGCCCGTACTACTTTCAGTACTACTACCAGTACTAATTCCAGTACTACTACCAGTACTACTGCCAGTACTACTTCCTGTACTAGTTCCAGTACTACTGCCAGTACTACTTCCAGTACTACTGCCAGTACTACTTCCAGTACTACTTCCAGTACTACTAACTGTACTATTTCCAGTACTACTTCCATTACTACTTCCATTACTAGTCCTTCCAGTACTAGCCCTTCAGAGATAGCTAAATTTAAGTACTAAACTTGTTTAGCTAAACAAGTTAGCTAAGCTTTCAAGGTCAAATTGAGGTCAACTTTGGCTTTTTAAATTAAAACACCTATTCCTTATTGAAGTTATCGAAAAAAAATTTTTAGGCAGAGATGATAATACGAGTATTTTTGAGAAATATAACTAATTAGTACTAAGCAATAAAATTTTTGAGAAATCTTATAAACTAGTTTCTGCAAGTCCTTCTGAAATAGTTCCAGTATTAGTCCGTCAGATGTAGTTCTAGGACTAGTCCTTTAGGATTAAATTTTAACTCTTATAAACTAGTTTCAGTACTAGTACCTCAGGAATAGCTCCATTACTAGTCCGAAAGAAGTAGTTCCAGGACCAGTTCTTCAGGACTAGTTCAGGACTAGCCCAGTATTAATTCAGGACGAGTTCAGAGCCTTTAAGTGAACTTTTATTTTTAAATGAAACCCCCTATATTTTATTGCAGTAATCTTTCAGACAAAAACGATGCATTTTTCGAGAATTAAAGAACGTGAATTGCTCGATAATTAAACGATTAAAACGATAACAGTTTTAGCTCTTACAAACCGCTACACATGCGGTTAGTATAGCTTACGCTACGGAATGATAATGTTTGTACTCATTTTTGTGCTATCGTTCAAATACGCAAACGTCAAAAGCTACAGAATAATAATCTGTATTATATAATAATAATATAAATAATAACTTATATCGCTCTACAACGCTATACACACTATCTACGCTACAGAACGTACACTATCTTTTTTTCGTTGAGAATTGTTACACAAAATACTAATGAAGCTCTCTAGTAAACAATAATGACGTCACTGTAGCTGTCAAACTTAAGAAATATTTAAAGTGTTATTCACTTTTTTGATGATGATGATAATGATGATGTAACTTTTGTAAATTCTTACCTATAAGCCTTGATCTGGCCTTGATGCTTATTTTAATGAAGCTAATGGTATAATATAGTATTATATCATTAAACTTAAATAAGCTGATTTTTGGACTCTTTCCAATTTTGATGTGTGTAAATCTTCTTTAGAGATAAAACTTTGCTAATTTTTTTAAATTAAAAAAACCGCCTCGGCATCTTTTGATATCTGTTTACAGATCAAATCTATACTATAACAGCTCAATAACTCAAAATTGCGTTCGACAATAATTAAAGGTTTTAATTTTCTTAAATCGCAGAAAATCTTATAAACCGGCCAACTTGGCGGCAACAACAACAACGACAACAACTCGCCCAAACACGTTTAGATGCCGCTGATTTGACTTAACTTGACTTGGCCTAAAGTCAGAACAGTTTGACTGACTGTCTACAACAACAACAACAACAACAACAACAACAACAACAACAACAACAACAACAACAACAACAACAACAACAACAACAACAACAACAACAACAACAACAACAACAACAACAACAACAACAACAACAACAACAACAACAACAACAACAACAACAACAACAACAACAACAAAAACAAAAACAACCATAAAATCCACTACAAAACACATGCTTGCCAACTAGTCTTAACAACGACAACGAAGATGACGATACTGACAACGTTCCATACGATTTAAGCGTATTTCTAGCATTTTAATTTTTTTATTTTTGGTTATTTTTTTTTTTTTGACTCTTTACCTTAACCTGCCCGAATGAAAGCTATTAAAATATAAAATGTGAGATTTTTTTTGTGCGCTTTTTTATAGATAATTATAATATTTTTAGACAAAATCAAAAAAAAAAAACTGTTCAACAAGAACAATAAAACACAATATATGCGCATCTCTGTGGAGTAGAAGTACAACCTGATGTTAAGACAGGTTTTTTTTTCCTGATATTTTTGTGCTTTTGTGGTTGTTGTTGTTGTAGTTAACTTAATGATGGCTGACTGCCTGCCTCATTATTAGAGTCAGCACGGTATGAAGTTAAGCTTTAGAATTTTTATTTTATTTTATATAATTTTTTATATATTTTTTGTACTTTTTTTTTATAAGAGTTGAAGTTCTCAACCTGAGCATCTTCCAAAAGCCACACAATAATAAAACTAAAACACGCAAAATTAAAACAAGTTTGTTTTTTTTTTTCTACACTGACTTTTGTTGGTTGGCATTTAAGTGTATTTTGCTGGTTTGGCAAAATAATTTGTCACTCATGCGAGCTGCTCTCAAGCGTACCTTATTTTATTGTCTTTTTAACTCTAACCCCCCTCTTTGATCTTTAGACTGAGCCCCGTCTAAAACGCCATTTTTAATGTGATCAGATTTGTTTTTTTTTTGGTATTTTAAGTGGTGCCATAAGGTAGACATCATTATTATCGTCATCATCTTCATCATATGGCGCAGCATGAGTTACAAGTTCAGGTTTTTGTCAATGTTAGCAATTATTTTGGTTGATAACTTTGAGTGAATCACTCACCATCACACAACGAGTGGTTGAACTTTAATTTTTTTTTTTTTCATTTGTGCCCATTTGTTTTGTATTTTTTTTTAAATTTCATGAAATCATTCTTGCAGCTATTTGTCTTGACTGGCAAACCTTTGTGGACCTTTGAAAGCAAGTTTTGCTATTTTATTAGATTTGACATAAAGATTTACTACTTAAATTAAAAGCTTTTAGAGCAAATATGTGGTTTCATTAATCGTTACAAGAACTTAACCGCCCCAGGGAGCTTTGTCAACATTAATTAGATTGAGTGCATGTGTGTGAGATTGTTTTCTTGATGACCTATTTAATTGAAATATATATTAGCTGAACGTATATAAATCTCTGCTTAATCAATCACACAGAGCACAGTGAGCCAAAAACGATTTTTGAAACACATTATTTTTTAATAGAATAGCTCAAATTCAAAAATGCTTGAAATTGCAAAAAAAACAATCAAACCAAAAATAAAAGAGCAACAATAATCAACTTAAACGAGTAAGTTCACACAAAAAAAGCCAATGAAATCAATTTAGAGGAGCCTTAAAAGCCTTGTGAAAAATGTTTCGGTATAAGTCTAGACCCTAAACATTTCTTTTAACGAGCTTTACAGAGCTTAATACCTAATTTTTATTTCACGCCCGTATGTTGTTAATTAGAAATTTTGTATATTGTATATTGTATATTGTATATTGTATATTGTATATTGTATATTGTATATTGTATATTGTATATTGTATATTGTATATTGTATATTGTATATTGTATATTGTATATTGTATATTGTATATTGTATATTGTATATTGTATATTGTATATTGTATATTGTATATTGTATATTGTATATTGTATATTGTATATTGTATATTGTATATTGTATATTGTATATTGTATATTGTATATTGTATATTGTATATTGTATATTGTATATTGTATATTGTATATTGTATATTGTATATTGTATATTGTATATTGTATATTGTATATTGTATATTGTATATTGTATATTGTATATTGTATATTGTATATTGTATATTGTATATTGTATATTGTATATTGTATATTGTATATTGTATATTGTATATTGTATATTGTATATTGTATATTGTATATTGTATATTGTATATTGTATATTGTATATTGTATATTGTATATTGTGTGTTGTATATTGTAGATTGTATATTGTATATTGTATCTTGTATCTTGTATCTTGTATCTTGTATCTTGTATCTTGTATCTTGTATCTTGTATCTTGTATCTTGTATCTTGTATCTTGTATCTTGTATCTTGTATCTTGTATCTTGTATCTTGTATCTTGTATCTTGTATCTTGTATCTTGTATCTTGTATCTTGTATCTTGTATCTTGTATCTTGTATCTTGTATCTTGTATCTTGTATCTTGTATCTTGTATCTTGTATCTTGTATCTTGTATCTTGTATCTTGTATCTTGTATCTTGTATCTTGTATCTTGTATCTTGTATCTTGTATCTTGCATCTTGTATCTTGTATCTTGTATCTTGTATCTTGTATCTTGTATCTTGTATCTTGTATCTTGTATCTTGTATCTTGTATCTTGTATCTTGTATCTTGTATCTTGTATCTTGTATCTTGTATCTTGTATCTTGTTTCTTGTATCTTGTATCTTGTATCTTGTATCTTGTATCTTGAATCTTGCATCTTGTATCTTGTATCTTGTATCTTGTATCTTGTATCTTGTATCTTGTATCTTGTATCTTGTATCTTGTATCTTGCATCTTGTATCTTGCATCTTGTATCTTGTATCTTGTATCTTGTATCTTGTATCTTGTATCTTGTATCTTGTATCTTGTATCTTGTATCTTGTATCTTGTATCTTGTATCTTGCATCTTGAATTTGTATCTTGTAATTTGTATCTTGTATTTTGTATTTTGTTTCTTGAATGTTGCGTCTGTAACTCACGCAACGTCTGTAATTCTTGAATCAATGGTGTAACTCACGTCATTGAACACTCTCATCTGCTTATTTATGCCGATGATATGAAAATATACAGAACGATTAATTCTAGAGATAATTCAGATCTACTCCAGTCTGATCTAAAATCCTTTGAAGTTTGGTGTTCTAAAAATAATATGTTTTTAAATCCAGATAAATGCCAAACTATGACCTTTTCGCGAAAAAGGAATAATTATATTTTTGATTATAAGATTAAAGATACTGCCTTGAGTCGTGTAGACACCGTCAAAGACCTAGGTATATGCATTGATAATATTTGTAAAAAAGCATCTTCAATGCTTGGTTTTGTAAAACGCTGGGCCAAAGAATTTAATAGCATGATTACAACTACAACGTTGTATTATGCAATCGTGCGTCCTCACTTAGAGTATGCAAGTCAAGTGTGGTCCCCAAGTTACAATGTGCATGTTGATCGAATAGAAAGAATCCAAAAACGTTTTGTTCAGTTTGCTCTAAGGGGCTTAAGTGGAACTGACATATTAGACCTTCCTCCTTATGCGGATCGTTTAAAACTATTAAAAATGCAGTCTTTAGGTGATCGAAGGAAATCGGCAGATATCGTATATTTACACCAGCTCATAACAGGTGTATTCGATTCTCCAGAACTTCTTTCTCACATAAATTTTAACACTAACCGTAGAAGCAGTAGAAACGCTAACAACTTAATTTATTTGCCATTTAGTAGAACAAATTATATGGCTACTGCTCCTTTAAGTCGCATGAGTTCCTTTGTTAACAATTGTAGCGTTTTTGATGTTAATTTGTCAAAAGGTCAACTCAAAAGTAGATTAAAATTAGTTGTGTAAATAGATCTATGTATACGCATGGTTAGTTGTTACGTCTTGTGTTGTCCCTGAGCCCAACCCATTCAATGGTGGGTAAATTTTTCCCACATTAACTTGTTTGTGGTCACGGGTATCCATAACATTGATATTTTCAATGATTACTGGGTAGTGGCTTTAGATGGGTTAATGCTGAGGAAGTGCGATATAGCTGTAGTAGCTGAACTCTATTGTTATTGCATGTCTGGTATATTGGGTCTTGAATGTTGTAACTTATATCTTATATTTTGTATCTTTTATCTTATATCTATACTATCTTGAATTAAGTAACTTGAATCAAGTGTCTGGTATAAAGTGAATAGTATCTAGTATGAAGTAAATGTCTATAGTGTTTAGTGTCTAGCATAACATTCCTAGTCTCTAGTTTTATATAACTGGTGCTTATTACAAAGTAATAATCGAAGAAATTGCGCTGGAGTCATATACCTACGGAACAAGTAGCATCTCATATCACAATAAAATTTTAAAGTATGTGGTATGGACCATCTTTTATCTCGTATTAAGAATATATTGTATCTAGATCATGGTAATCCGGTTCTAGTATCTTATATATTGGGTAAAATATCAGCTATCTAGTGTTTTCTAATAGATTAGTAACGATTTCAATTATGTACATAGATTCCGTGTCTGGTACCTACGATTGTATCTTCTAGATACTTGATTGAGCATCTTGTATATAATATCTTGTGTGATCGTAGTTTTTTGATAAAATTTGTAAAACCTCGTTAATTTTTTTAATTTTTGCGCCTGTCTTCTTTTCATTGCTATCGAAAAAAGATTAATGTATATGTCGTGTATACCAACCAACCTATAACTTGACACAAAAATTCCATCAAGCGACAAAATTTTGCCCACCACCTGTCTAATGTGTTATGCGAACTAATAAACATCATTAATAGTTAGCCATCTAGCGGATGGCAAAGTAATCATAATTAAAATTAATCACAATTAGTATAAAACATAAGCACATCGAACAACGTTGTATTGTGAAAACATATTTATAGAAGCTTTTCATGCTAGATCATTAGATTAAGATAGCAAACGATCAGCATAGACAATACAGGTTGGTTTTTTTTTTGTTTTTTGTACAAAAGACTACCATATAATGAAAAGTTCTAAAGGAATTATTGACGATTACAAAACAGGTTAATTGTCAGAATAAAAAGAGCAGGTGGAAAAAGAAAAAAAAAATAAAATTAATTAACTAGCATAAATTGTATAGAGACAAATGGGTACATGTTCAATGACAACAAAATGGTGTGGATAAAAAGCTAATAATATATACGTAAAATATTAAACATTTTCTTGCACAACTCGTTAATTTTAAGAAATTCCTTAATGCAATACTGCTGCTAGTGATTCCCATAGAAAACTCCATAGAAGCTTCATAGAAACTAAATATACTTTAACTTAATAAAAAAACATGACTAAATGTATGAAAACCAACAAACAAAGAGCTATATAATAAAATTATAATAAGCAATATAGAATCCAAAAAAAGGAAAAAGAAAAAAATAACAATGAAAAGAGGCCCCCATGAGAATGAAGCACAGCACAACAGGAAGTCCAGCAAGTAAGGCGTTTCATTAAAAACGCCATGGAAGCCAACAGAAACTCAACAATTATTAACATGCGGCTAGAGCTGAGAAAGTATAGTATAGTGTGGTAATGGCCAAGAGTGAGCGGTGATAGGTGAGCTGGAGTTAAGTGAGGTGGAGTTAAGGGAAGTACAGAGCTATAATAGAAGAAACATATAAGGAAAATATTGGGAAAAGCAGCATTTATAAAGAAGCATTTTCACATTAGATCCCGAACATATTAGATTATAGCAATTTTAATGCTAAAGGCTGAAATTACTCAAGTGAGCTGTGGGAGATGTGGCATGTTACAACATGAACTGACATGTGTGTCCGAAGAAAAGTTTTGGGTTTACGTTAACGTAGGAAAGTGTTAACAACAGTGCACAGTAGAGTCAAAATGATAAACTCATGGGCAAAATATAAAATAACTGAGGTTTAAATAGATTTATATAAAATAAATAGATAAAAAGGTTAAAAGTAATGCAAGTAGAGTTAATTTTTTGAACTCTTATTTCTAGTCTCTAATTACTGAGATAAAATATAAAAATTCAATTGACACGCCCCCTTTTATACTCGCCCACTTTTCTAGACTATGGACAGCTTATTATATCAAAGAATATACTATGTGAAAAATTTGATGTCATTTGACGTTGACGTTTGACGCCGAAGAAACGTTGTAGAAGGAGTTCTATTAAAGTTGAAATGCCACGCCCATATTGTCTAATCACGCCCACTTTTGTAGACTACGTACTGCTGTTTATTGCAAAGAATATGTGTGCAAAAATTTGTGAAAGTTGAACAAACGGTGTACAAGGTGTTTGATTAATATTATAGTGCCACGCCCCCTTTATTTTTACGCCATTTTTTCTACAGTAAATACTGCTCATTATACCA
The DNA here is from genome assembly GCA_914767935.1 of Coremacera marginata. Classification (NCBI taxonomy): domain Eukaryota; kingdom Metazoa; phylum Arthropoda; class Insecta; order Diptera; family Sciomyzidae; genus Coremacera; species Coremacera marginata. The sequence goes on from OU612044.1 coordinate 18,469,386, forward strand.
AAAAATACATGTGCAATTTTGGTTGAAGTGGTGTAAACGATGTAGGAGTAGTTCGGATACATGTCGGACAAGGTGACATACAGCTTTATAAATTAGATTATTATTTGAGATTATATGTCTTTGTTTTTTTTTTCTACTTGGATCGGAAAAAATTAAATATATGCATTATGTGCATTGATTAAACAAGTTTTTGCTTTGAAAAAATGTTTTTCAACGCAGGCAATTTGCACTAGTTTTTTGATTTGTTTATGGTTTTTTTTTTTTTTGTTTTGTTTTTTTCCATGTTTTGTTTTGAAAAAAAAATACCTTTTTAACTAAAGGGGAATTTTTAACAAAACTTTTATACTAACAATTAGTAGAGAAAGGAGAAAGAGAGAGAGAGAATGCTTTGAAAAAGTTCAGCGACTCGTGACGATGATTTCACCTGAATTATTGGGACTACCTTGAAAAATAACATTTCAAATAACAATCATAAAGAAACATAACAAAAATAAAATGAAAACATCGAAACTGCAACTAAAACCAGAAACGATAAAAATAGCTGATAAGCAAAACATGAAACTGCATCCAATCAGCACAATTAACGATGCAGGGAAATTTATAGTTATTAAACTATCAGATCATACTTCCAGATTTAAGTAGAAAAACAAAGAGAGGCGGTATATAAATGTAAAATTTCTGAAAATATTTAATGACATTTTAAATTTGCTTACTTTAAGTTTTTATTTGCTATAGTAGTGTGTCAACTTTCATTGCAGTGCTTCTCAATTAAACAGTTTTATTCATTTAACTGTCCATGACCATTTATTTTTACTCCAGTGCTTCTTGAATATATTTTCTAGTGCATGTCAAAGTGCTTATGGGCCTTACTCAAACGTTATGAGTACATTATACAGTGCTACTCAAACTTTAATGCTGGTGCTTTCTAAACTTTTTAATTTATTTTGACCAGTGCCCTATTTCACCAACTTACAAATACGTGAATTGTAAGGAAATTCTCAACAAAATTGTAAAAAGATCCTTAAGTGTAGTCTGCAAGTACACATTTGTGATTGTAAATTGTATTTGATGAAAAAGGGCACAAAGCTTGCCAAGAGTGGAGTGGAAATTTCGCAATCGTCTAGTACTTGAATAAATTAAATTATTTCTCATTTGCTTCTCTTTTCTTTACTGATTTATAGATAAGTACAATTAGATTGTTATCAGCATTGTTATCATCATCATTAGTTTACATTGTAGAGTTTTTTATCGATACAACAAATATTATAAACTTATAACGGCAAATTATTTATACAAAAGATCTCTTTACTTATTAACAATAAGAGGCGCTTTGCTCTGCTTCGTTTTTCTCTTAATACTTGCTTATATATTTATTTCATATAATCTTGTCCATATCACTGGAATGCTATTTTTGAAATTATTTTTATTTCTAAAGACTTTCTATAACAATTTTAACGCACACGGCAAAAACACACACACACATACACACACACGAGTGCATTGTTGCCATTCTGCATTCACATATTTGCAGCATTTCGTTGACCTCTTAGGGGCACATCTTAATGCGCAGTAATAGAAGATAGCTTGCTGCGAAAATAAAACAATTTTGAGCAATTAAACGTAAAAGTTAAATAAATATTTATATAAGTCAATGTTTCGATAAGTGGTTTAATTAATCGATAAACATCATAAATTTCCTGGTTAATAGAGCTGCGAAAATGTATGAAATGTGTTAATTTTTCAGTTTAATTTTAATTTATTATTACCGATAATTTCAAAAATTCGTGATTTATATTACTGCTAGCTTTTCTTAAATAAAAAATTCAAATTACGGCATGAAAATCAAGTCGATACATAAAATGTATATATTTTTTAAAAAAATACCAAAAATATAAAATGGGAAAAAATAAATTTTCAGTAAAGCTACTTATTAATTATGAAAGCTTGTCGATATATTTTGGAATTCTTACCGATACTCGGTTAAATATGTATCTATGAACGTTAATTTAAGAACTGTAGAAGCTCTAAGCGGTCGTGTCATACTGGTTTAGGTGCGTAGCACATGTGTCAGAGAACCGCGGCTCAAATCCCATTTAACACAATGTTTTTTCTATTGAATCAATTTTTCTGTTCTGCCATTACCTTTCCGCAGAGTATGGCCAACCTCAGAAAATAAAAACTGCCTCGTTTAACTTCTTTAGAACATGAGACGTTCAGAGTCGGCATTAAACTTGTAGGTTCAGTTCTTGATTATTTATGTGCAAACATTTAATAAAACGCACATTACAATGGATCAATAAGAAACTCGGTTATAGTCCTTTCAAAGACTGAAATGGCTTAGTCATCTTTCGTTAGAAGCTTTAAGAAAGTTGTAATCAAGAGAAGCTCAAAAGTTTGAGCAGCAACAGACTTAAAATTTAAAAAGCACTGTAAAGTTGACTCTTGACGTACGAGCAACACTAACAGTTTGACATGCAGTATAGTAAATAATATATTTTTTTAAATACACTCTATAGACGTAAATCTAAAGGCAGCTGTAACAAAATAAGCTCTAGTTTGAGAAGCACCTGGTAATAGCTTGAAAAGCACTATCGAATTAACTCATAAGATTTGAGTAACACTAGAGTAGTGTTTGAAATGCGCTAGAAATTTATTCAAAAACGACTGGCAACCATTGTTGTGCAAAAATCGAGTGCAAAATTTGTGAAGCACTGAAATAAAAGTTAATTAAGTACTGTTGTTACATCAAAGTTCAATAAAATAGATTTTGACATTCTTATATTAGTAATATTTTCAGTTCAAATACTTTTGTCAAACGGTTTTCACATTTCTAAAACTAAGTGGACAAAATAATTTTTATAAAATATAACATTTCTTAAAATATGCAAATTTTTGTAAAATTTTAAAAATTGATCAATATATTTTTATATATATATTTTATATTTGAATTTTTGATAAAGTATATCTGCACAAGTATTTTTTAATGGATCAGTGATATTAGTCAGTTTACATAAATTTGTTATTTTTTTTTTCGTCGCTCTTAAAAATCAAATTATATGGATGCAAAAATTGCAAAAATTGCAAAAATTTATAAAATTATATATATTGTACTCTTTATACATGCAAGTTTGAAAATATAAAATATTTAATCAAAGACATTTCTTTACAATTTTATTGAAATGGAGTTAAATTTTGTTTGCAAATTTTGCAACTGCTTATCGATAATATAATCATCGATAAATATCTGAAAATATATTTTAACTCTTAGACTTTTTAGCACTATAAAGTTTTAAGAATATGGCAAAGCCTGATGTGAAACGGACACCCCGGATACGAATACATCAACCCTAAAAAATATAGTAAATATAATCTGATGCCCAGAGTGTAGGTCAAAACTAAAGGGTGATGGGATGAACATATTTTAAAAGATATTTTGAATTTTAAGCTCTTAAATCCATACAATTTTTGAGGTTATGGCACAGCCTGACGTGATGGGTTAAACGGACCCAGATTCAGCGAACCCAAAAGCATATTGTATGCATGGTCTATCCCCGGCAAGAAAAAAAAAAGTTGTTTTTTAGATTAGATCAAAACCTAAGGCTGATAGGCTTCTTAGCACTTTAAAGATTTTGAGGATATGGCAAAGCCAGACGTGTTGGAGTTAAGCCGGGTTCGAGTTCAGCGACCACAAAAATATAAAATAAACATGGACTGATCCCCAGTACGGAAAAAATTTATTTTTCGCTTAGTTCGAAACCTAAGGGTGTTGGGGATAAAGGGGCCCCGGATTCGAATTCAGCAACCTCGAAAACATATGTTTAACATGGTGAAGTCCCCTGATATAATGAATTTTTTTGTGTGGTTGTGCTATCGATAATTTTAATAAAAGTATTTTGATATTTTCAAACCTTTCGTTTTAGAAAAATATTTTCAAATAATTCAACCTGCAAAATAATTTTTCTTTTTTTGAAACAGTTTTCTGCGAAACATCGAATATATCGATATATTGTAAAAATTTTTCATCTTCGGCACCAATAGTATTTTTTTAATAATCAATGTTTTTAATTGAACAATTTTTGTAATTTTACTAGTATAATTTTTTTCATACAAAAAAATTGATCAGTCAACTTTTCGTAAAATAAATAATATTTTTCCACCAAATTTAACTCGTAATCTTAAAAATGTATCGTTATGTTAAGTATTGTTATACAGCAATGATTCTTATATGTAAAGATATACGTATATTAAAATAGATAAATATACGCAAATAATGATTTTCCCATCAAATTCTTGATCGGAATTTTCAAAATCGTTATCGTAATACTGCAAATATTCTTATTTAAAAAAAAAATGATTAGCCAAGATGAAAAAATTTACGATTTTCCAATCATTTTGTAATCTTCATATATTTATTAAAAAATTCTTTCAAATTCTTTAATATCATTAATATTTTATGTCATTGTTATAGAAAAAAACATTTAAAAATTTTCAAAATAAAATTTCAAATACATTTTCTCTTTTCAGAATGAATATTTTTGAATTATCAATATTTTTAATTGAACTTTTAAATTCATTATACGGCAAAGATTGTGAGTTTTTAAAAAACATATCAATCAAAACGTAAAAACTTTATTAAATTAACGAGTGTTTCACCAAATTTAAATCGTTGTCTGAAAAAGTTATCGATATGCTATGTCATCGTTATCGTTATATTGCAATGATCTGAGTTACAAAAACAATTCGTCAAGTATGATTGAAAAATTTACTTAAAATAACGATTTTTCTATTAAATTTTTTATTAAAATCTTGAAAATTGTTTGATAAATAATATAATCGTTAACATTTTATTAATTTTTTTCATCAAATTATAATCGAACTCTTAAAATTTTGTGTTTGTTTTATAGCACTGTTGAAAAATTTAAATAAATTTAAAGTTATATTGATATAAAATTTCAAATAATTTTTTTTTTAAATAGAGAATATTTTTGAACTATCGATATTTTTAATTGAAGTTCTCTATTCGCTATACTACGAAGCCTTTTAGTTTTCAAGAAATTAATCAAAAAACATGTAAACATATTTGCAAAATAACAAATTTTCCATTTTATTTTAATCGTAATCTTAAAATCTTATCGATCTTCAAATATTATCATGTTAGGAATCTGAAGATATTATCGATATTTTATGTCACTTTTATAGAAAAATAACATCTTAGGTTTTATCAAAAAAAGACTTCATAAATTTTAGTTTTCGGAATTAATAATTTTGAATTATCGATATTTTTAAATAAAGTTTTACTGTTGTTATACTACAAGGAAAGCGTGTTTTTTAAAAGTTTATCAATCAAGACGCAAAATTATGCATTTTCTATTCATATTTAATCGTTAGCTCAAAAAGTTATCCATACGTTAAATGTTATCGATACACTGCTATGATTCTTAGTTTTAGAGAAATTGATCAGTCTAGGTGTGAAAATTGTTCGAAAATATAGATTTTTCCATGGAATTTTAATCGAAATCACAGTTATCGAAAAATTACATTTAATTTTTTTTTCAAAAAAAAAAAAAGTTCAAATACATTGCCTAGCAAGCCATAGTTGACGACTTTGTCGAAATTTCAACTAATTCATAACTATTTCGAGCTGTCTTAAAGAAATCGTTACAATTTCGTTACGCAAATATCAGAACAGTTAAAGTTTTTGTACGAATTTATATAGAATTTCGTTATGCGACTGTTTGTACGACATATTGAAATGCAAATAGAGTGGAATTTCCTTTATTTCGAACTGTCTAAACGAAATCGTAACTTTTTCGTAACATTTTCGTTAAGAGTCGTTACGAAATCGTTACGAAATTTTGTTACGAAGTCGTGTCAACCCCTTCATACGATATTCTTTATGATTTTGTAACGAAATCGGATTCCGAAATCGATAAGAATATTCTTAAGAATATTTCGAAGTCTCTCCGATTTCGAAATCCAATTTCGTTGCGAAATCATAACAAAAATCGTATGACAGAATTGACGATTTCGTAACGAGTCTTAATGAAAATGTTACGAAAAAGTTACGATTTCGTTCAGACAGATCGAAAGAAAGGAAATTTCACTCTGTTCGCACTTCAATATGTCGTACAAATAGTCGCATAACGAAATTCTATATAAATTCGTATAAAAAGTGAAACTGTTCTGAAATTTAGGTAACAAAATTGTAACGATTTCTTTAAGACAGCTCCAAATAGTTACGAATTAGGCGGAATTTCGACAAAGTCGTCAAATATGGTTTGCTGGGGGTTTTTTCAAAATGAAATGTTTTGAATTACAGGTATTTTTGTTTGAACTATTATATTCGTTACACTACAAAAATTCTTAGTGTTCAAGAAATTAATCGTGATATAAAATTAATTGAAGCTTTGTCGTTGCCGATAAATGACACTTAAAGCATTCGTTTTGATCGTTATCGATAAATCGCATTTAAACATCCGTTTCATCCATATTTTCTGTCACTGTTATCAAAAAATATTATTTAATTTCCTTTTTTTTTATAAAATTTCAAAAACATTTTTTTTTTTTAATTATGGATATTTTGTATAATTATCGATACATAAAATTTTTGTTTTGAAGAAATTAATTAATCGAGACGTAAAAATTCGTAAAATAACGATTTTTCTACCAAATTTAAATGGTAATCTGAAAAAGTTATCGATATGTTATGTTATCGTTATATTGCAATGCTACTTTGTTGTAAAAAAATTCGTCAAGTAAGATAGAAACATTTACGCAAAGTAACAATTATTCTATCAAATGATTTTTCAGAATCTTGAATATTTGTTGATATTTTTTGTCATCGTTAATCATTATGCTGCAAATAATTTATACTTTAAGATGGAAAAATTATACAAAAATATCGATTTTTCGATCTAATATTAAACGGAATCTGCAAATTTTATTGTTATTTTATGTCACTGTTGTCGAAAAATGTTTAAAAAATAAAGTTAAAGAAACATTTTCTGTTGAAAATGAATATTTTAGAATTATCTCTATTTGTGATTGAATTTATATTAGAAATTAATTAATAACGATGTAAATAATTTTATCGAATAATGAATTCCATTAAACATAATTCGTAATCTTAAAAAGTTATCGATATATTATGCTATCGTTATACTATTCGGATTCTTAGTTGTAAAGATATTCTTTAGTAAGGTGGGAAAATTTACTTAAAATAACGTTTTTTTTATCAATTTTTTTTTAATCGTAATCTTAAAAAGTTATTGTTATTTTATGTAACATTATAGTTATACCGCAAATATTTGTAGTTGTAAAGATATTGATCAATCAAGATAAAAAAATTGTTCCTAAAATATCGACTTTTCCAAAAATTCTTCAAGAAAGATAGAAAAATTTATTTAAAACGATTATTCTTTCAAATGTTTGAACCTTCAAATATTTATTGATATTTTATGTCATCGTTATCATCGTATTATCGTATACAAAAATATCGGTTTTTCAATCTAATATTAATCGGAATCTTCAAATTGTAGCGATATGTTATGCCATTGTTATCGAAATATAACATTAAATTTTTTTTCAAAAACCTTTTTTTCAATATGTATATTTTCGAATTATCGACTATATATTCATTATACATAACACTATTAGTGTATATATAAGTCGATCATTCATTATACATAATAAATAGCTATTAGTTTCCAAGAAATTTATCAATCTAAATGTAAAAATGTTCGTAAAATAAATATTTTTACTGATCGAATTATAATCGGAAACACAAAAATCCATATTATCGCATCTTTTGCAATAAAAATTTACAATAAATAACATTTAAAGCTTTTGTACTGTTCCATCTAATTTTGAATGTGTCGATTGATTTTTAAACGATATCTAAATTTATCAATTTTCTCAAAAAAATTATTTTCTTCAAATATTTTTTTCTCTTTCATATAATTTTGAGTGTGTCGATTGATTTTAAATCAATAAATTATAAATCGATATGTAGCTAAATATATCAATATTTTCAAACAAATATGACTTAACAAATTTTTTTCTTTTTTAAATAATTTTGAGTGTGACGATTGTTTATAAATCGATAAGTTGTGTATCGATATGTATCAAATTTATCAATTTTTTTCATAAAATTGTGTCTTCAAAACGTTCTTCTCTTTCATATAATTTTGAGTGTGCCGTTTGATTTCAAATCGATATCTTGTGTATCGATGTGAAAATTTATTAATGTTTTTATCACAGAAATGTTTATTAAAATATTTTGTAAAATAGTACATAAAACTACTCTTTTATTTGTCGATTGATTTAAAAGCGATATGTAAATTTACCAATTTCTTCATAAAAATTTGTCTGCAAATATTTTTCTCTTTCATACAATTTTGAGTTTGTCGATTTATTTAAAATCGATAAGTTATGTATCGATATATAGGTAAATTATTTAAGTTTTTTATAAAAATGTGTCTTCAAATATTTTTTTCTCATTCATATAATTTTGAGTGTGTCGATTAATTTAAAATCGATAAGTTATATATCGATTTGTAGGCAAATTTAGCAATTTTTTCATAAAAATGTGTCTTCAAATGTTTTTTCCTCTTTCATTTTGAGTGTGTCGTTTGATTTAAAATCGATATGTTGTATATCGATATGCAAATTTTTCAATTTTTTTCGCAAAAAAAAATTTTTTATACTTTTGTTCTTGTTACATAGCAAAAAACAAATAATTGCTACTTCTGTTATACATCAATATTTTTTATCGAACTAATTCTTTCCATTTCATTGCTATTTTGATACTAAATTTCTAAAATTTTCTAAGAAATATTAATGACCATAAAAGTCATAATCTTTTTTAGATAACGGTTTATTAAATAAATTTAGAATTAAAAAAAAATTTAAATTTATTGATAACTTTTCGTTACGCTACGGGAAATCACTTCAAATTCTTGCTCAACTATATCCAGTCTAACTTTAACTATAAATTTTAAATCTATATTATTAATCATTATTCTTTGACTTTTATGTACCTTGACTAAATGATTTCATGAAAAAGTGGTTTGGTTGTTGAATTGTTAAATCAAGTTTTAATTTCTTGTTTGGAATTTTAAAAATTTTTTAAACAACCTTTTTTTTTATGTAACAAAATTTTTCTTGATTTATCAAAATTCTAAAATATGTCAAAAAAATTCAAAATTTTAGAAATTTTTGGTTTTTTTTATTTTTGACAACTTATTATTTTATACCTTTTAAGCAAAAACCTTAAATTTTTTACAAAATTCACATTAAATTTTGAACTGGTTTTTCTCATCGAACTCAAACTTAATTCGCACTTAAATTTAAATGCTTGCCAATCGACAGCACATTAAGGCTGCCCACCAAAAAAAAAAAAAAAAAATAAAGTAACAACGATCGTTCACGATCAGCTTGATCAAGAATTTTATTTAATATACGCAGAGATATTTAGCCAAAGAGCATTGAAAAAAAAATTAGCAAAAATTAAAAAAAAAGACCACGTCTTGCCAAATACGCGCAACTTGAAACTTCTCGTAACTGGTTAAGAAACCGATTGGTAACCAATACAAATACACAAAAAAAAAAGTAACGAATTTCAAGATCAACCAGACAAGCATTAAAAACGAATATTTTTCGTTCTTTTTTTCTCTCTCTCCCCCTCTTTCTCGTTTCTCGTTTCAGTTTTAGACAATTAAACACAACGAACTGCGCTGGACTGAAGTACAAAAACCTTAAAAAAAGGCGAAAAAAAAAATGCTAAAAAAGCACAAAAATTACTAACAAGAATTATTCTAATTCATATTCGAGAACGTGTTCAGCGACGGTTCGGTTCAACTGTGTTGATTTTTTGTTACCATATTTAAAGCAAGAGTAACAAAAAACTTTGTCGCTAATAACAACAAAAAAACGCTAATAAAAATTTTCGTTAACGAAAAAGCACAAATATGCGCTACGAGCGCATACAAGTTCGAAAAAAGTTGAAAGCGTTTCATTATTAAAAAGCACAACAATTAACCACAACAACAAAAACAAATTCTACTGCCTACAACAATTTCTTTTTGAAGAAAAGAAAAAGCAGCATTTATTTTTTCCAAAAATTTTACAAAAATTTTTGCTCGCAACGCACTTAAGCAGCTTTAAGCTATACAAAATAATGCAGCGTTTATTGGCTTTATAAGCGCAACATCATAGAAAATTGCTTCATTGTTCAAAAGTTGAATCCAACACGGTTCAAATAAAGAGCATCAATTCATCATTCATTTTCGAATCTGTTTTCGAAGTTCTCGTAAGCATCAAACACAACCAGACAAATGATGAAACGTCGCTGGTCGAATAACGGCGGCTTCGCCAATCTGCGCATGCTTGAGGAATCATCCTCGGAGGTGACCTCATCTTCGAATGGCCTAGTGCTCTCCACATCCGGCATAAATATGTCGCCCTCATCGATGGACTCGCCTGAGTATGTCGGTCAGGATTGGCTGTACAGCGATGCAGCTTTTAATGCGCATCAGCACAGCGTGATCACTTCGGTGAACGGCTGCGCCTCCTCTTTGCCTCCACAAACAACAATCATTCCACTGCCGCCATTACAGACTGGAAATGGCTTAAATGGGCATCATCATAACCAGCTGGGCGCGGCCCTGACAGGTGGTGGTGGTGGTGGTGGTGGTGGAGGAGTGCCAGGTGGTGGTATTAATGGAGGTGGCGGTGCTGGTGTAGGTCTCGGCTTAGGCAGCACAACATCATTGCATGGTTTAAATATCAATGGCTTAAATGTAGGCATTCACAATGGTTTCCATCATGGCAGCCATCAAAATGGCACGGGACAAACAATGCTGGGACTTGTACAGCAAGGTCTGCAGAATGTGATTCATATGAATAGCAACAACAACAACAGCAGCAGTAATATTAACAACAACAATATGCAGCATACGCCGCGCAGCGATTCGGCGAATTCCATATCGTCAGGTGAGTGTGGGGGCGAAAAATCAAGACAAGAGAAAGAGGGGGAGGGAGTTAGTGTAGGAGAAGAAGTTGCCAATAGTAACAAAAATTGTCCAAATTTATGCTGTAATTATGAAATTATATTTGAAAAGTTTTTTCACAAAAATTTTCAGACAACTTTGTTTAAAGTTTCATAGATTGATTATTTTTTATCGATTATTATGGTGAACATTTTGTTCATATCAATTTTTATTAATGCAAAACATTTAAATTATGCAGTTCTGGCAACAAGATTAATCAAATGTTAAACATTCGGTGGTAAAAAAAAATCGGTAACAATTTAATATTGACTGAAATTCGATTTTCGATATAAATATTTCAAGTGTAGCTATATGCCAAGTTAATGAAAAATTATTGTGAGATGTAAAAATGTGTCAAGATATTTATGATATTCGAAAAAAAACGATATGGTGTTAATAAATATAAATAATTTAAAAAATAAATATCTAAAAGTATCGATAAATACCCAAGCTATAGATATATATTGAAAAGTATAGATAAATATCAACAGGTGGCTAAAATATCAATAATAAACGTCGTTAAAAATCAAAGGGTATAGAAAACTATTGATAGTACGCATCGATAGGTATAGAAAAATATAAACAAGTTTTGATATATATCGAAAAGTTTCGATAAAAACCAATTAGTAGCAATAAATATTGGAAAATATTGACAAGTATCAATCAATATTTAGAGTGTGCTTCAGTAATGGAAAAATAAGTAAGCAAGTAAGGAAAAATAACGAAAAGTTTCAATAAATAACAACTTTTATCGATAAATACATAAAACACTCAATAAGTATCAAAAAAAATAAATTTTGGTAATTTGAATGCCTCTGAAACGTTAAATGTGTCGATATATTTTTGTATCAACAACTTGGGAAAAATGATTATGACAAGAAACGTCCAATATCGGAAGGTAGAAAAGAAATATCGATAGTCTGTGTTGATAAATTTCTATAATTATCAAAAAATATCCATAAATTTTAATCTAATACTTACTTAATATTGATGGCATCTATTGAAAAGCGTTAGTAAATATCGATACAAACAGAAAAGTATCGATAAATATAGAAACGTATTTGCTAATAACAATAAGTATCAAAAATATCAATAAAAAATATCGATAAATACATATCAAAATGTATAGTAAAATATTGATAGTATGCATCGAAAGGTATAGAAAAATATAGAACAAGTTTCAACAAATATCGGAAAATGTCGATAAAAATCAATTAGGGGCGATAAATATTAGGAAATATTGATAAAAATCGATAAATATTGATACTATGCCGCAATAAGTATGGAAAAAACAACGATAAGTTTCTATAAATAGCAACTATTATCGATAAATCTTCAAAACAATCGATAAGTTTCCAAACAAAATAATCTTATTTCCAGTCATTTGATGATTTGATGAACAACTTTAAACAACGATTATTATATGTGTTGATAAATTGCTATAATAATCAAAAAATATCCATAAACTTTAAACTAATACTTACTTAATATCGATAGTATCAACTGACAAGCATTAATAAATATCGATGAAAACAAAAAAGTATCGATAAATATAGAAACGTATTGAGAAATATCAACAAGCATCAAAAGTATCGATAGTATGGATAATTAACGAAAACTTTCGAAAAATATTTATAGTATGCATCAGCATTGCAGCAGTTATAAAAAAGTCAATCAATAAGTTTCAATAGATATCAAAAAATTTCGATAAATACCAATAATTATCGATGAATATGGAACAATATTGAAAAATATCGATAAATACTTTTAAAGTGCTTCAATAAGTATGGTAAGATATCAATAAATATCAATTATTATTGATATATATATATAAAAAATTGATCAGTTTCGAAAAGAAATGATATATTAGAATCGTTTTTCTAGAGATTTAAATGATTTTCAAACATAAATAAAATATATCAATAAATTACCAATTATTTGGAATTTTTGAATCACAGTTTTATGTCCAAAAGAACAATGAAATGAGAACAAGAAACGCCAAATATCGGAGGGTAGGGAAAAAATATCGATAGTCTGCATTAATAAGTTGCAATTATTATCAAAAAATATCCATAAATTATAACCTTTTTTAGTAATTGCAATGATTTTAGCCAATAAAAATTGTTTATCGACAATTCTAAATATCGATTATTTTTACTCAATATTTTTTTCTTTTGAATCGCAGTCTAATGTTCAAAAGTATTACAAAATGTGAACAAGAATCGACAAATATTGCGGGCGGGGGAAGAAATATCGATAGTTTGTATTGATAAACAGCGATAATTATCAAAAAATTCCCATAAACTATAAATTAATTTTGAGTATTCCGAACTATTTTCAATTATTACAAATGTTGATATATATATAGTATTTATTGAAAATAAGCGATAAATATCAAAAATTTCTATAAATAATAAACTTATTTTCAATAATTGCAATGATTCTTTCTCAGTGCTTAAAAATATCGATAAAGTTGATGAAGAATCGCAGTCTGATGTGCAAAAGTATTACAAAATAACAACATGGATCGATAAGTATCGGAGTGTGAAAAAGAAATATCGATATTAACTATGTTTGATAAATGTCGATAATTTTTAAATAATATGCATAAATTATAAAGTTTTTTTTTCAATAATTGCAATTAAGTATCAGTGATTAAAAATTTCGATTATTTTTTTAATCGAAAATTTTAAATATCGACTATATTTATATTCAATATTTTTCACTTTTGAGTTGCAGTCTTATGTCCAAAATATTATAAAATGAGAACAATAATCAACAAGTATCGGAGAGTGAAGAAGAAATATTGATATTAACTATGTAATGATAAATGTTGACAAGTTTCAAATAATACCCATAAATTATAAACTTAATTTCAGTAGCTGCAATTATTTTCAGTCAATACAAATACATTTTTGTATCGACAATTCTTAATATTGATTATTTTTAATCAACATTTTTCACAAGAATCGAAAACTTTCATATGGTGGAAAAAAATATCGATAGTTTGTATTGATAAGTAAAGCTTATTTAAAAAAATATCCATAAATTATGTACCTATTCTCAGTAAAAGGAATAATATTCAATTATTGCAAATGTCGATAAATTTTCGTAACGACAGTTATTAATATCGATTTTTTTTTACTTAATATATTTGATTTTTACGTCACTATTTTATGTTCAAAGCTTTTATTGGTAAATAGCGATAATTGTAAATTTATTTGCAATAATTGAAAATATCGATAAATTTTTGTGCCGACAATTTTAAATATTGACTATTTTTTTTAAATATTTTTGATTTTTGAATTGCAATTCGATGTCCTAAAGTATTAAAATATGAGAACAAGAATCGATAAATATCAGAGTGTGTAAAATATTGATACTATGCATTGATAAGTAGCGATAATTATCAAATCATATTCATAAGCTATAAACTTATTTTCAGTAATTGCAATGATTTTCAGTACATAAAAATATCGATAAATATTTGTATTGACAATTTTATATATTGATTGTTTTTGCTTTATAGTTTTGACTTTTGAATCACTTTGTCTATGTCCAAAAGTATTATAATATGAAAACAAGAATCGAAAAATATCAGAGGGTGGGGGAGTAATATTGATAGTAGTAATAATTATAACAAAATGGAGCATGTGTATATCGATAATAAAAATATCCATAAATTATTATTTTGATATTTAAATCAAAGCGTTATGCTTAAATTATTATAAAATTTGAGCAAGAACTGATAATAAAGGGGGTAGGTGGGGGGAGGGGTGTAAATATTGATAGTATGTATCGATAGACATCGAAAAGTATCGTTATATTCTAGTTTAATTTTTAAGAATTTTAACAATTTTCATTCATTAAAAAAGTCGATTCTTTTATCGACAATTTCCGAAAACATCGTAGTTTTATCCCAACAAACCATAGCTGACGAATTTGTCGAAATTCCAAGTAAATCGTAACTATTTCGAGCTGTCTTAAAGAAATCGTAGCAATTTCGTTACAGCAATTAACCGGAACAGTTTCAATTTTTATACGAATTTATGAAGAATTTCGGTATGGTACGTCATATTGAAGTGCAAATAGAGTGGAATTTCATTTCTTTCGAACTGTCTGAAAGAAATTGTAACTTTTTCGTTACAATTTCGTTATGATTCGTTACGAAATCGCTACGACACTTCGTTACGAAGTCGTGTAAGCCCCTTCATACGATTTTCCTTACGATTTCGCAACTAAATTAGCCCTTTAACGTTTCTTCTGAACTCACCTACCTATTATCTGCAACCCTTTTTCGGATCCCCATACAAAAAACACAAAAACTGCCAAAACTGTCGAAAATAGTTTATATCTTCCACAAATGAACTCTTAGAGGGGTCAAATATATGTTCTGTTACTATTATTTTATGACCCTTAACATTTTTTCTGAACACACCTTTCTTCTATCTGCAACCCTTGTTCGGGTCCACATACAGAAAAAGTTTATATCTTCTACAAATGGACTCCTAATGGGATCATATATATGACCCACTCCTATTATTTTTTGCCCATCAACTCTTCTTCCGAACATACCTATTCCGTATCTCCCACACTAACAGTTACCGTGTTAAAAACTTATTACTACTTGCAGTACCGTATGTTTTCCTGTCGAACGGTACAGAATGATAATGTTTGTGTTTGTGTTTTTTATGCCATCGTAGTGTAGTGTATGTTGTTGTGTTCGTGTACACAAACATATGCGGTACAATAAACAACACAATTATCAATATTCATTGATATTTTTACACTCTGTCACCCTACCAATTACACCGAGATAAAAAACCATAGTAAGAACATACAAATTGGCTTTTGTGAGAGAAAAATGTACTGAATGGCAAAACTAATGTGTAATGCCACATTAGCATTTGTGCAACCTAAGCAGGGTTTAAACATTAAAACTTCGATAATTTCTACAAAAATAAATTGTTTGAATTGTTATACTCGTAGTAGAAGTTTGTAAAATTGCAAAAACAATTATTGTTAAAGCTTACAAAGGACATGTATACAATTTGATTTATTCATCACTTAAACTTATTTAAAATTACATAAACAGACTTGGATAGAACGGATACATGTTAAATTATACAAAATATCGACAATTTGTCATTCAAGTAAAATTTGATAAATCAACAAATAAAACTTGGTTGTCTCATCCAAGAACTTGGAAGACACTGAATTGCCGAAGCCATTGAATAAATTAACATAAGTTTATTTCTAATTTGCCTTAAGTTTTTTTTTTGGTACATGAACATGAAAGTTTTTATAGTGACATAAAAATTCCTCTCAATATAGTATATATAAAGTGGGTATATAAAAAAATCTATCATATTGGTATACAAAATATATCGATAGCTCTATATACACAAAATATTCTATAACTGTTAATTTTTTTGTGAATTGTCAATTGTGACTGTAATGTTTTGCTTGCCAATAAATGTAATCCAAGAATTGCAAGTATATGCTTGCGTATCCGTTCGAACATGCATATATCTGAGTGAACTTGCGTGTTTTTCTGTCAACAGTTTATACATTTTTATTTACTTTTTTCGATTTTTTACACTACATGTTGGTGCAACTTTTTTGGTGTCAATGTTAATGCCTTGTTGTGGCTGCTGCTGCTTTTGTTGTTGACTTTATTTATTCTTTTATTTATTGTATTTAAACAAAATATTTTAAATAGCCGCTGTTGTTGTTGTTGTTGGGTTTATTATTTGTTTAATTTTTGTTGTGTTTTATTTGGCATAGCATATGTTTTATTTCATTGTCAGCCTTTTTGGTTGTTGTAGTTGTGCTTGACTTTATTGTTGCTGTTGTCGGTTCATTGCAATGCAATGAGTGCGTTTTATAAATTTGCCGAAAAATCGTTATTAAAATATAAAAAAACCCTTAATAAAATTCGTGTTAACTTAACTGTTTATTTGCACTTAAAAAAAAAAAAGGAAATTCCAAGGATTTTTTTTTTTTGTTTAAACTTAGCGCAGTCATAAGCGGTGTATGATCAAAGACACAGCTTTTATATCCGTTGAGCATGATGTGCATTGTCACTCCTCTTTTTGAAGCTTAATTTTATTGATGTAAATTTACACAATATTTAAAATTTGAAGGCAGCCCTGAAATATAAAGAAATAACTTTAAATGGGTGCGTTATATTTGACAACTTTTTTTTTATGCAGCATGTAGAAATGCATTTTTTTTAAGTGTGCTCATATCGATAACAGTATTATTTTTGTTTTTCTGTCTTGTTATTTTGTTATTCACACCATGCCTTGCTTAATTATAATCATACTAAACTGCCAACACTACGTAGATACTTTATACTTTATTATCTTGCAGTTTTTTTTTTTGCATATTTTATGATTTTTATAAGCAAAAAAGTTTCTACTTCACTGCGTTTAGAAATAACAAAAGCTGGAAGAATTTAAAGTATAGTCGTTGTCCTTGAAACTGGCAGCAGACTTTATTAAAAACATATATATAGCTATAAAAGTCAAGAAAGAACGAGTTAGTCACACAATAAAGGACGATAAAGCAACGCCTTAGCTCAGACAATAACTGCATTTGACGCTTTTGCGCAAAAAATTATGCAAGGATTTTTCTTATTTCTGCTAAGCTCAGCATAAACAGGAATTATATTAAAGAGACAATAAAGAAAAGCACGTTGCACGTCCTGCAAGTCCTGGTATGTGCAAAAATGCAACCCTTAAAAGAGTATAAAATGCATTATATTGCAAAAACAGCAAAATTTGCATGATTATAAAAATAAAGAAAACAAAAAAATAAACTGCAGCCAACTACAAACAACAACAACAACAAACAGAAATTGCATACGAGCCTGCAACAACACGTTTTACCTTCTTTGGTCGGAGCACGGAAAAAAAAAGCCAAGTGCACACTAAATGTACCAAAATATACCATAAAAGAAATGCAGAAATGACAAAAAAAAAACGAGTGCAAAAAAATACGAGTGCACAGCACACCACAAAAAAAAAAACAATGAAAAAATTGAACTCAACGCTTGTGCTAGTAACCCAGTTCCAGGGGCTGGCTGCAGCACAACCAACAGCCAAGCAATGGACGTCCTTCGACTCCTTGTTCTGTTTGTGTAACGTTCTTCGTTCGGCTGCATTGCATTCATGCGTGAAGGACATACATTTTTTTTTTTTAATCTACCTTTTCTTTCGGTGCCATGTTTGTGCATTTTTTTGTTTTTTGTCTTATTGTGTATTCAATTTTTTTAATGTACTACAAAAGGGGTGACGAACTGTCTGTCATTAGCACGCATGAGTAAAGCACACCAACACAAACACCACAAATTGCATTGTGACCTGCATCAATGCAACTGTGCAATGCAAGCAAACAATGGAGCAACAAACCAAAAACATGTCCTACCTCAAGCATGTTATGCATATGCCTGTCAATGTAAATGCAATTTTGAGTTAACGAAAGCATTTAAAAATCAAAACAATGCAGTTTTTATACGAAAATTTATTGTTATGAATTGATATTGGCAAGATTTTGTTTTAACAAAAATAAGTTCTATATTCTTTATAAAGAAATTATTTTATAAAGAAATTATAAAGAAGTAAGAACGGGTCAAATATAAGAGCTAGTCCTATTATTTTTTGCCCTTCAACACTTTTTCTGAACACACATATACCCTATAGGTGTTTCCATACAAAAAACACAATTTTTCTTCTTTCCTCGTTGCTAAATCAGATATGCAGGTATAAACAGTGTTAACGTTAACAGTGATGAAATTAACAGTGGTGACGATATAACATTGCTGACTTTAACATTGCCGACTTTAACATTGCTGACGGTAACATTGCTGACGTTAACATTGCTTACGTTAACATTGTTGTCGTTAACAGTGCTGACGTTAACATTGCTGATGTTAACATTGCTTTCGTTAACATTGCTGAAGTTAACATTGCTGATGGTAACAGTAACCAAAAAGTGCTCGACGCGCCTAAAGAAATTTTCACTTCAATAACATGTGCATTGGAGTTTTAAAAACTTACTTTTGCTTAATATGGGTTTCAAATTTACACTAAATTTAGCTCTTTATTAACATAAAGAGTAAGAAAACATGTATAAATGTTGTGTTAACAGATCTATGATATAGTTATATATCTTGCCGAAAAATTACTGATTGATAGCTTGGCCAATTTGTATATTTAATTCAATACAATAAAGTACTTTCTTGATTTTCGTGTCAGTCAATTTTTTAGAATTACAGCAATGCTAAAATAATAATACAGTTTGTTCAAATTTAAGAACAAACTTAATGATCTAGAATTCACATACGGAATTAGCTCCGAATTAGATAATTTTGGATTCCTTCCGTGATTCGGGTTATTAGGGGGCTCCTGTGATGATTTGAGTGACGCAGTTTCGAACCCTCACTTCAGACGTGATTTATTTTTGTTGTTTTCAAATATTTAAAGATTCTTTGCTGTTTATATTTTTTATTTTGAAAACTGAAGAGATATATAGCCACAACTAATGTCAGAAATCAATTTGCCTTCTTCACTGCTCCCGTACTGGCCTTGAACCGCAAGCCCATCGGCTGCTAGTCAGACACGCTACCATTGCACCATTGCCTTGCTGGTATGTAAGTAAACAAAATACAAACAAGTTTGTAGCAACAAAATACTGTCGTAATTCAAGATAAAATTGTTTTGATTGTTCACTCCAAAAAGTTATATTATTGATATTGCTTATCAATCACTGCATAATACAATAATTGTTTGCATTATTTTATAATAATGGCAATTATAATTTACAACTTTAGATTTAAAAAGAATAATTTGCAGTTTGATATTTTTTGAAAATTTTCATATTGAATCAATATAATAATCAAACAATAAAGTTTTTCTTGAATAAGCACTATTTTTTCTTAAATTACTGAAAATGCATTTTAAAATATAAATTAAGTAGAGTTCAAAAAATAGTCCTGAAGAATATATAATTCTCTCCGAGTTGAGGGTTAAAGTATTCTATTAAAATATTCCTTGTAACATTTAATTTGTGAGTTTCTATCAACAAGATTTGGCTACAGCGTATTTCTATGGAGAAACATAGCAGGGCATAGCGGTCATGAGTGGGACACCTTAGCCTCTTAGCTTAAACTATATTCCGTTGAAAAGCTTCAGGCTAAACACACAACTTTGCACAATAAGTTATATTGATTAAGTGTAGAATTGATTTTTGGGCTACAAAAAATTTTTGTCATGAGTGGGACACCTAAAAAAAAACTCCCAAAATATATACAAAAAATTTAATAACTAGAAAAAAAGTTTGTCATGAATGGGACACCTAAAAAAATCTCCCAATATATAAAAAAAAATAGAGCACATGCCGTATAAATAAAATTTCATCAATACTCATTTCATTTTTAAGAGCTTCTAAGCAAACTTTATTCCGTTAAAATTCTTCAGGCTAAAGACACAACTTTGCACAATAAGTTATATTGATTAAGTGTAGAATCGATTTTTGGGCTACAAAAAAATGTTGTCATGAGTGGGACACCTATCTCCCAAAATATATAAAAAAATTTAATAAATAGAAAAAATTTTGTCATGAATGGGACACCTAAAAAATCTCCCAAAATATATAAAAAATAGAACACATGCCGTATAAATAAAACTTCATCAATACTCATTTAATTTTTAAGAGCTTCTAAGCAATTAAATTGGTTTATTCATCAACTCGATTTAGGAATCCCGATATGAATGACTCTTCTTCTCAGTGGTTTTTTTTTGTGAATGATCGCCACTTTGGCTGCTTTAAACGCAATTTTATATTGTTTTTGGCATTTTTACTAAAAACAAAAGGCATTAAAATTTGTATTATACTCCTAATGTAATTGAAAAACAATATAAATGGCAATTTTCATTGAAAACGCGAAAAACATTGAACCATGTACGACAAATAAAGACATTTGAGTATATTAAAAAAAAATATCAAGTTAAATGCGATTCACAAAAATATATACAAATAAAAAAATCGTTCGAACATTTTTTTACTGTCCCATCCATACCGATACATGACCTAAGTTATTCTTATCAAGTCTTGCTCGGTAGTTTCTTATCAATGATCACCGATTTGATTGCTTTAAACGCAGTTTCATTATTTTGCATTCTATGCCTGGACACATTTTGTTTGTTTTGTGGCATTTTAGCTTTCAAAAATAAAAATCATTAAAAATTTATATTCTATTTCCTATGCAATTGAAAGACAACACAAATATTATATTCCTAATGTAATTGAAAAACACACAAATGACGATTTCCATTGAAAACACAAAAAAAAAAAACTAAGCCGTGTAAAGTAAATAAAAAAAAAACACAATTGGGAATTTTAAAAAAAAAATATCAACAAAAAAAAACATTTATTAACATGCAATCACAAGAAATATACACAAAAATACAATGTACAACATCTTTTTTGCTGTCCCATTCATGCCGATCCATGCCCTAAGTAATAATGAAACTATGTTCTTGATTACTTAATGTAAAAAATTCATCATCTGCAGAAATATTCACTATACATCAACTGAAAAAATTGTTAATTCATAGTCTCGGGAGTTTTTAAACCAAGCTTACTTTTTACAATAGGACAATTTTTTCTAAAGATACGTATACTTAAATTTTATAGGGAACTTTTTATAGAATATTTGAAACCTGTTCGACTTCTTTGAAGTGTACTTTTTCAACTCTTTTTGAAAAGGGTCAAAAGATACCCATAATAAAGGAGAGCTAGAGGGTTAATATATTGTACAAAATATTGACTGATTGTAACAAAATTCTACTAGAAACCTTTGCTTTGTGCAGACAATTGCAAACAACAGAGAGTAAAAACTGGCATGAAAAGCTTATTGAGAACCTAAGACGTTCGGAGTCGGCATAAAGCTTGTAGGTTCTCGATCATTTGTATTTAAACATTTCACAATACGTACAACACAGTTGATCATAAGAAGCTCGATGAAAGTTCTTTCAAGAACTGAAATTTCCAACTCTTTTTTTTTTAAGTGATAGATTAAAGAGACCTTTTTTCCTCATGAAGCTTAATAAAACTCCAAAAACTCGTTGCTAAATAGTGAAAGACGAACACACTAATATTCTCAAAGTTCCTCGACAAAATATTGTACGAAATTTATAATTATTATTTTCATCAATCGAGGAGAGTCGTCATGAGTGGGACACCTTAGAATATGGTCACATGAAAAGATATTCGATTTTCGGGCCTCAAAAAAAAAATTGTAATGAATGGGACACCTGAAAAAATCTCCTAATTTCATTTTATTTCTTCACCTGAAATGTAATTAAAACACAACATAACATAACAGACAATTTCCATTGAAAACGCGAAGAAAATTTAATCATGTGAGATTAATAAAAAAAAATGCACTTGTGGATATTTAAAAAAAGTATTGACTAAAATGGCAGTTATTAACATGCAACCATAAAATATACAATACAGGTAGCATCCACCTTAAAAATTTTTTAAATGTGTCCCAATTATGACGACAAAATTTTCCTATTCATGACGAAAGGGCGTTTTTTTTTTTTTTTCTTTTGCTTATATTTTAAGGTGTACTGCATATTTGAACCTTTAATTTTCGATGAACAAAATTGGAATTTTTATGGCCTCAAAAATGTCAACTTCAATTTCAACTTCAACAAATATCAACTTCAATCAAAAAAATTGCAATTATTTTGAGCTTAGTATGTTTGGCATAGATACTCGAACGCCGAACGCTACTCAAAAGTGAGCTAGCAACAAGATTGTTCAGTGACAGTGTTAACTGTCCTATTCATGACGATGTCCCATTTATGGCTAATTTACCCTATATTTTTTATATCTTTATTTTTTTTACCTTTTTGTTTCGTGAAACTATTGCTTTTTTTTATTGTCTGTTTCAGATAACAACAAATAATATTCCCTGATATATTTTGATCATTTTAAATCCAAGAAAATACAACGACAATTTTGTCTGTAATCACTACAGTTATTATGAACTCAGCTGATAATTTGAAAAATTAAAAAATCAAGAGCTTGACAGAGTTCTAAGTTTCTAGATCATTTTAAATATTTTAAATTAAAATCGATGTTACCTGCGCATTGTGATTTGTTTCTTACTTACCGTTGTGGCTGAATCTTCAGACGCCATCCATACGCGACCTTTCTCAAATAAAAATCGAAATATTTACATTTCTCTAAATATGTAGCGAAAATAAAATTTATATAAATTGTTTTTTTTTTTTTTATTATGAAATTATTCCATTTGTATAGTTTGAATTAGATTTCTAACAATTGTATATTTGAAATTTTCTATTCCAAACATTTATATGTAAAGTTTTAAGATTTATATTATAATGACCTCGTTATAAATATAAATAAATACATGCTTTTGTCGAAATGTTCTGGCTGCTCTTTTTGCCGAAACAATTGTGTTTTTAGTTCAATATACTTGGCCCAAGTCAAAATGACGCATTGTAATGAGTATACCACCTAGAAATTGAGAAAAAAAATAACACAAAAAATTTCCATGCGCTGCACTTGAATTGAAGTGTCCTTCGCCTGGTTAGATTTCGGTTCAGTTCGGTTCTGTTCTGTTCTGTTCTCGTTTTATTTTTGTTGTTACTGTGCAGAATCCAGCACAAGGTCAATTTTAAGAATTAGGTTATTGTCAGTGAGATATGCGTGCGTTATCGCTGTCTCGGTCTCTCACACCCTTATCTAGCTACATGGCAGTGAATGTATTTATTATAGCACGTTTTGCGTAAGTAGCTAATGTTGTGAATTTTTTCTTAGTTTTTATAATTTGCTATTTATAGTTTACTAATGGGAACATTAAAGTTTCTTGATATAAAAAATTCGTAATTATCCAGGAATTTTCTTCAGAAAATGCTGGAAATTTATTGGTTATAGAAATGCACTCATATTCAAATCAAATTTTGGTTAAATGAGGATTAAAATCAAAGATACCGAAATCAAGATATCAAATCCAAGTCATATTCAAAGCAAAACTTTTGTCCAGAAATGTTCGTAGTCAAGCTTGAAGCCGATTTCGAATATAAGTTCAAGCTCAAGTACGGATTCGAGCTCGACGTCAATTTCCAAGTCTATTAGATATCGAAATCAAGCTTAAAATCAAATTCTATCTCAATTTCGAAGTCAAGTTCGAGTTTAAATTTAAAATCAAGTACGAAGTCAATTTGAAAATCAAATTTTAAGTCAAATTCTAAGTCAAATTCAAAGTCAAATTCGTAGTCAAATTCAAAGTCGCATTCGAAGTAAAGTTTGTAGTAAGGCTCGAAGTCAAGTTAGCAATCAAGTTTGAAGTCAAATTCAAAATCAAATTCTAAGTAAAATTCGAAATCAAGCTCCTAGCTAAATTCGAATTTCATATCGAAGTTAAGTTTCTAGTCAAATTCGAAGTCAAGTGAACAATTCGAGAGAACTTGACTTCGAAGTCAAGTTAAAAATTCAGTTCGAAGTAAAATTCAAGGTAAAATTCTTAGCCAAGTTCGAAAAAAAGTTAATATTTAAGTTCGAAGTTAAGTTCGAAATTTTGTTCGAAGTCAATTTTGGATTCTATCGCGCATTTAGTCGAGCTCGAAGCAAAATTTTTCATTATGTTAAATTAGTTGAAGTACAGCTCGAAGTAGTGTTCGCAACTTTGTTCTTATTCAAATTCGAAATCATATTTTAAGTACATTTCGTAAGCAAGTATGAAGTCAACTTGATTATGAGGTTCGTGGACATGTTTGAAGTCAAATTCAGAGTCAAATTCGAAGACCAGATCGAAAAAAGTTTGAAGGGAAGTTAAAACTCAAGTTCGAGATTAAGTTCAAAACAAAAATCGCAATCAAGTTCGCAGTTTAGTCCAAAGTCCATTTAGAAATAAAATGCTCAATCAAATTCGAACTGAAATTCGAAAGCAAACTAGAAATCGCATTCTAAGTCAAATTCGAAATCAAGCTCTTAGTTAAATTCGAATTTCATATCGAAGTCAAGTTTGTACTCATTTTCGTCGTCAAGTTCAAAGTTAAGTTCGTAGTAAAATTCGAAGTCAAGTTCGAAATCAAGTTCAAAGTCAAGTTTGAAGCGAAATTTGTAGTCAATTTCGAAGTAAAGCTAAAAATTGAGTTTAAAGTTCAATCCAAAGTTTTGTCCGAAATCAATTTGAAGTCCATCCTGAAAACAAGTTTTAAATAAGTGGTGAATTATTCGCAGAACAGATAAAAGTCGAGTTCGTTAATTTGTTTTTATTGATATTCTAAAGTCATATTCTAAGTCCGCTTTGTAACAAATATAAAGCCAAGTTCATAGTCAAATTCGTAAACATGTTCGAAGTCAAGTTCAAAAAAAGTTTAAAGCGAAGTTAGTCGTATTCTAGAAGCGTTTTGTAATCAAATATGAAGCCCAAGTTCATAGTCAAATTCGTAAACGTGTTCGAAGTCAAATTCAAAGTCAAGTTCGAAAAAAGTTTGAAGCGAAGTTAAACCTCAAGTTCGAGGCTTAGTTCAAAGTCAAGTTCCAAGTTAAATTCGAAGTCAATACGAGATTAAATTCCGAGTGTAGTTCGAAGGCAAACTCAAAATCAAATTCTTTTAGATTCGAAATCAAGCTCCTAGTAAAATTCGATTTTCATATCGAAGTCAAGTTTGTAGTCGTGTTCGCATTCAAGTTCGAGTTCAAGTTTGAAAGCCAAATTCAAACTGAAATTCGTAATAAAATTCGAAGTCATGTTCGTAGTCAAATTCGAAGTTAAGTTCGAAAAAAGTTTGAATCGAAGTTAAAACTTAAGTTCAAGACTTAGTTCGAAATCAAAATTGAAATCAAGTTCGAAGTTAGATTCGAAATCGAATTTGAAATTTATTTCGAAGTCAAACTTAAAATCAAACATATGTCAGATTCAAATCAAACTCTTAGTAGAATTTTATATCGAATTCAAGTTCATAGTCATGTTCGCAGTCAAGTTCGAATTCAAGTTTGAAGCAAATTCAAAGTGATGTTCGTAATAAAATTCAAAGTTAAGTTCGTTGTCAAGTTCGAAGTCCAGTTCTTATTCGATGTCTTATTTGAAGTCAAGAATTCTAAAGTCAAGCTTAAAATCTAATTCGAAGACAAGTTCACAGTCAAAACTTAAGTCGAGCTCAAAGTCAAGTTTTAAAATGGGTTAAATTCGAAGTAAATTTCAAAGTTAAGTACATAATTTATTTCTGAGTCAAATTCAAAGTCATATTCAAATTCCGTAAAGTTCGAAATCAAGTTCGTAGATATGTTCGAAGTCAACTTCGAAAAATTTAATTGAAGTTAAAACCCAAGTTCGAGGCTTAGCTGGAAATCAAGATCGAAGTTTAAGTCAAGTTAAAAGTTGAGTTCCAAATCAAGTTCGAAATCAAGTTCGAAGTCAATTTTCAAGTCAAGTCTTAATTCTAAGTTGAGTACAGTTTAAAGTAATATTCGAATTCAAATTCGAAGTCAAATTCAAAGTAAACTCTCAAACACATTAGAAATTGTTTCGAAAAAAAGTTCCAAATCAATTTCGAAAACTGTTTAAAAATCTGTTCTGAAATCAATATCGAAGTCAAATTAACAGCTACTTCAAAGTTAAATTTGAAGTAAACTTTACATCGCATCTGATTTTTTCATTTAATGTGATATCAGGTCATATCACATCATTCACATAGTTTCTGTTCCAATTTTTCCTTTATGCAAATTTTTTGATAAAATTGCGATTTTGCTGTTGTTTTAATTTGCCTGAATTTTCTTGGGCTGCCTTCAATTTTATGGAAATCTCTAGCTTGCTGCTTTAATTTCTTTGCTCATTATTTATTGCCTTCGCCTTAGTATTGCTTGACATGCAAACAATTTTTGCACTCACACAAACAAACACACATCTAAAATACTTTCACAGAAAAACGTGATTTTTAGCAAATTGCATGAATAACACGTCTGAACGTAAACGGGATTTACCAGTAAGATTCATAGATTAAAATGATGGCATAGAGAAGAACAACATTTGCCTTGACATAATTTATGCTAATGCCATAAATGCCAGCATTTAACTAAATTCAAAATAATACAAAATTATTTAAATGAAAAACTTAGTATAAAGAATGAAATTAAAAAAAAACATGTAATTAATTTGTAGTTTTCTTAAGCAGCCAATAATTTTATGCATTAAGCAAAAATTAATTATATTTCAAACACTGCAATTATGCAAAAAGTTGCAAATTTTTGCCTTTTTTAAATTGCAGTCGAGAATGGCTCGAGTTGTTGGCTTTATTTCTTCTCTTTATTATTTTATTGCAAATTTTATTCACTTTTAATTTCAACCCTGATCAAGGCTATTTGCTGTAGTGAGCAACGAGTTGGCAACGAAATAGCGTGCAACTTTTAAGTATTTTTATCATTTTTTGCTACTAGTATGCCACGAATGATGATGATGATGATGATGTTGCTGATGTGGATGAGCTCATTAAAATAATTATTATAGATATTGTATGAATGACGCTGCATTAAAAGTTTCTCTTTTATTTTTTATTTTTTCTATTTAAATAACTTACTAAATAAATATATGGAGTGTTTTTTTCGTGTATTTTTGCACACTCTTAATAAAAAAAATTTATAATTAGGCACATTTCATATCGTTGCCATAATTATTATCATCACAACTGAAACGCAAGTTATTATTTCATTATTTTTTTGGCCATTATATACATTTACAACTTTTTGCACATTCGCCAAATAATTTAGAAGGTACACCACCCCAATTGTACCAAAGTGTATTTGCAATTGCCTCGCTTTAACGTTTGAAGTGTTTTACATTGAAAATTTTATATTTTGTAGAAAAAGCAGATGTGGAGGAAAGTTATCACAGAAAATGTATCTATTTCTGAGTGCTGAGACAACAAAATTTCCTAAAACTCAAAGTTAGTTCGAAGTCAAATTCGAAGTTAAGATCAAAGTCAAATTCGATGTCAAGTTCGATGTAAAGTACGAAGTCAAAATCGAAGTCAATTTTATAGTTAGTTTGAAATCAAGTTAGAAGACAACTTTGAAGGCAAGTTTGAATTCAAGGTCGAAGTCAAGTTCGAAGTTAAATTCGAATGTAAGTATGAAATCGTGTACAAAGTCAAGTCTGAAGTGAATTTCGAATTCAAAATAGTTAGTCAGTTACGAAGGCAATATCGAATTCAAGTTCGATGTTAAGTTCGAGCTCAAAATCTAAGTCAATTTTATAGTCAAGTTATAAGTCCAGTTAAAATTCATTTCAATGTTAAGTTCAAATGTAAGTATGAAGTCAAGTCTGAAGTAAATTTCGAAGTATAAGTCAGTTTCGAAGACAGTCAAGGTTAAAGTCAAATAGAAGTCAAATTCAATGTAAAGATCGAAGTCAATTCTATAATCAGGTTCAAAATCAAGTTAGAAGTCAAGTTTGAAATCAATTTCGAAGTCAAGTTCGAAGTTAAGTTCGAATGTAAGTATGAAGTCAAGCGCAAAGTCAAGTCTGAAGCGTATTTTGAAGTCAAAATAGAAGTCAGTTTCGAATTATGGTTCGAAGTCAAATTTGATGTAAAGTTCGAAGTGAAATTCGATGTAAAGATCTAAGTCAATTTTATAGTAAATTTCGAAATAAAGTTTCAAATCAAATTCGAAGTTAAGTTCGAATATAAGTATGAAGTCAAATGTGAAGCCAACTTCAAAGCCAAAATAAAATCAATTTCGAAAGCAAGTCGAATTCAAGTTCGAAGTTAAGTGCAAACTCAAGTCCAAAGTCGGTTTTAAAATCAATTTCAAAGACAAGTTCGAATTCAGGGGCAAAGTCAAGTTCTGGATCAATTCCGAAGTCAAGTTCAAAGTGAATTTCTAATGTTAATTTGAAAACAAATGCCAAAACATGTTCAAAGTCGACTTCGAAGATGAGTTCAATATAAAAATTCGATGTCAAATTCAAAGTTCCAAGTTAAATTCGAAGTCAAGTCTTAAACCAATTTCTAGTCTAATTCGAAGTCTAGCGTGAATTAAAGTTCGCTGTCAAGTTCGTAACCAATTTCTGTGCTAATTTCTTTTTGAAAAAAATATAGAAATGAATTTCGAAAGCATAATCGTAGTCAAGCTTAAAGTTCGAAGTTGAAGTAGAAGTAAGAGTTTGCATTTTAAACTAAGTATGTACTCAAGCCCAAAGCCAAATTCGAAGTACTATGCGAATCCAACTTCGAAATAAAATTTTAAGTAAAACTCGAAATGAAATTCGAACTCAAGCTTGAGTTCAAGTTCAAAGTCAAATTCGATTTTCGAACTTCGAAGCAAATTCCAAGTCAAGCACGAAATCAAGTTTTAGCCAATTTCTAAGACAAATTATAAGTCCAGTTCGCTGTCTAGTACGAACTTAAGTAAGCAATCAAGTGCGCAGTAAAAACAGAAATTATTTTCGTAAAAATATCAAAATGAATTTCGAAAAAATATCGAAAAGAATTTCGAGAAAGTATCGAAATGAATTGCGGAAGTGAAATCGACTTTAAGTTCGATTTTACTTTTGAAATTAGTTGCGATAGCAAAATCAAAATCGAGTTTAAAGGTCGAAGTTGAAGTTGTACGGGAGAATTAGAATTCGAAGTAAATTTGGAAGGCAAACTCAATATGAAGTTCGCAGTCACATTCGCAGTAAAGTTTTAAGTTAAGTTTTAAATAAAATTCTAAATTGAATTCAAGCGCAAGTTCAAAGTCAAATTTGGGATAAAGTTCGAAGAAAGTTCCAAGTTAAGCTCGACGTCAAGTTTTAGCAAGTTTGTAAGTCAAATTCTAATTCTTGTTCGAAGTCTAGTTAGAATTTAAGTTAGCAAATCAAGCGCGCAGTATAGTTCGGAAAAAATTTCGTAAGAATATTAAAATAAATTTCGAGAAAATATCGAAATGAATTGCAGAAGTGAAATCGAAATTAATTTTGAGTAAAGTCGAAGTAAAATCGAATCTTATTTCGATAGTAAAATCGAAGTTGAGCCTGCCGTTCGAAGTTAAAGTGTGTGAATTCGAAGTAAGGTTTGAAAGCAAGCTCAAAATCCAGTTTGCAGTCATATTCAAAATAAAGTTTGAAATTAGGTTTTAAATAAAATTCGAAATCAAATTCGAACTCAAGTTTAAATTCAAAGTCGAATTCGATGTCATCTTTCATTTTTAAGCCAGTTTTTAAGTCACTTACTAAGTAAACTCGAATGTTTAGTTCTAAGACTATTTCGAATTTAAGTTTGCAGTCAAGTTCGAAATTAATCGCGAAAAAGTATCGAAATTTATTTCGAAAACACATTCGAAGTCCAGTTTAAAGTCAAGTTCAAAGTTTAGTTCAACGTCGAATTAGTAGTCAACATCGTAGTCAAGTTCGAAGTAGAGTTGGAAGCAAAGCTTAAAGTCGATGTTACATGTCGTAGGCAAGTTCGAAATCTAGTTTGACGCCAATTTAAAAGTCGATGTTACAAGTCGTCGTCAAATTCGAAGTCAAGTTCGAAGTCAATCTCGTTATAAATAAATATACAAACGACGACTGTTTTGAAGTTAACTTTGACATTAAGTTCAAAGTGAAGTGCTGGATCAATGGCGAAGTCAAGCTTAAATGCAATTTCGAAAAAAAATTCTAAGTCAATTTCTAAGACAAGTTCGAATTAAATATTGAAAGTTAGTTCGAAATCAATTTCGAAAACAAGTTCGAAATAATTTTTGAAGTCTTGAAGCTTGATTAGAATTAGAATTTCGATCTCAGACAAGTTCGAAATAAATTTCGAAAACAAGTTCGAAATCAATTTCGACAAGTTCAAAATCATTTTTGAAGTCAGGCTTGGAAACAAGTTCAAAGAAAAGTTCGAAATAAATTTGGAATTCAATTTCGAAAACAAATTCTAAATCAATTTCAAAGTCAAGTTAAAATTTAATTCGAAAACAAGTTCGAAATCAGTTTCTAAGTCAAGTTCGAATTCGATTTCGAAAACAAGTTCGAATTTAATTTCGAAAACAAATTCGAATTTAATTTCGAAAATAAGTTCAAAATCAATTTCGAAGATAGGTTATTTTCTGTAATGCTTCAGCAATAATACTTTCGAAATCTTCTAAAATTTCCAAAAATTATTGAAAGTTCCTCCATAAAATATTTACCAAAGTAGTAACTAATTTTCCAGCACTGTCTTTTATAAATAATATTAAAATTTTAAGCTTTACAAAAAGGGCCCAAAAATTTTATAAGAATGCAACAATTGTATAAGGGTACAAGTTTAGAAAGTACCCAAAGTTATCCTTAGAGCACAAAATTCAAAAATGTTTTTTATGTTATTCAAATTATTTTAGAATTAAAACAAAAATTATTAATCATTATATTTATTCTTAATACATTATTTTATTACTAATTCATGGTTCAAAATAATCTTAAGAATGCTTCCTTTGTTTTAAATAAATCAACAAATTATAACTTTGAACTTTGAATTTAGCAGCACTGTTTAGAATGTTGAAAACTTAAGAGGCACAATTTTTTTTTTTTTTTTTTACTCATAAATTATGACAGCTCACACAGTGATAAATTCAGAAATTTCACTGAAAACTAAAATTTTCGTCCAAAATTTATTATTAACAAGAGATAAAGTGTTCTTGTTGTTGTTCTCCCAATAAATTTTGAAAAAGCACTTATCGCTCTTTTATATATGTTGGTATTTTTTTGTTTTATTTTGCATTTATTTTTAATTCTTTGCACTACTGACATAGTTTTGTAATTTAGCGCTTTATAGCCACTGTTGTTGTAGGTTTTATTTTGATTGTCAAGATATAAAAAACGCGTGGAAGAAGTGAAAATGTTTATAATTTTATATACGAGTATACCAATAAATGCAGTCGAAAATTTAATGGAATGGTAATTTGGAGATATAGCAAAAAAACCTATTAACGTTGTTTCTAAGGGGTGTAACAACATAGCTATCAGCGATGAAAGAAAAAGACTCTGAAGTAATATTTCTGAATTAAGAATTTTAAAATATTTTTGAAAAAATTTGTTAAAATTCTTTTAAAAGTGTTTGTTTACAAACATCAAATCGTCAATTCTCCCCTTAAAATCTGCTTAAATTTTAACTTAAGAATTAATTTTTGCTCTCTAAGCAAATTTTTGCTTCTGACTGAAATTGCTTTTTACATCTCTCTCTCTTAAGTAGGTTTCATATTTCTTATAAGCTCCAACCACAGCATGTAATTTAATTCTAATTGCGAAATACAATCAATTCCCAAATGATGCTGCAACAATGTGTAAAGCTCACGTTAATAAAGGAGAAAGAAAGAAAGTCTCAAACTTGAGTGTCTTCTACCTCCAGATTGTCACCACTACGCCGCTCATCAAGCTCGATACAGCTTGTATACAGCTCTCTAGCCGCCGCTGTCATTA
Source organism: Coremacera marginata (assembly GCA_914767935.1). Classification (NCBI taxonomy): domain Eukaryota; kingdom Metazoa; phylum Arthropoda; class Insecta; order Diptera; family Sciomyzidae; genus Coremacera; species Coremacera marginata. Next base: position 18,501,906 of record OU612044.1, read on the forward strand.
TCATTTTGATTGCCATGCGAATTTTGTCTCAATAAAATTACTTTTTAATGTAATTGAATGAAATTTTAGTCCCCCAAGTGTTGCTTGGAAAAACTCGAAAAATATGCCACACACTGAAATGCAATGAAAAGCAAAAGTTAAAAAGATATAAAGTAACAAAGATTGGACGAAAAAAAATATGTTTAAGCTTTCACCGCATTTTAAATTACAAGAAAGCGTTGAAGAGTAGAGGCTGAAAGTGGAAAGAAATGCCGAAGACGAGACGCAGTCATGAATTTTAAAGATGTACACAGGTAGAAACAGGTAACAGGCAGCAGGTAAAAAAGTGGCTACTCGCTGCTTTTTCTTAATATTTCTTTACTTATTTCACAGTTTATGGCAAAAGAAGAAAGTTTTTTTTTTTCTGTACAGACAATGAAAGAGTAGTGAATGAAAGAAGACAAACAAGACAACAACAAGCCACAGAAATCAGTTAGAAGATGAAAACATTTTTGCAAGACGACTTTCTGGCGGTTATTCTGCTAAGAATGAAAGTTGTTGTCTACGAGTAGTAGTTGGTCGGGCGAAATACATAAATAAAACAAGTTTGTTTAAGAATTATCGATGTCGGGAAGAAAGAAAAATAAAAAATTGAAATGCGTTAATTAAAAAACGCATAGAATGGAGGTACCAGAAAGATGATGAAAATGTATGATTCAACTTTTTGACTCGTACTAGTTAGAAGTTTTAGATGATAGCTTTGTGAACAAGGCTTTTAAGTGTTTTACGAAAGCTATCTGCTATCGATAGATTGAACAATTTTTTCATAAACAATTATTATTGGTTTTATTACACTCTAATATTGCTCATAATATTAGTTAAAAGCCAACTATCAAATCTAAAGTGAAAGTAAGTTATATGTACATATGTATATGAAAGCTATACAAAATAATTATCGATCATTGTATATATATAAAGATTATTTTAATTATTGTGCTCTTTGCTTATTTCTTATGGACTATGTTATTACTAATACTAATATGTTAATGTTAAAGTTGTATTTTAAAAAGAAATCATAATTTTCAAACTATGTATCTATACTCGCAAGAAAAATACTTAAGGCACTGCGAAAAAGCACCCAATGAAATCAGTCCCAATGAAGTAAGTCCAAATGAAATAATTCTTAAAGTAAATTCAAAAGTTCGCAAGAGAGAAAAATTAAATAGCTCTCAAAACAATAAAATAAATCTCAAGAGAGAAAATGAAATAACTCCCAATATTTGAACAAATTTCATAATGAAAAAGTTATGTGTTTCATTCTTTTTTTTTTTTTAGACTTGTTTCATTGGGACCTATTTCGTGGAGCCAAAAGTGGCATGTAGAATAAGAGCACAGTATAAACAGAATTATATCTACTATTCCCCCCTCGACTAGAAGTGAAAAATTGAAATCAACTTCTCCCAATAACCAATTGAATTTAAATTTAAGGGCAGTGTCAAGGAGAAAAACCTCATTTATTTCACGTCTTCAGCCTGACACAACGACTGAAAATGTACTGACGTTTGCCAAACATAACAATTTACTAAGTCAAAATGCATTCTGTTCATGCAAGAAAATATGTAACAAACCCTCCCACGCTTCTTTTATTCTCACAGTTGCAGCTGAAGAGTTTGCAACTAATTTGTGGGCCGATAATATTCTCGTTTCTGAGTTTGAGCCTAAGAACAGGTTTCGAAGGACAACTCAAGCCACATTTTACTATGTAAGGGGATTACGAGAGACATATTTTTGTCAACTCAGAACTTCTCTGAGGATGTCATCGCGTTAACTGAAATTTGGCTGAATGGAAGCATTACTGACTTAGAACTGTTTGATAATAACTTTTAAGACTATAGAAAGGACAGACACGCTGACAATACTTCTGCTGTCGGTGGTGGTAACTTTGCCAGATTAGCAACTGAGTTGTGCCTGCCTCTTCAAAGCCAAGTTAAAGGAGGATGGTTGGCAGTAGATGCATAGAGGCGTAACATTCGTGTATAAGTCTTGTCTACTGTCGTAAAAGAAAAGAGTTCACCAGAGCTCGGTATTGGCGGCCAATCTGGTAGCAGGTCACTATGGTAGATCCTTGTGAGAAAAAGCCTGCATTGGAGTAGCAATGGTCCAGTTGAAGTTGTTAGCACGGGGATAATCATACCCGTCGAATGTGGTGACCTTATCTATCCACGGCAAGGAGACATGGTCTATATGGCCAACGACGTGAGGTTATTTTGTGTCGTTAAGACACGGCAAAAGGAAGGAGACTTGGTGCAATCAAGTTGCACGGGTTCACAAATTTAGGCACTGCGTTTAAGGTATGTGAATAGATCCATGCCTTAAATAGAAGTGTCAGTCAAAAACAAATAAGTGCTTTATTGGGCACTGTCAAATACAAAAATTCTAACATGAATTTTTTGTCTCATTTGCCGGGATGTTGTAGACCCCCATTCGGCGAGATCGAGCTGCCCAGGTGACATTCATGGGTTGGCCCTTCGAAGAGATACGTGCTGGCTGTGGTTTGTGTACATCGCTTGCACAGGTCTAGATTGACCAGCGGGGTAGTACGACCGGGCTGACATACTTGCTTAGTATGCAAGAGTGTGGAAAGCTCGTCCGAACCAGTGGATGGCAAATGAAGGTACGCCAACTACTGGTAGTCGAATTGGTACTATTAAGAGCAGTATGGAATTTTTATTGCATATTTATTCTAGGATTTCTGATACAGGTCTGTGAAAGAGTAATTCACCATTTTATCTTTCTGGATATTGTGTCAGTACCGTGTGTTTGTTTCAAAAACTATAACTCCAACGTCTTGGACACAGAGGAATTAAGTCTTAACGGCAGGGGTCCTCTATAAACACAAACATCGGATTTCAGTCTGATTATTAGATACCACTTATCAGCGGTGGAGTCCTATTAGCTGTAAGGAACTCTTTTGTAAGTTCCTTTATTTGATATTCCCTGCTCTGCTAATATCAAACTCATATGCGTTAAAGTTATATGTTGTAGTTCTAATGTATATGTTATTAATGCATATATTTCGCCAAAAAAGTAGTGCTGAAGTATATGCAAATTTTGCTGATTGCATAGAATATATTATAAATTTACTTGACGTAAGTGACGACATTTTATTGCTGGGCGATTTCAAGCTGCCTGACTTAAAACCGACGAACTTGAGAGCCTGCTTCTTTTTGAAGTCGGTTACAAATGGCATCCTTCAGACGATGATACATATTTTTGTGCATCTAATTCGAAGACACGCCAAGAACATATATTTGTTGACAATATATGTTCGAACTTACAACAAGTGAGTTGTATTTATAATAGTCTTTATAGACTTCTTGACCTGGTCTTAACTACATACAGTAACAACAACATTGTTAAGAGGGCCGTCATGCTCTAACTACTATTGATGAATTCCATCTACCATTGAGTATTTGGTATAAATCCAACAGAGAAAATATAGTAAATTCGAATTCAATTTTAAAAAGCTTTATGAATTCAATTTTAAAAAAGCTAAATTTTTGAAGTTGGATTTTTTAATTCATAATAAGCTTAATGTAATTTTAGAAAACTTAAATGAAAATAGTCTTGATGATTCCATTAATTTTTTTTATATGGAACTTTTTGTTATGTTTTCTGAGTCTGTACCATATAGAGTCATATTTGCGAAAAATTCTGCGTACCCCTGGTACACTAAGGATTTAAAAACTCTACGCAACAACAGGAATAGGGCAAGGAAGAAATAGGTATGTTGCCTAGACTCAAATAACCTAGAGACTTGCAAGTGTTTGTTTCTGGAATTTGAAAATCGCTCAGCTTCATTATATAACGAAATTTCGTCTGATCCAAGAAAATTTTAGCGATTCATAAACACAAAGAAGAAATCTGATGGATTTTTTCTTCATTCAGAACTCAGATGAATTTACTGATGATTACGTCAAAATTTGTGGCCTATTTACCAACCTTTTCAAAGACTCATTCTGTTCAGATTCTTTCACTCAAGACAAAGACTACTTTGAATATATGAATTCCGTACCCAGAGTTTCTTTGGAATCTATATCCTTCACTTCTGAGGATATTTTAAAGTATATTGGATCGATCGATGAGGATTTTGGCGCTAGGCCTGATGGAATTCCTGCCACAATGCGGTTCCGCAATGCGGTTCCGTTTTGAGTCAACCACTTTCTTTATTATTCAGTAAATCAATTATCGAAAGTTATTTTCCCATTTTTTTGGAAAAGGCATTTATAAGTCCTATTTATAAAAAAGGTTCCAGGAATGATGTCGGTAACTATAGGACTATCGCTAAGCTCTCATCGATTCTTAAATTTTTTGAGCGGATCGTGTACGATCGGGTAAAAATTCATTGTGGTGAAGTCGTAACAACTCGTCAGCATGGTTTTGTTAATGGCAGATCAACTGTGTCTAATCTTCTCGATTTTACAACATTCTGCTTTAATTCAATTGACTCTGGTAACCAGCTCGACTGTGCTTACACTGACTTTAGTAAAGCTTTTGATAAGTTACCACACAATCTAATTTTATTTAAGCTCAAGTTAATGAATTTTCCGCTATATTTTGTGAACTGGATTAAATCGTATTTGGTGGAGTGATCTTATCAAATACGTTTCCGAGGCGTATTGTCTTTTGAATTTATTGCTGAATCAGGTGTTCTCAGGGTAGTCACCTTGGAGCACTTCTGTTTGTTTTAGCAATCAATGATGTATCTCACATCATAGAACACACTCATCTGCTTATCTATGCGGATGATATGAAAATATACAGAACGGTTGATTCTAAAGATAATTCAGATCTACTCCATCTGGTCTGATCTGAAATCCTTTGAAGCTTGGTGTTCTAAAATAATATGTTTCTAAATCCAGATAAATGCCAAACTATGACCTTTTTTCAAAAAAGGAATAATTTTATTGTTGATTATAAGATTAAAGATAATGCCTTGAGTCGTGTAGATACCGTCCAAGACCTAGGTATATGCATGGATTCTAAGCAATCGTTTAATATTCACATTGATTATATTTGTAAAAAAGCATCTTCAATGTCTGGATTTAAAAAACACTAGGCCAAAGATCGTGCGTACTCACTTAGAGTATGCAAGCCAAGTTTGGTCCCCAAGTTACAATGAGCATGTTGATCGAATAGAAAGAATCCAAAAATGTTTGGTTCGGTTTGCTCTAAGGGGCTTAAGTGGAACGAACACATTAGACCTTCCACCTTATAAGGATCGTTTGAAACTGTTAAAAATGCAGTCTTTAAGTGACCGATGGAAATTTGTAGATATCGTCTATTTACACCAGCTCATAGTAGGTGTATTCGATTCTCCAGAACTTCTTTCTCATATAAATTTTAACACAATTTTTTAAGGAAATATCTTGAAGCTTAGCACATGAGCTTTGATGATTAATATAAACCATTTCTATAATATTTGCCAAAATCTGATGAAACCACGCCTACTTCTCAGACAAAGTGGCTTTATTTTAAATTAAAATCTCCCAGAAATCCACAAAAGATAAAGACATGTCTTGAAATTTTTCACATGAGCTTTGGTATATAATATGAACCATATCTAGGATATTCGGCAAAATCGGTAAAAACCACGCCTACCTCCCCTACAAAGTGACGTCATCAAAACAGGAAACTGTCGTAAATATATAAGAACTGAATGTCATCGTGTCTGTCGTGGCTAAAGACTTCGAATATACTTGAATTCAGTGGCGGGGGGTGGGAGGAGGGGAGGGAGGGGAGGGAGGGGAGGGAGGGGAGGGTTTAGCTTTGGCACCCTGCAGAAGCTCCATTCCTTACTAGTTTTCAATGACTTCTGGGTCGTGGCCTTAAATGGGTTAATGCTGAGGAAGTGCGAAAAAGCTGTAGTAGCTGAACTCTATTGTTATTGCATATTATATATAAAATTCCGATACTTAGGAAATTCTTATGTTCAAATAGCTCGAGTGAAAAATAAGAATTTTTTTTTTTGTTTTGATTATTCAATTTTATTTGATATATGAGTTATTTCTTTGATTTTTTACTTCTATTTTGATTTTTCAAATTAATAGAAATAATATCGTTCAGTGATTGATATATAGAATATCAATCAATGATATTGTTATATCTGATCAAAAATAAAATCGATAAAAAGTTGACTTGGTATTTGTCTCATTTTTTTGTATATATCATAGAAAAAAAAAATCAACTTTCTATTGAATTTATCGATGTTTCGATCGAATTAGTTTAAATTCGAGTAATTGTTGCTTCGATAACGATATGCGTTAGTTGTTCTAGCATTTTAGTGTTTTTATACACTTGACATCGATATCTATACTATAAAAAGTCAATGAAACTCAAACAATTTTTAAAAAATTATCGATTTATTTAGCCGTCTAAGCCATCCATACTCATATTGTACTCATAATTTTTTTTTATTGTATCAAAGTTTTAACACATGTTGGGAGCCTTAAATAATATTTATAAAATATTTTTAAAAAATATTTATTAAACTAGCATAAAAGTACATCCTAGGATGGGTTTGGAAGCATTTACGCTCAAACTGTACTTTTTTTTTGCCATTATTACAGTGCTTTTACAGCATATACTGTCCGGAAAAATGTTCAACGTAAAAGTGTGCACATACATAAAAGGCAAGCATGCTTTCAGACTGAACATTTTTCAGAACAGTATATGTTGGAAAATCACTGTAATAATGGCAAAAAGTAATTACATTTTGAGCGATATTAGGAGCGAAGCATTATGCTTGCCTTTTATGTTTTAACTGTTATAAAAGCCCGTCCTACGACGGGTTGGAAGCATTAATGCTAAACTGTAATTATGTTTTGCCATTATTACAGTGATTTTACAACTGTTCTGAAAAAGGTTCAGCCTGAAAGTACCCTGTAGGAAAATCAACTAATTTAAAAGTAGTTGATAAAGTGGTTTTTTGTCAACCACAACTAGTTGAAATTCTGACTTTTTTCCATAGAACGAACTAACTTATTTTGTATGGTGATGTCCGCTAAATAAGTCAATTGACTGTCGTCTGCATATATTTTCAACTACTTGTTAAATTAGTTACATTTAAATTATTTTTTTAATTGCTTTAAAATAACCAATTGAAAACATTACTGATGGCCAAAAGTTTATAATATTTGATGAAATAACATGGTTAAATATATATAAACTTGTAATCTAATAAAAATTTGCAATTAAAACATGTCAAAATCAGAGTAGTTGCCGCCTTAATATAATTCAAAGAAGTTTATCAATTACTTGTTTTTAAGTGGTATTTCAATTACATTATATATAATGCAATAAAAACTATTTAGAATTGAAGTGGATGCCGCCTTAATATAATTCAAAGTAGTTCATATACTGGTTTATTTTAAACTAGTTTTTTAATAAGTTGTTTTTAAAAACAAGTTAGTTTGTTCCTATAGGGTATGCACATATGTACATAAAAGGCAAGCATGTCACTGATAAGTATCAAATTAACTTTCTGTGCATACTTTCAGGCTGATCGCAAAAATTAATTACAGTTTGAGCGATATTGGGCGCAGAGCAGCGTGCTTGCCTTTTATATATTAAGAAGATGATATTGCCTTTGATTTGATGGAATAAATATTTATAAAGTATTTGATTCTAGAATTTAAATTAAATTCCTCTCCATATTTGTTGAAACTATAAAACTAGTAAGGATGGAGCTTCGGCAGGGTACCGAAGCTAAAATACCCCCTCCCCCTCGCGACCATATTGAAGTATAAGTCTATTAAAACGAAAGTTTTCCTATTTTGATGAAGTCACTTTGTATGGGAGGTAGGCGTGGTTTTGATCCGATTTTACATTATATCATAGAGATGGTTTACATTATAGATCACAGCTAATGTGCAAAATTTCAAGACATTTCATTAATTGTTGTGGATTTTTAAGAGATTTTACGTTTAAAATAAAGCCAATTTGTATGGGAGGTAATCGTGGTTTTCATCAGATTTTTGCAAATATTAGAGGGATGGTTTATATTAATTATCAAAATTGACGTGCAAAATTTCAAGACATTTCCTTGATTTTTGTAGATTTTTAAGGAATTTTTACATTAATAAAAAGGCTACTTTGTATGGGAGGTAGGCGTGGTTTTCATCCGATTTTTTCAAATTTCATAGTCAGGATTGACATTAAAGATCAAAGCTTATGTACAAAATTTCAAGACATTTCCTTAATTTTTATAGATTTTTAAGAGATTTTACTGCAAAAATAAAGTAACCCTGTATAGGAGGTAGGCGTGGTTTACATCCGATCTGACTCATTTTTGAACTTGACCCTAATTTTTTTTTAAAAAAGCTGTAATCGTGTCGACAGACGGACACACGGAAATCGACTCAGGAGATGATGCTGATCAAAAATATATATACAGTCAAACCTGTTTTTGTGCGGTAGATAGGGACCACAGAAAAAAAATCGCACAAAAAAAAAATTCTTCGGAGACTTCATAAACAGCTATAACATAAAACTTTAAGTAATCTAATAAAGAAAATTTTTTTATGCGGTTTTTTTGTACCGCATAAAAAAAATCTCACCTAGGAAACATTCTATGAAAAAGCGAAAAAGTGGTCTCGAAGCCAAATAAATAATTAAATTACACACGGAAACGTTAAAAATATAGTTTTAATTCTTCATTTTAAATGTGAAAAATACGAAAAATTATTCCATTAAAGGAATGCATATTAAAAAAAAAAATTAAAATACATAAATTCATAAGTTATTCAATACTATTCGTCATAGTCTTCTCTGACATAAAATAATGTCTCTCGCGTTTTTTTTGGACATTTCAAAAACTTCAGAATTGCGTTTTGCTCTTACGCTTTTCTCTTTATTGCTCTTTTTAATGATAATTTCAGCTAGTGCAGAGTTTTTTTTTTGCATAGAAAAGATCGCATACAAGAAAAAATATCATAACACAATTCGCACAAAAAAAAAAATTCGCACAAAACAAATCGCATAAAAATAAAAACCGCATAAATAAAATCGCACAAAAAAAAAAATTCGCACAAAAAAAGACCGCACAAAAACAGGTTTGACTGTATATTTGTCTATACCTGCCACGCCTCCTTCTTGGCGTTACAAACGGAATGACAAAGTTAATGTACCCCTACGCAGTACGCGTTGCGGTATAAACATAAATACATAAATTGTGGAATTTATTATTTCTGCTATGCGGAAATTTATAAAAACGTTGGGTTTGTTCCAACCAATTTATAAAACTTGACGTTACAACTAGTTTAAACTCAATTTAACGCATGATTATCCTTAACGTATATCACAATGTGATTATCTTTCTAGGGTTAAATTAAATTTATATATTGATTTTACTACAATTTATCGAGCTACTCGAATTTTATTTATCAATATTTTTATATTCAATTTATCGATATTTTTAGATTAAATGTATCTATATTTTAGATCCAATTTATTAATATTTTAAGATTCAATTTACAGATATTTTTAGATTCAATTTATCGATATTTTTCGATTAAATTTATCGATATTTTTAATTTTGTGCCTAATACTTCCAGTTACTATTTTAAAATTCTATTTATCGAAATTCTAGAAACTTCTGCCAATAGAATTGTAACATTTTTATATTGTAACTCTACAAATCGATCAAAAATCGATGTATAAAGCCATTTCCAATATGATCGAACGATAATTTTTAAACATTTTACAACTGCCTATCGATTGTTATGACAATAATTGCAACAATAACAATAACTTCAACAAATATCAAATTACCAACATCTGTCAGAAAAGCTGAGTAATGCAATTAGCAACAACGTTTTGTAGTCACTCAAACAACAAAAGCTACAACAAAATTAGCAACAAAAACTAAAACAACAATAAATGCAGCAAAAACAACAACAACAACTACGACATATAAATATAACATAGCGTTGACATTAAACTAAATAAATGAGTTCAACAAAACTTTTGCGCCGCGTTGCCAACTACTGACAACTATCTGCTTTGTAGTTGATTGCATTGCTATGTGAGAAATTTGTTGTTGTTTTTTAATTTGTTGCTGCTGTTGTGTAGTGTTTTTTTTCATAGCTTACAACTAGTATAAAGCAACGCCAACAAGTGCAGCCAGTATCAAAAAATAGCTTATTAGTGAATCGAAAATAGTTTGTTTTTTTTTCTACATTTTTGCTAGTATGTGTATTTTTTTCTATGCCTCTATCGTTTTGCTATTTATTTCTTCTTCTCTTTTATACATTCGGCTTTATTTTTATTTTTATTTTTGTGTCATTAACCCATAAAAACGTGCTCACACAGCACAACACACACAGAAACTTGAACTAGGCGGCCGGCCGCCTGACTGTGGTTAGTAGTGCGACTTGCATTTCGAACATGCTTAGAAGGTTGAACGTTGAAAAGCTAGTTGTCTCTTTTTTACGTGAACAGCAATTGAATGCGTGTTGAGAGGGCAAGAGTAGAAAACTAGTCATGTTTTTGTGCATATTTTTAATTAAATTTATTTAAACATGACGTTGAAAAGTAAACCTGTTTTATTTTTGTAGCTAGGCAAGAATGTTTAGAAAGAAAAATTTTCAAAGAAATAATTAACAAAAAATTCAAGAGAAAGTTAACACAGAAGTAGTTAAAAAAAAAAATATAATAATTGAAAGAATTTGTTAAATAAAAGTGAAAAGGAAAAAGTGCGTTTGGACTGTTTGAAGAAATCAAAAAAGTTTAATAGATAGTTAAATAAAACAAAATTTATTTTTAAATAAATTAACATAAAAGAAATTGTAAAAAAGCTAACAGAAGCTAAAGCAACTCAAAAGAAATTGAAAGCTTTGTACATGTTTTGAATGCATAAACATGTGTTTTTAGTTGCAAGAGGCAGTTTTTAGTCAAAAAAAAAAAAATGCTCATATAAAATGGGTCATGAATAACGTGAACTTTCATTATTTTATAAATAATATAAGTATGTATAAATAATGGAAAAAGTTTTTAATCAAACCTTAGAAAAATATTCGTTAAAATAGCTAACTTTTAAAGTATCATCTGAAAAAAAAAAAACAAAATCATCTTAACTTCTTTCAAATCTTTTAAATATACAGGGTGTCCCGCAATTGAGTGCAACAATTTACGAAGTTGAAAGGTTATGTCAAGCTGAGCAAAAAATCGTATGGGTGGGGGGGATCTATTTTCACATTCTTAGAAGCTACAGGGTTAATTAATATTTCACGACTTTGGTTTATGTTATTGTTTCTAGCAGAAAAACTAACTTACATAAAATTTATTTTGATAGCTCATTATAAAGGCAATAAAATCACCTTTCTACCGGCATATCAGCAAATCCCTCCAACTTAACCGTTACCGAGCTGTGCTCGTGTGAAGATGAACTCAATCGATTAAAACTAGCAAATTTCAATTTTAAGATCAAATTTCTCAGAATTTCGCGTAATAAATGAAATTTTTTTTTGATCATCAATTTTGTAATCTATTCAATTTTCTTTTCAATGACACCAAAAACATAAACAAATCTTGAAAAATAAAAAAGTTGGCTGTACTGAAAAAATTATACTTATTAGAAATCAATGATATTATCTACTGCATAACTAAGTGTAATGTCATTATTTATCATTGTTTTCTAATAAGTATAATTTTTTTAGTACAGCCAACTTTTATGTTTTTAAAGATATGTTTATGTTTTTGATGTCATTGAAAAGAAAATTGAATAAATTACAGAATTGATCTAAAAAAAAATATTCATTTATGAAACAAATTTCCGAGAAATTTGCACTCAAAGTTGAAATTTGGTAGTTTCAACCAATTGATTTCATCTTCACACGATCACAGCTTGGTAACGGTTAAGTTGGTGGGGTTTGTTGATATACCGTTGGAAAGGTGATTTCATTGCCTTTAAAAGCTATCAAAAGAAGTTCCATGTAAGTTAGTTTTTCTGCTAGAAACAATAACGTGAATCAAAGTCGTGAAATAATAATTAACCCTGTAGCTCTTAAGAATGTGAAAATAGACCCCCCCCACACCCCTCCCATACGATTTTTTGTTCAGCTCGACATAACATTTCACTTCCGTAAATAGTTGCACTCAATTGCGTGACACCCTGTATTTTCTTCTAAATATGGGTGATAATGGTAACAGTAGCTCCAAGATTTGACTATGTAGTTGTGAAGTACTCATTGAGAAAATAAGACTCACCAAAGGATGTATCGATATATCGATTAGTTATCGAGTTATCGACTTTTCAAAGAAATGTTTGCTGAACAGAACCAATATGGAAATTCGGCAATATCTTTGTTAATATTTGTCCGATCTGAATGATTTAGGTGTTATTCAAAAAATAATTAAAATATTTTTGATATGAAAATAAAAAAGAATGTTTTTTTCTAAATCGGCCACGCTACAAACGGTCTTCCCCATAATATGTTTTATTTTTTTCTAAAACCGCTTTTTTCTCTAAAAAATCCTTTATAAAAAGGGACTAAAGATATAATAAGTTGAAAGCTGCAATTTTAACCTTTCGTTTGGTATATAATATGTCACACATTCTTCCTTTATTTTGACCGTAATTCTCTTTTGTTTATTTTATTGTTGTATTTTGAAGTACATATTGATAATTTTTCTCTGCTTTTTACCAATGCATAGTTTTTTTTTGCCTTTTATAAATTGATTTTTAAAAATTTTCCAAAAGATTTCTTGTATCCGTCTGTAGGGTAATTGGGCTGAGTAAAAAATTTTTGTTTTTTATTTTGTTTTGAAGATATTTAAATTTTTTATCGAATTATACCCAAATTATCCCGATCGTATAGACTTCGTTAAGTGGAATGTTTTTCGAAAAATCGATAACACTTTCGGTGGATCTTATTTTCCCAATGACTTCTTCAAAACTGCAATCGAGCCTAAAATTAATCGATTTATAGTTCTCCCAATTGTCCAAAAAAAAGCCATTATTTGATGGGCCATATGGCAAGCAACGCCGTCTTATCGGAACCAAATGTCGTCGAGATCACAGGCCTTAAATTCAAAAAACATTTTTAAAGAAATATAAGCCGTTGATTCTACCAGTCCATAAACCACAGCAAACAGTAACTTTGTCTGAATGTGAAGGCAGGCTTTTGAACCCACAGTTGTAAAAACTTGCATTCATGCAATAAAAGACTGGAAATAAAAGGCAATTTAATTCATGATTTAATTCATGCGATAATTTTTTTATTTCATGTCTTCAAGTTTTGAAATCCACAATAATTTTGAAGTCATGACTTTGAAATCAGTTGATGAACATTTCTGTAAAAGTTCACTATGCTTTTTTAAGTCGTGCTCCTTGACGTCAGTCGTTGAATGCATTCAATTGTTATCAATGTGAAGTCAATGAAATCATTAGAAGTCAGTTGAAATCATGTTTAAAAGCACTGAAATTGTGAAATAACTTAAAGTAAATTTAAGTATTTTGATTGCATTTAAAAAGTTTTTAAGCCATTTTGTATGCAGAATAAATTTTTGCTTAATCAACAAAAATTAAGCATTAAAATTAAAGGTAGAACCAAGATTTTTGTGGTTAAAAAAAAAATTAAAAATTTTACATTAAATGATAAGGGTTCATGCATTCTTAACCCTATAGATAGGCGGTGGCTTAAGCCCCGAAAACTCTCCGTGACTACAGGTCAGATCTGTACACAACCTTTTTATAACCTTTTTGACACACATAAATGCTGCTCACCTTAGCTTGAATTCGGCACAATTTTGAACTCATTACCATACTTAATTTAATTTAACAGTCATAATGTTTTTACTTGACCTTTATAGTTTATATCTAACATTTTATATATCTAATATTAGTACATATCTAATATTTTTCTTTTCTCTCTTTTCTTTGCAGGTACGTTAATATAAAAAAAAAATTTCAAATATCAGAATGGGTATGAATTCTTTGCTATTTGGTAAGACTTTTTTAGAATATATAAGAAAAAAAATTTATAAAACTTGCTACAAAAATGCAAAAAAGTTTAAGTGGCAACCCTATCCACTACCTTGAATTTTAAAATTATGACATCAGATTCGAAATTAGTGACTCCCTTGCACTGTTACATGATGTCTAAGACTCTGAAAAATACATTTTATTAGGTGGCAATGCTATCGTAAAAACTTGCATAATTTTTGACCAGCACTGAATTCATAAAAATGAAAAAATTGAGGTGGCAACCCTATCCGCCTTTTTGAATTTTAAAATTCTGACATTAGATTCGGAGTCAATGACCCCCTAAAACTCTTAAAAATGTTTAAAACTCGTAAAAAATATATTGTTACGTGACGGCCCTGTGGTAAAATTAAAGTGGCAACTCTACCCAGAATTTCAAAATTACAAGGATTCGCCAAAATACAAAAACAAAACTCCAGGTGGCTCCCCTATCCGCCATCTTAGATCTCTTAGAAAGCGCTTATATACATTGTACGTGTTTATATACAATGTTTACAAAAACCGTTTCAACTGTTTTGTTATCTGTTTACAAACTAAAACGTTTCACTTCTTTGTTACATGTTTATAAGCAAAAACGTTTCTCTTTTTTTTGTTATATGTTTATAAACATGTATACGTGTTTTTTAAAATTTTTCCTTAAGGGCCTCCGGTAGTTTTTCGAAGAAGAAGAAAGGACACCATTTTAAAACTTTTTTTTTAAGCTCTGTTTTATTTTAGACCAAAATTTTCTTACATTATTAAAGTATACTTATTGAGGATTTATACCTCAATTACTATTATATTATTATTATTATTATAAAAATATTTATTTATTTTGACAAAATGGCGAGCGTAAAACGAAAATTTTCATTTTCTGTGCACAAAATTGAGGTCGTTTTAGGTTATAAATCAAAACGTATGTATACAAAAGAAAATCGAACGATTAAACGCCCAAGAGTTCTTTACTAAGCCAAAAAAAATTTTTGTTTTTTTTTTTTTAGATTAACCAGTCTGCAGATATCTTGCTCACCGTAAGGTCTTTTTCGGCTTTGCTTTTTTCTTCCTTATCAACGAATATTTTTAGACCAAAATTTCAGGGATAAATCTTCAGTAGATATACTTTAATAATGTAAAAAAAAGTTTGGTCTAATATGATACAGCTTCAATTTTTTGAAACGGTGTCTTTTTCTAATTCGAAAAACTCCCGGAAGCACTTAATAAAAATTGTCACATCGCCACATAGTCCTTTGATCCCATACAAAAGACAAAAATAGAAGGAGAATTTCGTATGCTTGGTTACTTTTAAGAAAAATTAAGAAAAATTTCACAAATGGTTGAAATCGGTCAGCTCCAAGGGGCACATCCCTTGGACCTATATTAATTTTTTTCGAAATTTTGTATGGGAGGTACTTACAAAGGTTAGCCAATCTTTACAAAAATTCGCCAGAAGAGTTGTCAAATAAAGTAATAGATGCTTACTGAAATTGGTTGAAATCCATTAGACCCTAGGGGTACCTCCCTTGAAGCTATATTAATTTTTTACGTGATTTTGTATGGGAGGTACATACAAAGGTTGATCGATATTAACAAAAATTCGTCACAAGAGTAGATATAGATAATTATCGATGTGTACCGGAAATGGTTGAAATTCGTTAGACCCTAGGGCTACCTTCCTTGGACCTAGATTTATTTTTTACGTGAATTTGAATGGGAGGTACATACAAAGGTTAACCGATCTTAACAAAAATTCGTCAGAAGCGTAGTCATATAAAGTAATAGATGTGTACTGAAAATGGTTGAAGTCCATTAGACCCTAGGGGTACCTCCCTTGAACCTATATTAATTTTTTACGTGATTTTGTATGGGAGGTGCATACAAAGGTTGATCGATATTAACAAAAATTTGTCAGAAGGGTAGAAATAGATAATTATAGATGTAATGGTTGAAATCCATTAGACCCTAGGGATACCTTCCTTGGACCTATATTTATTTTTTACGTGATTTTGTATTAGAGGTACATAGAAAGGTTAGGCGATCTTTACAAAAATTCGTCAGAAGGGTAGTCAAATAAAGTAAAAGATGTTTACTGAAATTGGTTGCAATCCATTAGACCCTAGGGGTACCTCCCTTAAACCTATATTAATTTTTTACGTGATTTTGTATGGGAGGTACATACAAAGGTTGATCGATATTAACAAAAATTTGTCAGAAGGGTAATTAAATAAAGTAATAGATGTTTACTGAAATTGGCTGCAATCCATTAGACCCTAGGGGTACTTCCCTTGGACATAAATATATATTTTAGGTGTTTTTGTATGGGAGGTACATGGAAAGGTTGACCGATCTTAACAAAAATTCGTCAGAAGTGTAGTAAAATAGATAGTAATGTATGTGTACTAGAAATAGGGAAAATCAGTCAGACCCTAGGGGTATCTCCCTTACACCTACAGTAACAAATATGTTGACAAAGCAAGTAAATCAGCTAGTAAGACATAAGCGCATATATGCGTCTAAGACAGTTCGGAAACATTATAAATGTTCAAGGGTCGGACGAAATCGGTGCCCTTTCTTCATTTTTCTGTTAGGTAAGAGTCTAACCTAAATGAAATTGAAATAAAATGTTAGTGATTTTACGGTTTTTGGTTTTTAAATGTCGACGAAAAATGACAATTTTATAGAGTTATGCGCTAAACAGCCTCAAATTAAAAGTTACACAAAATTTTTCGGTTTATTTTATTGGCACAATTAAAAAAACCTAAATTCAGAAAATTTACTATCTGTAAAAAAAGTTAAAATTTACGATTTCTCTAGAAATCTATAGTAGTATAATTTTTTTTTTTTCTTTTTCTTAAGCCCTTTGCCAAGATACGAAAAAATTCAAAATTCATATGGATATACTCAACTTTTGAAAGCTGTAGAGCAGTAGTGTCCAACCGAGTTTGTACTGAGAGCTATTTTGCTATCCTAATAAAAATATTTTTTTTTTTTTTTTTTCGTTAAACACACCCAAATCTGGAAAAGTTTCTAAATTTGCCATTACTAAATCTTTGTAATCGTTTGCTTGCTGAATCTAAAGAAAGCTTGAAAATTTGACACTTAATGTAGACATTGTAATCATAAACATTGCAAAATAGAAAAGCAAGATGCTTTGGTCCCTTCCATATTAGTATACAATTGTGTAAGTATCTAAAAAATTTATTGACGGATGAGTGACAAAGAAAAGAATAGAAGCATCTGTAAAAATATAGCTCTGCAGCTACAAAGCTGCTGTCGCTGTCAATTTGAAACTAGTTCAGACAGTGTGAACGACCGAGTTAAATGAAAAGCTCTTTTTTGTTGAATATGTTATAAGCATGCATGTTAAGTCGATTTGAACATGTTATAAGCATGCTTGTAAGATTCGCTAATTCTAAATATTATTCTGTACATCATTTTGCTTGAGGACGTCTAAAAATACGATCGTAAGCTACTAGGCGCCCGCGAACTACCGGTTGGACACCACTACTCTAGAGGGTGTAAATATAACATTTTTTAAAATATTGTTTTTGATATATTTTAGTAGACGTTTTGCCCTTAAAATGATACCAATATTTATTTATTTGGCATCAACAAATTTTTTTACTTTTATCCATAGGACGAAGTACTGTGAGCCGCCAAAGAAGTTTCACTTCAAAAATTTTTTTTGTTTTTACGATTTTGCATGGTAAATCTAATAAGGATTTTTCAGTAAATTTTAATGGTTAACACATTGTAAATATTTAAGAGTATTCTACGAGCGCACGGTTCTCAAATAGAACAGTTCAATTTCATGTTATTTTTTATCAATTTTTACGGTTTAGTTTCTGACGTATACGAAACTAACATTAAGCTTTCATTCAACAAGCTGATAAAATTCAAGAATAAAAAAAGAAGAAATTATTTTTTCTAAACTTATTTTTTTTTTATCAAAAAAAAGTAGGTCAGATAACATGCTGCTTCTCTACTCTACATTTTTCAGGCTCTCACAAATTCTCTCGTCACTCTTGCCAGTTTATATGTACAATTTTGCCTCATGCTGGTTGATGTCAATATTTTTTTGATTTTATTAAAGATTTTGTTATGATTGTGTTTGTTTTCTGTTATAAATTTTGCATTGTTTAAATAAATCTCAAATTTCTTAAGTAGCTCTCAGGCTTAAGACGCGACATAGCGTCGGGCTCTTATTTTTTCTTTTATTTTTCAACCGCCACGCGCACACGTGACCTACAAAATGTAATTTAAGAATAATAGGCATAAAAGTAACTATAATGAAAATAAAGAACTGAAATGCGAAGGAAAGGTTATGAAGGCAGTGAAAAGGTTGCTACTTTCGCAAAAAAAAAAAAAATATACTGTACCGCACAATGTACATAACATTCACTTACCTGGTAGACTTTCCATAAGCGAGTCAAAATTGAAAAGTCAAAAAACTTAACGAGAAGCATACATAAGTTTGTGTGTGAGTGTAATAAGGAGTGAAATAGCAGGCATATGCTATGTGGTATAAAATATGAATTTATTGACTTTATTTTTGAGACATGTCAATTTATTTATTTTGTTTTATTTTTTTTTTTTATTCTGTTTTTTTTTATGTAAATGACAATATTGAGATTTATAGCTTGTTTTCAAGGTAACCTGATCAAAGTAACGTGCTTGTCAGTTAATGTTAATACGCCGATTTTGGATAGTATGACATATTTTGTGATGTATTCATGAACTTGGTAAAGTGTTAATAACCGTTACATATGACTTTTATAAGATTTTCATAGAAGGCAGCTTGTTTCATATAATTAACATGTTAGAAATATTTATAAACACGGAAAAATTCATATTAATTTTGACACTCACAGCAATAACTGGAATGTCCACAAACACCTACATTATTTTATGTATATTTGTGAAAAGAAAAATAATTCCAATAATAACTTGTTTCAATAAAATCCGTCATATTAACATAAATCCGTTATAAAAATCACGCAAATCTAGGCAAAAAAATCAATTAAACGGTTAACAAAACCAAAAAAAAAAAACACAATTTTGCAGATTTAGGTCAACAGTGACCACAAGCAAAGTAATATTTTAAACAAAAACATTCGCAATGCCTAACAAAAGCAAATATACAAAAAAATGTTTAAAGATTTTGACCATAAAATAATTGAGTGGGCAAATATTAGATATGAAAAAGAGGCAGGTAAAATTAAGTTTGAACAATAAATAAAAATTTCTGATAATACAAATCAAAAAATATTATCTCAGAAAGATTTTTCTTTAATAAATCAGAGTAAATGTATATGGAGAATGTTCTCATAGAAACAGTCTTACTTACGGTTAAAATTTTTTAATAGAAATAAGCAATTTTTTGATATTTTTCTGCACTATAAAGGCAATATTTTGTATTTTAAATAAAATATTAATGATTTTTAGCAATTGTTTATGTACAGGAAATTTTTATTGTATTTGTGTATAAAAGTTATCGCAATGTATACTGAAAAAATTATGATGGTAAGTATGAAGAAAGAGAATGTTGATTTAATGATATGGTGATCAATATACCCATACAAGGAAAACAAAACTTAACTAAAACTTTTGTTGACTCTATACCGACAAAAAATTTATCAACTCAACCTTGGAACTCGCCAATATGAAGAACCTTGTTTGTATCGACAAATTTCTTGGTTGAATTGATAAGATTTTTGTCAGTATAGAGCCAACAAAAATTTCTGTCAAGGTTCTTGTTTTGAGTGCGGTTAACACCTTCTGGGTGTTATATAGTCTTATAATTTTAATATTCTTCAAATTTTAAAAAAAAAAATATTCAAACTGGCAAAATATCTTCAATCTGACTAAACAAATTTTTGAAATTAACAACATTTCTTCGATATGACTTATTTTTTTCTTAATATTAATGAAATTTTCTTCAATATCACTAACTGCATTCTTTATATTAATAAAATTTTCTTCATATAACTACATTCAATCCTCATATAGACGAAATTTTCTTCACTTTTTCGACTTGGTTTTTTATTCATATTAACAAAATATTCTTCAATATGACTAAATTCATTCTACATATCGATAAAATATTCTTCAATATGTAAAAATTTTTTATTCAAATTAACAAAATATTCTTCAATATGACTTCTATCATTCTTCATATTAACAAAATATTGTTTATATCCATTTACCATTTATACCCATTTATGTTTTTTATCCATTTACTACTCATTCACTTAAAACCTTTTTTAAAATTACGCCGATGCGATAATAGTTAAACTCGTTTCTAAGATAACTGTACACACAATATTACCCACTGCTGTTTGAATAAATTTCGTTAAAATTAAGAAATTCTTTTAATTTAGAGGAATAAATTAAAATAAAGAAATTCCTTTAATTTAGAAGAATAAATTATTCAATTTGAGGAAACTTCTTATTCAAATTAAAGAAATTTCTTCAATGATATGAAATTTCAAAAATAAATGTTACTGAAAATGAAGAAATTTCCTCAACCTCACACAGATGAAGAATTTATATCAAATTAAAGAACTTCTTCGAAATGACTGCATAATACTAAACAAAATAATTTTAAATCAAAAAAAAAAATTCACAATTTAAAGAAAAAAATCACTAAAAAGTTTTGATTTTCCTGTACATAATCTCAAAAGTAGCCCAAAACCATGTTTCTGGTATTTTTCCTAAAATATTCATATCCAAAAAGCCATTTTTTTTTTTAATATATAACCTCAAATATCTCATAACTCTAATGTCGGATTAGGACTTTTTGTAAAAAAATTCATCTTTCTGTATATAACTTCAAAAACAACCCAAATAGCAAGTTTTTGAGAATAGTAGGGCAAATATGTTAAATTCTAACGTAATGGGCCAATTCTAGCTTGGAATTTAAATTCTTGTAAGAAATTTTTTGGGAAAAGACCGCCAGATGCCCAAAGAAGTCCTGACTCTACTTTTTTTAAATCTGCTTAAAGGACGAAATAGCCATTTTGTGAAGAAATTCTCCATATAAAATTAATGGAAAAACTTTGAGCTAAACAACATCTTAAAAGTAGCCCAAGTAGCAATTATTTTTTAAGCTTATAACCTAAATTTAACCTCGAATTTGGATTCTTCGTTAAAATTTACTAAAAAGTTTTCATTTTTCTATACATAACCCCGAAAGTAAACAAAAATATCAGTTTTCCAGTATATTACCTCTAGAATTACAAAATCTTGACGTACTGGGCCGATTCTAGCCTTGTATGTAAATTTTACGTAACAAAAAATATTTCAGAAATACTGCCCAGAGAAGGGTCCTGACCCAAAAAGAGTCTTAACCTTATTTTTTTAAACCTGTGCAGTGGACCAAACTTTGAAGTCGAGTATGTGAACTAAAATATCTCAAAATGCTAACCTTATGCTGTCCCCGAATTAAGATTCTTCATAGAAAATGACTAAAGAGCTTTAAGCTTTCTACAAATAGCCTCAAATTCAGCCTAAAATGTGTTTACGGCCTTAAATATCTCAAAATCTTGACGTGCTGCGGCAATTGTCTTCAGATTAGGATTTTACATAGAAAATTACTTAAAAAAAAAATTTTTCCCAAATGATCAAAATAGCAATGACCCCTTGCATGGACGTAGCCAGGATTTTGCTTAGGGGAGACCGAAACTATTTTTTCATGTGACTGATAAATAAATAAAAAATGCGTCGGATGTAAGTTTGTTATAAAAAATAAATTAAGCTTTAATAAATATTACTAAATTTTATGCGTTTAAGTTCTAAAAAAAAACGTTTGGAATTTCTTTAATTTTATGTTCAGGGGGGAAATTGTACCTCCCCCTGTCCTACCCACGCTACGCCCATGCCCCCTTGTGTTCATCTGTGTAATGGTTCAAAAATGCATCAAATAATTTGTGTTGTCACCGCTTCGTGTCAGGAGTGTAATGTGTTACTTTATTTGCTCGAATCTTATTTTTAGCTACTGACATGCCGTTGAGTGCATAACTGCAGGAAAACACACAATTATCGATTTCAGTTTTGCTTAATAAGCGTAATTTTAAAATATTTATTAATATTTAATCATGGTTAGTATTGATTAATATGTCAAGAGTGTTGTGTATGGTGTTGCGATTTTAAGTATTTAAAATAAAAAAGAGGGTTTATATTAAATTGCTTACAGTTTCTTATATTTTGAGTTTTTAGTACGGAATTTTTTTTTCCTACGAAACCATTAAAAAAAATCGTTATAAGTCCTGAGTGTTGTTATTACACCAACGTCTATGCGGCCGAATTACTAAACTTGTATTTTTTTTTTTTTTTTTTAATTTCAACTTAAGACAAATAAACTATCAAATGCTAAATTGCGAAAATTTTTAGTAGATTTAAACACTTTGTAGAGGTATAACACTCATGACAAATATCGTATACGCTACTGCAAAAACTAAAAAAAAAATTATTTTAACAGAATTTTAAAAAAAAAATTTTATGTTATAACCATCTTTTTTGAAATTCACCCATTTATTAATCCGTGTCCGTCTCCATACACTCAAAAAAAAAATCAACAAAAAACTTTTGGTGGACGTATATTGACAAAAATTTATCAAATCAACCTAGGTTTTTGTCAATTTGATAAAAATTGTTCATATTGACAAAAACCTAGGTTGATTTGACAAATTTTTATCAATATACGTCCAACAAAAGTTTTTTGTTGATTTTTTTTTTGAGTGTACAATAAGGTAGCATTCTATAAGCTCGGTCTAATATATTTCTTAGCTCAGCAAAGTACCCCCTACGAAGCGATTTCGCCGCCATGTTTCAAAGCTTACGCTTTACGGAATTTTTCGAAGATAATGCCTTTTTTGGACGGAAAAACAATGTTTGTATGGGAAGAAATGTCCAATTTGAGCAACTTTCAAAATTCTACTCTCTGAACAGCTCAAAAAAAATTTGAAAAAGTTTAGAAAAATGTATAGAGCTGAAAGAATATTAAAATCTACTTAAAAAATAAAAAAGTTTACCAAAAACAAATTTTTTATACATGACGGCAACAAAAACAAAAAAATTTTAGGATTTGGCTAACACTCTCAAACAATTGAATTGGATTCAAATTTTTTTGTAACTTGTTAACCAAACGATTATTCAATTGGAAAAAATTTCATCAAATTTTTATTTATATTGAAGAAAGATTTGCTATATTAACAAATCATTCTCATATTCACATAAGTCTGGTTGGTGAATTTAACGAAAATATTTTGTTATTGCTTGACGAAAATTTTATTCAGATTGACAAAAATATCAACAAATTTATATTCATATTAAAGAAGCATTTGTTAAATTAACAAATTATCTTCAAATACAAGCAATTTTAATCTAATATTTTTTTTTTTAGATAATAAAATTTAACTCATTAAATTTACAAAGTTTTGTTGATTTGAGAAATTTATTAAGCATATGTAAGTCATGTTGAAGAAGTTTCTTCAATTTTAATAAAAGCTTGTTTAATTTTGTAAGATTGACAAAATTTTTTCAGCTTTTTATTTTTTACACAGAATCCGATTCCAGGGTCAAAATGATGTCAGGATTTTGAGTACATCCAGGAGATGTACTGGATGCATAACTTTCTAAAGCTCTTCAAAGCTCTTTTCTATTCAAAACTGGCGCATTACGTCAGGATTTTGAGATTGTTTTAGGCTGTACTCCGGAAAATTTATTATTTTTTTTTTTTGCTACTTTTTGGGTCAAATATGCGAAGATTTCAATAAATTTTAGACTTAATTTTTGTAAAAGGCCTTTTTTATTATAGCGCTGAGCTTGGATTTTATCAGGGAAAAGTCGAAGTTATCCCATTCAGTGGGTATTTTTTATAGCAAGGATCTTTTTTAAATAATTAATGTTGTAGTTATTAAAAAATCGATTGAAAAGCTTAAGTTTCCTATTAATAATCTCTTCAGTAGCCCAAAAATTCTTTTTCGACCCAATATCTTGATGTAATGGGCCAATTCTGACATCGAATTCGAATTCAACGCTGAAAATAACAGTAATAGAGAAGCCTTTAAGCAAGCTTATGTTTCATAACTAACGATATTTTTAAGTTTCTCTGACTCTTTTACTATATCTAAATTACTGCCATTTTTACTCCTCTAGCACCAGACTAGTTATTATTACTCTCTCATTACTGAAATTGCACAATAAGAAAAAGCTCTATTCCGAACAGCAACTATACAGCTTTTAGATGCTTGACCTAAATAAGTCAATAGCCGATAAACGCCCAAAATCACAAAAAAAACATACAATCCATTGAAATTAACGAAAATATACCTACATAAAAAAAAAATAAACTTATAAAATTTCTCAATAAAGCTCAATATGCTCTCTTACTCATATTAGAAAGTTTAATTAATAGTATTTTTATTTATTTTCGTTTTTGTTTTTTTTTTAGATGAGTGTTAAATATTAAAAACAAGAGATAGAGAGAGAGAGAGAGAGAGACTGAGGAAGTAGAGATAACGTTTAGCACGTG
This sequence comes from Coremacera marginata, assembly GCA_914767935.1. Taxonomy (NCBI): domain Eukaryota; kingdom Metazoa; phylum Arthropoda; class Insecta; order Diptera; family Sciomyzidae; genus Coremacera; species Coremacera marginata. The sequence goes on from OU612044.1 coordinate 18,526,439, forward strand.
TTTTTCTAGTTGACCTGGATAAAATATACTATGTAGATAAGTAAATTTTGTGTATAAACAAAGATAACAGCAACAACTACAACAACAACAACATCAAATAAACGTATACTATAGTAAACATGTTTCTTTCTAATTATTTTCTTTTCTGTGTTTATTTGTTTGTTCACCCTAAAAATATCTATGCGAGAAAAATAAAATAATCATGATAGAAAAAAAAACCTCAAAATAAACACCATTTTATAGCACCCAGAAAAATTGATTAATGAAGAAGACTGCATAGTGTATGCGTGAGTTAGGAATGTGTGTTCCCAAAAGTTTTAACCAAGGTTGTCCAAATTTTGCTCTCCCTCTATCTCTCACTGACTCACTTAGTTCTGTTTCTTCTCTTCCTGCTAGCCCGACAGCTAGTATTGCCCAACAGGCAACAAGTCACAATAAGGAACTTGTAATTTTAACAAAAAACACTCAAAATTAAATTGTGCAAGATACTACTCCCATTTTGCTCTTCTTAATACGTTGCATCCTTCAAACAAAAATATTCTTTTAATTAGGAACAAAAAAAATATTTTTTAAAAATATATTTTTTAAAAAAATATTTTCCGCCTTTCATTCCTATCATGGGAATTTTTGAATTTTTGTATCTACCCACTGAACTACAAGCTCAGTTCCGGCGAAAAGTTACAATTTACAATTTTTTAAGACTTTAATAAAAAAAAAAATATTAGCATAACATAAAAAGAATAAAATAAAAAGAAGAAAAAATAAAAAAAAGTTTATCAAAATTATATTAAAACTACTCAAAAGCAAACTCGCTCGCTCAGGCCTATCATACTCAGACTGGAACCCATGGATAAATTTTTAAATACAGCTGTTTTTATCATCACTTAAATCTACCTGAATAAAGCTGCTTTAAATCATTCGCCATAATTTGGAATATTTCACGCCTTCTTTCCACTGTTTCAACGCAACAACTTTGTATTCTTTTACATATATTGTTGCTTATCAGTTGTTTCTATTTTTTTACGTATTTATTTTGTTACCAAAATTTCTGCTCTTATCAGCAACTTTCGTTTTTTTCTTTTTTTATTGCTCTAAGCAAACAACTCAGCAATTGTTGCTGTATTCGTTGCATTTAAATATTTATTATTGACTCCTGTCGTTGCGACGCGTCGACGGGCACGTTCAGCAGCTGATAAAGCGGCGACAGCCACAGCTCACAATCAGTCTAGTTAGAATCTTTTTTTTTTAACAATTTCTGACTGTGTCTGTGCTAAGGTTCAAAAATGAGGTTAATGCGTCAGTATTGTTATGCGTATAGCTGTGTACGCATATATTTGTGGTGCTCTATTTACACACATTGATAATAATGCACTTTTTATAATTATGTTTTTTCTTTCTTTTTGCTTTATGAGCACCCAAAAAATAGTTTTTGGTATTTTGTGTAGAATTTTTTGTGATTTTTTTTTAATGTGCACATACATTTATATAAATATTTTTGCTGATAAGCAACAGTGTATTGAGTGGTTGAGAGAAATTTAGGTGAGGGGCTTTAATTGTACAGTGCTGCGGAGGGGAACAACTCTTAAAAAACCGCAACGGCATGGAAATTTCTGCAATTTAATGACTACCGAATTAATTGCGTTTTAGATGGACGATGGCACATATTGCGCAGTTGGGAGCTAGAATTTTTAGTATAAATGTATTTTAACATGCTGGCTGTAAAAAAGATAAAATCAGTGTAGTTAATATTTAAACATTTGTAATCTTTATTTTTTTTAAATATTTTATTTTATCTAGATAGTAAGAATACAGTTAATCAAACAAACTAAATTAAATTTAAACCTGTTAAAAATATGTTTGATCAGCAACAGAAACCGCATCTCAAAGACGAATATATTCACTAGTAGTGAAATCCGGTCCTAATTTTTCAAAATAATTGTTGCGCTTACATTTTGATAAAATCTCTCACTTTTATCTTGACCTTTAGCTGAATTTGAAACTTAACCTTTACTTTTAACTTTACTCTGCCTCTACTTCTACCTTTACCTTTACCTTTACCTTTACCTTTACCTTTACCTTTACCTTTACCTTTACCTTTACCTTTACCTTTACCTTTACCTTTACCTTTACCTTTACCTTTACCTTTACCTTTACCTTTACCTTTACCTTTACCTTTACCTTTACCTTTACCTTTACCTTTACCTTTACCTTTACCTTTACCTTTACCTTTACCTTTACCTTTACCTTTACCTTTACCTTTACCTTTACCTTTACCTTTACCTTTACCTTTACCTTTACCTTTACCTTTACCTTTACCTTTACCTTTACCTTTACCTTTACCTTTACCTTTACCTTTACCTTTACCTTTACCTTTACCTTTACCTTTACCTTTACCTTTACCTTTACCTTTACCTTTACCTTTACCTTTACCTTTACCTTTACCTTTACCTTTACCTTTACCTTTACCTTTACCTTTACCTTTACCTTTACCTTTACCTTTACCTTTACCTTTACCTTTACCTTTACCTTTACCTTTACCTTTACCTTTACCTTTACCTTTACCTTTACCTTTACCTTTACCTTTACCTTTACCTTTACCTTTACCTTTACCTTTACCTTTACCTTTACCTTTACCTTTACCTTTACCTTTACCTTTACCTTTACCTTTACCTTTACCTTTACCTTTACCTTTACCTTTACCTTTACCTTTACCTTTACCTTTACCTTTACCTTTACCTTTACCTTTACCTTTACCTTTACCTTTACCTTTACCTTTACCTTTACCTTTACCTTTACCTTTACCTTTACCTTTACCTTTACCTTTACCTTTACCTTTACCTTTACCTTTACCTTTACCTTTACCTTTACCTTTACCTTTACCTTTACCTTTACCTTTACCTTTACCTTTACCTTTACCTTTACCTTTACCTTTACCTTTACCTTTACCTTTACCTTTACCTTTACCTTTACCTTTACCTTTACCTTTACCTTTACCTTTACCTTTACCTTTACCTTTACCTTTACCTTTACCTTTACCTTTACCTTTACCTTTACCTTTACCTTTACCTTTACCTTTACCTTTACCTTTACCTTTACCTTTACCTTTACCTTTACCTTTACCTTTACCTTTACCTTTACCTTTACCTTTACCTTTACCTTTACCTTTACCTTTACCTTTACCTTTACCTTTACCTTTACCTTTACCTTTACCTTTACCTTTACCTTTACCTTTACCTTTACCTTTACCTTTACCTTTACCTTTACCTTTACCTTTACCTTTACCTTTACCTTTACCTTTACCTTTACCTTTACCTTTACCTTTACCTTTACCTTTACCTTTACCTTTACCTTTACCTTTACCTTTACCTTTACCTTTACCTTTACCTTTACCTTTACCTTTACCTTTACCTTTACCTTTACCTTTACCTTTACCTTTACCTTTACCTTTACCTTTACCTTTACCTTTACCTTTACCTTTACCTTTACCTTTAGCTTTAGCTTTAGCTTTAGCTTTAGCTTTAGCTTTAGCTTTACCTTTACCTTTACCTTTACCTTTACCTTTACCTCAACTTCAACCTCAACCTTAACCTCAACCTCAACCTAAACCTCAACCAAAACGTCCACCTAAACCTCAACCTAAACCTCAACCTAAACCTCAACCTAAACCTCAACCTAAACCTCAACCTAAACCTCAACCTAAACCTAAACCTCAAACTAAACCTCAACCTAAACCTCAACTTTAACTTCAACCTAAACCTCAACCTTAACTTCAACCTCACCCTCAATCTCATTCTCAACCTCAACCTCAACCTCAACCTCAACCTCAACCTCAACCTCAACCTCAACCTCAACCTCAACCTCAACCTCAACCTCAACCTCAACCTCAACCTCAACCTCAACCTCAACCTCAACCTCAACCTCAACCTCAACCTCAACCTCAACCTCAACCTCAACCTCAACCTCAACCTCAACCTCAACCTCAACCTCAACCTCAACCTCAACCTCAACCTCAACCTCAACCTCAACCTCAACCTCAACCTCAACCTCAACCTCAACCTCAACCTCAACCTCAACCTCAACCTCAACCTCAACCTCAACCTCAACCTCAACCTCAACCTCAACCTCAACCTCAACCTCAACCTCAACCTCAACCTCAACCTCAACCTCAACCTCAACCTCAACCTCAACCTCAACCTCAACCTCAACCTCAACCTCAACCTCAACCTCAACCTCAACCTCAACCTCAACCTCAACCTCAACCTCTACCTCTACCTCTACCTCTACCTCTACCTCTACCTCTACCTCAACCTCAACATCAACATCAGCATCAACCTCAACCTTAACCTCAGTCGCAATCTAAATCTCAGTCTCAACCTTACATTTTTTATCAAATTTTCATAACTTCTCATATTTAAATATATTTAAATGTTTACATTTATATATATAATATAGTCTTAAAGACTGCAATTTTTATTATTTTTGTAAGAATTTCGCCGGTTCAAAGCTACGTGCTTCTTAAAGAAAGTTTGTCTCAACGAATTTAACATTCGATTTTAAGTTCTAACAGCGATTTATTGAACAATTTCAATTAAGTTCAAAGAACTCAATAAAAAGTTTTCTTATTTATGTTTATAATTATAGACTTTTTAATACTTTGTCAGCATATTGAGTTCACATGCCATGTCAATTTTGTTTCTGTGGTTTTTTTTTTGTTTTAACTTGTTTTGCGTCAAATTATAGCCCAGACATAAATTATTAAAGAAGTTCATTAAACTCACAATCGATCGATTTTTACCTTGAAAGTTTACCATTTAATGACATGACATGCCTTAGTTGAACTGTACTTTGAGTGGGAAAATAAAAGTTTAACCCCTTATTAAAGCATTTTTTTTTTTTTTAATCGACATCAATTAATCAAATTAAATGTTCATGCTGCAGACAAAAGTACAAACATTTTATAAGAGTCTTAATACATGAATTGTTAAAATTATTTTTACTATTATTATTATTATTATTATTATTATTAAATAATATATTCTAATAGGCAGAGGTAGAGGAATTATTTTTGCTTCATTCCAGAAAGATTTAGCTTTTTTAAAATTTTTCTGAATTCTATTTCTTTTCCAGTAATATCAACACTAAGTTCGTGAAACTATTGTTTAGCATTTTATTATTTTACTTTATTTAACAATTTGATAGGAGGCACCTTCATATTTTCTAATATTTTCTGTTTGAAGTGGAACTTCTAAGGCGGCGATACGATGTTTCGATACGATGAAGAAATGCTGAAAATTAAAAAATAATAAGACCGGCCCGTATTATTCAACCCTCTAGGGATCAATTCAGGAGAATTTTTTTTTTTATTTTTAGGCTCTTTTTTAGAAGAAATATATACCGAAAAATTTGACAATTGTATCTATGATACTAAATGGGGGCTTTAATATTAATTTTGCAGATTATAAAAATTTACCACTAATCGAATTTTTGAATGAAACATTAACTTTGATTATTTCCAATGATCGATATCTCATTACTACTAACTAACTAACTAACTAGCGATCGATGCGGTTTTACACGATGTTGACAGAAATTCCAATCAAACATTTTTGTTTCTTACGTTAGTTATATTAAATATTATTAATATATAATATTATTATATAGAATATTATTAAATGATTAAAATTATTATTAAATACTATAAATTATTTGAAAATTATAAAAAAACACTGATAATTCATAGCTTTACATATTTCATATATATAAGTTTTTACTTCTGTCAGCAGTCCCAGCTTTGCCTATTTTTATTCAAAGTTGTACACCTTAAAAAAAAAACACTGACCAGTACCCAGTATTTAAGCAATTGCTTAGGGCATCACGTCTCTGGGGGCCACCATGAACAGCAATTAAAAAATTATTGCTTCTAAAACTATTTGCTACAATAATGGTTGAAGGATACATTATTCTAATAATGATAATAAGAATGATGATGATAAGAATGACTAATATTCTACAAAAATAAGGATCCGCTAATTTTCCTCAGAAATATTTACATGGAATTATTTACTCTTTGAGATTATCGATTGTCTACACTGAGAAAAAAAAACAATAGGTAAATCACCTAAGTCGGCTTGGGTAAAGAAAATTGTAGGGGAATTATAAATTTATGCTTATTCACCTAAGCAATTTATTGTTTAATACATTGCTTTGAAAGCACATACTTCAATACTTTACAAAAAAAAAAAATATTTGATTCATCAAAGCCCAGAATCCAAAAATACAAAATTAAAAATCAACTAGCATGGATGACTTAAGCATAGTTTTTAGCTATATACTGCAAAAAAAAAAACAGCTGCGTCATTAGACACACGAGATAAGGATAGATTTGATAATTTAATGGTTTTTTTTAATTTTTTTTTTGTAATTTTGAAATTCAAAAATAACATAAAGTAAATTAAAAGACACACGTTAATTTCACACCAGTAAATTTTATTACATTTCATCAACAAAAAGAAAAGAAAAAAAATGTCTTTGCCCGCCGTGCGCAATCGAACCCTGGAACTTTTGGTGCCAGTCCATCTCTGACATAACTGCAGCTACGTTAATTCACCTAAGCAATTTATTGTTTAATTCATTGCTTCGAAAGCACATACTTCGATACCCTGCCAAAAAAAAAATATTAGATTCACAGACGTTAACAGATGCTGTATTAACAGATGCAGTATGTCGCAGAATTCTGTTGATAGCTGCAGCATAGCTTCAGTTGTAATTAATATTGAATAAATTACTCAGCCTTACGAATGAGTTTGGCTCGAAGCGTAGTGTAGTGACTTCATACGCACACAATGGTATCGGTGGGTGTGGGTTCGAATCTCAACGGCATGCGAAGGTAAGATTTTTGAATTTGATATTTTATTTAATTTAATGTTCTTGTTATAATAGACGGCAAGCAGCAAGATAAACGGTGTCGATAAAAGTAAAATTTTGTGTAGTTGCCGATTTCAGTCAAGCAAATCACAGAACGTGAGGCCGCAGCTTCAAAAAAAAGGAAAATACAAAAAAAATAACCAAAACCCGAAAAAAGTTATATTCTAGAAATTCAATTTTTTTTTTATAGTAGTGTATAAAAAATTACCAAATACTTGGTTAATTTATCAGCCAATAAAAATTGGCAAGTCAACATGTAAAACTTAGGCGTTTTGATAAAGTACTTGGGTGGCTTGACTAGGTTTTTTTTCAATTTAGCGTAAGCTTTTTTCTGGGTGTACAGAAAAATGACGTCCGCAGAGAAAATTGTATTCTATTGTAATTTGTTAGATAATCAACAGGAATTACAACAGGAATTAGATTTCATACTTATGTTTGTCATGTGGGACGAAATTTTTCAAACCTGCCGAAAAGTCATCAAGATATTACAAGACCCGGAAGTCACTCTAAAGACGTGCTACAATCTAAACAAATCACTCGTTGATTTTTTAAAAAAATTCTAAGGATAATTTAGAAAACAAGAAGCAACAGAAAATCTACCAGATGTGGATTTTAAGGATGCCCGTCAAAGACGAATGAAAAAACATACTCAATGACGGTCGAGTTCATAAAGTCTCAGCGTCATTGATAAATTGAACTCATGTTTCTCACTTATGTCGACAAGTTCAACCATTTTGAGTATTCAGTTAATTTTTGACAGTTTGAATTTTTTTGATCAAAGATTCTGTATTAAATTTTGTGTGAAAAATAAAATTAAGTGTGCCCAGATTCGTCACCAGTTATGACCCTCTGGAGCAAATTTGGGTCATCGCAGACTGAGTCCAACATCTCTTTAGCAATGTTAATGCGATGCTGTTTTGGGCCGCAATTGAGCAATTTTGGTACGAATTTCGCGGCGATCTGTCTCATGCCCAAATCATTGGTAAAAATTGTATCGCACAAGCCAATCGATATGCCTAGGTCCTCAGCAAATAGTGTTAGTCCGGTCAAGTAGTCTTAATCCTGCCAGTACTTAAATTTTTTTCTTTGGCTTAAAATTCCAAGACTTTGTATTACTTTTACTTGAACTTGAAATTCTTCCAGCAAATTTTTTGATTAGAAAAATTTTCTTTATTTTCGAACCAAATTTATCTCTTATAAATTCTTTAAATTTTCTTAAAAATTTTCTTTCATATCTCTTTTTTTTACCAATAGCTTTTTGTTTAAAAAATAATTGTTTTCATGTTTCGGACCCGACTATTTTTCGATACAATCTTATCTCTTAAAAATTCTTTAAATTTTCTTCAAAATTTTCCTTCATATCTCTTTTTTTTTTACCAATAGCTTTTTGTTTAAAAAAATAATTGTTTTCATGTTTCGGACCCCACCTTTATAGGTTAAAATACTTAATCATTAAGTTTAACAAATACAACCAACTTTTCACACTGACTGTATAAAACTAAGTTGCTGCTATTTAGTTATTTATGTATGTTTTCCTGTAAATAATTACCCGCTTTTGCTGGCTAATGCCTTTAATTTTCTGGCTCTGACCTTTGATTTGACTTGCTCTGAGTTTTTTTTTTTTTTTTTGTCGGTTGGTTGAGCTCTATTTTTTGATCATTCATGTACGGAAAATTTTCTGTCGCTGTGTATACAAAGACTTTTTATTGTTGCTAGCATTGTTTTTGTTGTAATTAGTGTTGTTGTTATTGCTTGGCTTAAATTCTTTTAATATTGTCACACAAACTTGGCCAAAAAAGGTCAAAGTTTTGTTGTGGCTCTGAATTCTTTCTATTATATTTCTTCCTTTTTTTTCTTATGTCATTACTTTTATTTTTGGTCTTTAGGAATTTCTTCTGGCGTGACAAAAATCAATTTATTTTCTTATTACTAGTTGTATGTTGTCCTGCATTATATATCCTTAAATACTCTTAGTTCTTAGAGTTTTCCAAATTGTTAAGTTTGTTTTTCTTTTGTTGAACCGAACTAATTGTGTTTCCGTGTTTAGAGATGTTTTAAGTGGGGAAGAGGATAAAAGTGATATGAGTGCCATTAGTTTAACCCATATATGCCCAACAGCGCCGATTTCAGTAAAGGCGAAGTGGTCCATGTATCTATTAATATAAAAAGTTTGATAATTTTTCAAAAATTTCTTGTTACTGTCTTCATGATATAGCTTAAAAATGACCTTGGTTGCAATATATCCATCCATCTATTTAAAATTGTATTCTTTTGTTTTGAAAAAGTTTTGCGTGTTGAACGACAAATACGAGCTGTAAAACTTTTTATTGTGATAGTTAAAGTAATGTAAAATTTTAGGCATGTTTTTCGAGAAATTAAGTAATTTATTTAACTCCCTTCACAACAAAAAAGACTATCACAAATTATCTGGCAACCTTGTGCTATTTAAAACGTATACAAATCAGTAGAGAATAAAATCGAATAACAATCAGGTGTAAATAAATAGTAGTTTAGACATTTTTTTGCTAGTAACAATAAAAAAATTAAAAAATTGCAAAAAAAAAAACAAACTTAACAAAAGGTGAAACCTTCATAATCATAATGAAGACAAAACAATATCACCCACAACTGCAAGCACAACCAACAACAACAACAACAATTACAATGAAAGATACAAACACAACAACAACGTACAATCGAACTAATGAGCACTAAACAAACACATCAAATTTTTTTTTGCGGTGTGCCCAAAATTATAGCCAACAAACAGCCCTACATACGTACATAAAATATAACAATTAAAATTAATATAACATATAAACATGCGCGTAGCCAGGATGTCAGCGCGCAAGGGGATCAATATAATGTTTACAGTGATAACTTCTTTACGCGCATTGAGCACTTTTTTGTAGAGCTAAAAGTTAACATTACTGCTAACGTCAGCAATGTTAACGTCAACAATATTAACTTCAGCACTGTTATATCGGCACCACTGTTAAAATCATCACTGTTAACGTTAGCACTGTTAAGTCTTGCACTGTTAATGCCTGCATTTCTGGTTCAGCTATCGGGCAAGCAGAAAACATAGTTTTTGTCTGTTTTGTATAGAGATCTCCAAAAGATCAGCTCATATATTTGACCCCCCTAGGTGATAATTCAGGATGAACTATAATCGACAGTTTTTGTGTGTTTTGTATGGGGACCCTCAGAAAGGTGGCAGATAGGGGGAAGGTGTATTGAGAAAAATGTTGAAGGGCAAAAAAAAATAGTACCAGCTCACATGTTTGACCTCCATAGGTGACAATTTGGGAGAGATTTTAACTATAATCGACAGTTTTTGTGTTTTTTGTATGGGGACTCTCAGTAGGGTGACAGATAGGGTGTTGGTGTATTACAAAAACAAATGTTGGATGACAAAAATAGTAGACCCAGCTCATATATTTCATCTCCCTAGGTGACAATTTGGGAGAGATTTGAACTATAATTGACAGTTTTTGTGTTTTTTTGTATGGGGACCCTCAGAAAGGTGGCAAGTAGAGGGTAGGTGAGCTCAAAAGAAATGTTAGAAAGGTCAACAAAAGTAGGACTAGCTCATATAGTTGACCCTCTAGGTGACGCGCTATAATCTACAGTTTTTGTGTTTTTTCTATGGGGAGCCTCAGAAGGGTGCCAGATAGGGAATAGGTGTGTTGAGAAGAAATGTTGGAAAGATAAAAATAGTAGGACCAGCTCATATATTTGATCATCTAGGTGACAGTTTGGGAGAGATATGAACTATAATCGAAAGTTTTTGTGTTATAGGGTCCCGTCGTATGGGGACCCTTTAGAAGAGTGGCAGCTAAGGGGTAAATGTGTTCAGAAGAAATTTTGAAAGGTAAAAAATTAGGACTAGCTCATATATTTGATCCCTCTAGGGATCATTTCGGGAATGAAATGATTATGATTATGAACTATAATCAACAGTTTTTGTTTTTCTGTTATGGAAACCTCTAGAAGGGGGGCAGATAGGGGGAAAATGTCTTAAAAATATGTGTTGAAGATAAAAAAATAATAGGACCAACTCATATTTTTGACCCCTCTATGGATCAATTTGAGAGAAATATGAACTATAATCGACAGTTTTTGTGTTTTTTGTATGGGGACCCTCAGATGGATGGCAAATAGGTTCTTGGTGTGTTCAGAAGAAATATTGAAAGGTAAAAAATAATAGGACTAGACAATACATTTGACCCCTCTAGTGGTGAAATCGGAAGACATATGAGCAATAATCAACAGTTTTTTTGTTTTTTGTATGGGGACCCACAGAAGGTCGGCAGATAGGGGGTAGGTGTGTTCAGAAGAAATGTTGAAAGGTAAAAAACAATAGGACTAGCTAATACATTTCAGCCCTCCAGGAATGAATTGGGAGAGGTATGAGCTATAATCGACAGTTTTTGTGTTTTTTGTATAGGGACCCACAGAAGGTTGGTAGATAGGGGGTAGGTGTGTTCAGAAGAAATGTTGAAAGGTAAAAAACAATAGGACTAGCTAATACATTTGACCCCTCTAGGGGTGAATTGGGAGAGATATGAGCTATAATCGACAGTTTTTGTGTTTTTTGTATGGGGACCCCTAGAAGGGTGACAGATAAGAGGTTGGTTAGTTGAGAAGAAATGTTGGAGGATCAAAAATAGTAGGACCAGCTGATATATTTTCTCCCTATAGGTGGCAATTCAGGTTAGATATGAGCTATAAGCGAAAGTTTTTGGTGAGGTGGTTTTTGTGTGAGGACCCCAGAAAAGTGACAGGTAGGGGTAAGTGTGTTGAGAAGTAATGTTAAACGGTAAAAAATAAAACAGTTCATATATTTGAACGCTTTAGGGGACAATTGTGGAGAAATTTTTATTTATTCGAATATTTGATGATTTACTCAAAAGAAGATTCTACCGTAAACTACTAGAAAAACAGACTTACCGAAAAACTAGACGATGTGCCTTTTATACTAAGGGAACGAATTTTTTAATAAAGTATTACGTTTGACTATGTCCAATGATCGATAACCCCGTTCTGCTTAGAAATGCTACTAGTTGAACTTATTAAAAGAAAACGACAATCAATGCGGTTTTTACCAGAGATTGGGACTTTTATGACTTTTTCACAAAAAGTCTTTAAAATAAGAGTCTTAAGAAACTTTTATTATAAAAAAAGTTATTAGTTATAATCATAAGTAAAAGTTAACAAATAAGAGTTATTTATAACTTTTAATTTAAATTTTAACTCTAAAGAAGAGTTATTAATAAGAGTTATTCCTTAACTTTTATGAATAAACGTCGAACATAAGAGCTTACAAAGACTTTTACTCTTAAAAATAAAAGTCTCTCTCTTTAAAAAACTCTTTATACTACTATAGTATACTATATATATACTACTATAGTAATACTCTTTATTTAAAAAAGTCAGTCATAAGAGTCTTTTGAGACTTTTATACATACAGAAAAATACCTACGGCGTATTGCCTAAAACGACTTGAGTAACTATTTTTTTTTTAAATTTGTGTAAATTTCATAAGTTTTTTTGCCAACTCAGGCATGCCAAAATTGTATAATATGCCAAAGATACTTGAGCAAAAGCAAATCGGAGTTTTTACAATCTTTTCTCTCATTGCTCCTCTTTCTGTCATACGCGGTCATTATTTGCTTTCCTTTTTACTTATAGTACAAACGTGCATGTATTTCGCAGTAATTTATTCGTTACATTGACGAAACAAATAAAACATAAAACAGCTTAGTGGATCACAGCGAGATTCACGCTACTCGTACTGATGAGTTGACATTATTAAATAAAATTTGAGTTAATTAAAAACAAAAAAGTGAAAAAAGTGTCATACATAACTGAAAAGAAGAAAAAATCAAACAAATCATAAGAGAACAACGCAAGCATTTGTTGCAAAGGCCTTAGGAAATCTTCACTTACCTAAGGTTATGATACCCAAGTTCCATCTAAAATCAAAACCTAAAATCTACGGCAACCCATTTTAGCAGAAAGCCTTCAACAGAACACACAAGTTCTTTATGCTAGAACTTGCCTAATGCCAAAAAAATGCAATTGCCTAAATTCCTTTGTTGCATTATACAAATACTTAGATAACCCGTTCTGGCCGAATATCTTAAGCAAATTATACCCGAAAATTTTAAAATTTTACACCTTTTTTTTTTCTCTGTGTGTATTTTAAAAGTCTTTATAAAAGGATACAATAAAAAATTCTTTAATTTAAATTGTTTTAAGAGCTTTTTTTCAATAAAAACGTTTATCGAGATTTTCAAATATTTAAGTTACAATAACTCTTTGTACTGACTTATGTCTTTAAAGACTTTCATAAAATTTTTTTAAGAACAAGAACAAAAGTTCTGAACAAAAGTCTCAGAAGAATCTAACTTTTGTGAATAAAAGTCAAAAATGAAGATAAACTTTTTTCTGAAAAGTAAAAGTTAACTCTGAACTTATACTTTTATACACATAAATTAAATGTAAATTTTAACTTTTATAATTAAATGATTAAAATAACAGACATAGCTAAAAAAAAATTTTTTTTTAGTTATTTCCAAGCCTTGATTTTTACACGATACTTAAAAAAATGTCAATCAAACATTTTTGTTTCTTATTATAGTTACCAGAAGCTTTTGGAACCTTTTTGGAATGTAATGAAATAATTGAAAAATTAAGGATTTGATACTACAACTAATTTGAAAAATAAAAAAAACTCTATTATTTCAAAACTTTAAGTTGTTCATAGCTTTAAGTTTTCACCTTGATTGGCAGTACCCATAATGCCTATCTTTTTTATGCTGGTTATTATATTGATCGGATTAAAAGTTTGAAAAAACAAATTTAGGGCTTGATTTATAAAAAGTTTTTTTAACTGAAATAAGTTACATTTGATATAGTTGTAGATTTCAATGACTTTTTTTACGCTTTAATAATTTTTTAAAATATTATTTTATCATCTTCATTTTTTTAAAGTCTTAGGTGGCAGTTGCCCCCAAAACCCCTAGCTACGCCTATATATAAATATATTTATTTATTTGCTATAAAAAATCAGCTATAACTTATAATTTAGCATAGCAAACAAAGCCTGTCGAATTTGAACCTTCTACCACGATTTGACACACTATTATAAAAATGTGCTTTTTGATTACAATTGATTGTTTTTTTTTTTGGCAATTGTTAGTGAAATGTCAAAATTAATAATAGCAAAATTAACAACAACAACAAAAACAAAAGCAGCCAGCAGCTTAGTGCTGTCAATGTTTTTTGGTTCGCGCTTCATTCAAACTATTGCTGCAAACTATTAAATAATTTGAAGTGCAAAAACGATTGTTAGAAATTAATTGCAAAAACAACAATAGCAACAACAGCAATAATAATGCTGGCAGCAAAATTTTGTTTCTATGCCTAAACAAGGCAGAGCTCAAGGTTTTAGCCAGCTTATTATGTGTTCAACAGCCAACAAAATAAAGGATAGAAAAAAACATGCCTGAATCATGCTTCAATTAAATTGAAAAAAAAAACTTGTCAAGCTGGCAACACTTGCATGCTTGGCCCACTTTTGCATATTTATTGCAGACACACAAACCCACCAAAACAAGCTACTTTTGGTCGTGATCGTGGGTTAAATAAGGCACAACAGCAACAACACCAACAACCAGTTAGATATAAAAGGACTTTCTTCGACAAATAGGCGTCGAAAGCTTTTTAGAAAGTTTGACGTTTGCATAGGCGCACAAACAAGAAATAAACCAGCCTATAAAGTAGAAAAAAATATAAAAAAAAAATTTTAAATTTTAAAGATCATTATTTCAAGTTTTTTTTTTGCAGCCACTTCATAGCTTTTAAAAGTGGCTTAAAAAGTTTTTTACTTTCAATTCAGCGGCTTTTGATGGGCTTTAGTAAGAAAATTTTTTTTTTTATCTGATGCTACTTTAATTTATCTATATATATTTTTTTTTTTGCAACTTGCAAAAAAGTTCGCTCCTCACATGACTTGACCGAATATTTCAAGTACACTCAATTTTAACGAAATTCAATTTAAATTTTTTTTTTTCAAGTACGCACGTTTAAAGCTGAAGAAGTCTGCGAATTTCAATAAAACACAACAACAACAATTGGCGACAACAACAAAAACACTAAAACCAACAACAATAAAAACAACAGCATTAATAAAAACCAAAAAATTTTAAGAAAACTAATCAAATCAACAAGTTACGAATACGTAATGAAACACAAAACAAAAAAAAATTCGGTGACTCGTCTGTTGCTAACACAAAAAAAAAATATATATATGTGTATAAAAAAAATTTGCAATTGTTCAAAATTGTTTTCGTAATAAAATCAACAGAATAAAATAACGAGTTCATGTCTTGAAATTTCAAACATTTGAATGATTTTGCACGTTCTTTTTAAGTTAATTTTTTTTTTGTTTTATATATTTTGTTTGAATTTTATAAAGGTTTCAAAGAGCCATTCTTGTCTGGTTGTTATTGTGTTAGTTGTTTTTGTTGTATTTTAATTAATTATTTAACTATGCTGCGCACGTTAAACGCTTAAATATCAAAACAAAAAGGTTTAAAAAATAAAACACAAAGGTAAACTACCACAAATAAATATAAGCAATGAAAACAAAGCATTGTGCAAATATAAGTTAAAGCTTTGAATTTCAAGATCAGCAATTTTAGTTTCAAAAGAATTTTAATATCAGAATTTGAAAGTTTGATGTTGACAAGAACAAAAAAAAATGAGGCAAAAATCGCAACAGACAATAAATTAAGCGGAAAGCATAGGGAAAATAATCGAAACTATTTATATATTGACTTTTCTAAAAATTTACACTGTCAATATGGTATCAAAATTTAATTATAATTAATGATAACAAACAAAAAAAAAAATATGGGGCAGTATGAAAATATTCAAAATTTATAAAATTAAAAAATAAATGGAAGCGAAAGTTTACTCTATACTCTAAACTCTAAACTCTAAACTCTATACTCTACTCTATACTCTATACTCTATACTCTATACTCTATACTCTATACTCTATACTCTATACTCTATACTCTATACTCTATACTCTATACTCTATACTCTATACTCTATACTCTATACTCTATACTCTATACTCTATACTCTATACTCTATACTCTATACTCTATACTCTATACTCTATACTCTATACTCTATACTCTATACTCTATACTCTATACTCTATACTCTATACTCTATACTCTATACTCTATACTCTATACTCTATACTCTATACTCTATACTCTATACTCTATACTCTATACTCTATACTCTATACTCTATACTCTATACTCTATACTCTATACTCTATACTCTATACTCTATACTCTATACTCTATACTCTATACTCTATACTCTATACTCTATACTCTATACTCTATACTCTATACTCTATACTCTATACTCTATACTCTATACTCTATACTCTATACTCTATACTCTATACTCTATACTCTATACTCTATACTCTATACTCTATACTCTATACTCTATACTCTATACTCTATACTCTATACTCTATACTCTATACTCTATACTCTATACTCTATACTCTATACTCTATACTCTATACTCTATACTCTATACTCTATACTCTATACTCTATACTCTATACTCTATACTCTATACTCTATACTCTATACTCTATACTCTATACTCTATACTCTATACTCTATACTCTATACTCTATACTCTATACTCTATACTCTATACTCTATACTCTATACTCTATACTCTATACTCTATACTCTATACTCTATACTCTATACTCTATACTCTATACTCTATACTCTATACTCTATACTCTATACTCTATACTCTATACTCTATACTCTATACTCTATACTCTATACTCTATACTCTATACTCTATACTCTATACTCTATACTCTATACTCTATACTCTATACTCTATACTCTATACTCTATACTGTATACTCTATACTCTATACTCTATACTCTATACTCTATACTCTATACTCTATACTCTATACTCTATACTCTATACTCCATACTCCATACTCCATACACCATACTCCATACTCTATACTCTATACTCTATACATAAAAGGCCCGCCTGCCCCGCTCATCTTATTTCCAAAATTCACATTAGAGATGAGAACAGCTGAGCCGATTTCAGCGAAAACGAAATCAATTAAGTCTGTATTTCATTGCGGTCAACATCCCAGCAAAAAAAGTGCTTCCCCCCAATAGGCAATAAAGCTAGGTCTCTTCTAACGAAGGCGTGCGCTTACTGCTACTTTTGTTGGTAAGACACTTGACATTCTCGCTGCTTCTGCGAGCGCTTCTATAAGGCCTAACTTCTTGCTACCCAAGGCAGTACAAAAATTATATTTTTCCAACAAAAACTAGTTCTGCTTATATTTCAGGGTTACTTTTTCGTTAAAAGTTAAAATAATAAATAATAATCAACGTCATGACTTAGATTATTCTTATCTAACCAAAATATGTAAAATAAAATAAAATCACTGAATATATAAGTGGGTATACATAAAAAGAAAAAAAAAAAATATTTTTTTTAATTTTTTTGGTTAGTCCCTTCTTTAAGCCATTCTAAAAGAGTGCTTATAGCAGGCCTCTTTAAAGCATGCATGGAAAATTTGGTAATTTCATATAAAAAAGTATATGATCTTGGCTACGAGTAGGGTAGGCCTCCGAAATCCATTTCAAGGCCTGCTAGTAGCCCTTCGAATACCTGACAACGCCTAATGGGAAAAAAAAGGTAAAGTTGAAGGGAAAGTATTGAATTCCACCCTTGAATTCCACTTTCATACTCAGAAGGCATTCGTTTAACATATGCATGTCTTTGGCTGGAATGCTTTCCTTAGTCTTCTCCACAAGTGCTTCCAGAATTTTTTCAAAAGAAAATTTCTTTAAGACATTCAATAAAAGAAGTGATCGTTGCTTTCAACCAACCGAAGACTTTTGTTGAGTGCAATTTATCTATAAATATAAAAATAGATGAATATATGTGGGTGTGTATATCAATGTAAAAATCATAACCATTAAACCAATTTTTATGAACTTTCTAGGAACTGTAGGAAATGTCTTCACAGGAACACTCTCAAACTTCACAGGAAAACTCTCATCCTGTGAAGTTTGGTGCTGATCAAACCAATGGGTTCGGGTATTTTAAAAGAAGCGGGGCACCTCCCATATCAAAGATATTTTCCATATCGAATACCTTTAGAGTTCTAGGTCGCACAGCCTCGGAATTCGACCCCAATTTACAAGTGCCTTTCCACTAGTAACATTATATGGTCATTAGGCGTGGGGCGTGGTACGTTTTCAGCAGTCTAAATTTTCGGTATAACTTTCGAACTTCGAACTTCAAACTTCAATGAAACTCGGTACGAACTTGCATGTCACCATTTGTTCGTGTCTTTCGACTGGAAAAATTGATCCAGTATTAAAAAAGGGAGCGCAGAGTGGAATTTTGGCGGAAAGAATCAATTTTCCGACCACTCAATTTTTATAATTTGGTCATGCGGACTTAAAGAGTAATGTTTAATTATGAAGAATCCATTAATGCTTTCCTTTATTTGTTTTATTAGAAAAAATTAATCGAAGTCATTGGCGGATATAAGCAAAAAATTGATTTAAATTTTTATGCAACTGTGAAGTGTATTTGAGTAAACAAAATTTGTAATTAGCAAATTATTATAACTTCTTTTAAAAGTGTATCTTATTGTCAATATTCTAACAAAAACAAGTTGTAGATAACATGAATATTTAAAAAATTAACAGATAATCAAAATTTGTCCATAAAAAATAAAATTTGTTTTTGCTATTTTCTATGGAAAATATAAATTAAGCTCGGTCTTCCTCGGTCATTTCATTATGATATTATGAAACTTTGAAATTTCCTCTTTAAATATATGTAAAAAAAGTTGGCACATGTTTGCAGCCGCCAAACAAAGTTTTAAAAATTCAAAGATAGGTCACAAGAATTTCAATACAAGTTAGTAATGTTATATGCAATTATAAAAAAATGGTGCATACTTTTAGGGTTTAATTATTTTAATGGCAGTGCAAGAGTTTCAAATTTTAAATCGAGTTTTGTTGACAAGATATTGGAAAACTTTATAATTACTTTAAAGAAAATTATGTATTCTTAGCAAATGCAGAAATTGCGCTAATAATAAAAAAAATGTTCAGATAACTTTTGCGCGAAAGTTTAAAACTAAATGGCTAAATGCATCAAGAAATAAACAACAGTTTCTGTTAAAAAATAAAACTTGGCTAAGACGTGAGTAACATAGCGATTTATATTAAATAATTTTTTTATGCTAAAGAAATTATTACCGAGTGGATTTTAACACAGTAAACACGACAATGTCAAATGTCAGTTATTCAAGAAAAGATAACAAAAAACTTAATATGCTTGTTGTAGGGGACTAAAGAACTCTTTATGTGGCTACCAATTTTTCATTGCCTAGTTAGCTCAATAGAAGTCTTATAGCTACACGATCGAAGAGTCCTACGTTCGAAAGCCACTCGGAACATTTTTTAACAGTTTAATGTATTCATTCTGATAAAGTTAGATTGAAATCTTGGGAACTTTTAAGGAGATAGTGGGCGGTGAGCGTGTAATTTTTTTTTTAAATGTACACATATATTTCAGATTCTTAGTGAGTTGCTTTAATAAAACTTCAATACGAAAAAATTATTATTGTATTTTTAAATTATTGTGTTATATGGAAAGTAGGCGTGATTGTAGGCGGATTTGCAAAGTTTTCCGTAAGTGATCTTATGTGGTCTATTTCAACTTATATACCAAATTTTATTGTTATACGACTACTCCTTTTGCACTCCGCTATGCAAATAAAAAAGGATGTATAAAAAGGTTGGGAGGTGGGCGTGGGGAAGCAAGTGTTTATTGAAATATTAATTTTTATTTAAAATATGAACCAAAATGTCCTATTAACACACGCACCTCCCATTCAACCGAAATCGATAATCTGGTATATTAGTTTTGAGCAAGGTAAGAATGTCCTTTGAACTGTTATGCATTTCTTCGTGATAATTTTTTTAATTTTATATATTTTTTTTTGTTTTTGTTTTTGTATTCTAATTTCGTTAGAATTCTATTACATTTTATTGATAAATAGTATAAAAGCACGACCTATGATGGGTTGGAAGCCTTACTGATAAATATCAAATTCATTTTCTGTGCATACTTTCAGGCTGAACATTTTTCAGTACAATATATGTTGTGAAAGCACTGTAATAATAGCAAAACATAATTATAGTTTAAGTAATATTAGGTGCGGAGCAGCATGCTTGCCATTTTTGAATTAGTTTGTTAGTTAATTAGTTAATTAAGTGAAGAGGGAGCAAGTCACCTAGTTACTGCGGCCTCAAAGGCCTATTGTAACAAACCTCTATAAGTTATAGTTAATCCTTAAACGTTAAGTTTCGGTTATAATCGAGCGATGCCCTTGGCTGAACTATCCGCTATTAGATGCGGTTCTAGGTACAATGCACCTGAGTAACGAAGACGGGTCCTGATTAGACCGTTACAGTGACACAAGATGTGCTCTGCTGTTTCTTCATCTTCATTGCATAGTCTACACAGATCTTCCTGGACTATACCCATGGTTGATAAGTGTTTATTTACTTTACAATGTCCAGTTAGGAAACCTGTGACAAGTCTGATAGAACTTCCACTTAGAGTCAGGAACTGTTTCGTTATTTGGAGCGAAGTGGTTGGCATGAATGTTTTCGCCTGTCTGTAACCTTCAGTTTCCCTCCAGTAATGAAGTGCCTCTCTGTTTAGCCACATTTTAATGTTATGGCTCATTGTGCCCCTTGGTAACCCGCAGAATAGTTCTGGGCCTATGAAGGACCTTGCAGCCCCTTTCCTGGCTAGTTTGTCCGCGATCTCGTTACCTAAATAGCCGCTATGACCTGGTATCCAAATGAGAAGGACTCTGTTATGGGTAGATACCTTGATAAGTAGCTGTCGGCAATCCCATACGAGTGTGGACGTGATTTTATATGCGCTAAGTTCAAGTAGAGCTGCTTTACTATCAGAGTGAATGTAAATGTTTTTGTTCCTAGTTTTTGGACTGTTTACATACTCTCTTAGGCAGATCTTAATGGCGTGGACTTCAGCTTGGAAGACTGAATTACCTGTGCCCATGCTGGCATATTTAGATTTTCCCTGCCTTAAGCCAAAAACTCCAGCTCCCACCCCTTCATCTGTCTTTGAGCCATCAGTATACCAGGCTTGAAAGACACCAGTGAACCATGGCATCTCTTTTTCCCATGTGGTTCTGTTTGGGAAGGAGACTTGGAAGTTTTTGTTGAAGTTGAATTTTGGAAGGCTGAGTGAGTATTACTTGGTATAATCAAATTGTTGTCAATGATGAGCCTGACTGTGAAGAGCAGAGCTTCTTTCTTAACAAGAAGATGTAATGGTGGTATACCAAGCAAAATCTCCAAAGCAGCAGTTGGAGCAGAACGCATCGCTCGTGTGATACATACACAAGCTAGTCGTTGCAATTTTCTTAGCTTAGAATTGCCCTTTAATTAAAAACAACTAATTAAAAAACTAGTTTAAAATAAACCAGTATATGAACTACTTTCAATACTAAATAGTTTTTTTTTGCATTATATGTGAAGTAACAAGTTTATATATATTTAACCATGTTATTTCATCAAATATTATTAACTTTAGGCCATCAGTAATAGTTTTCAATTGGTTATTTTAAAGTAGTTGAAAACTAATTTAAATTTAACTAATTGAACAAGTAGATGAAAATATATGCAGACGAAAGTCAATTGACTTATTTAGCGAACATCACCATACAAAATATGTTAGTTCGTTCTATGGAAAAAAGTCAGAATTTCAACTAGTTGTGGTTGACAAAAAACTACTTTATCAACTACTTTTAAATCAGTTGATTTTCCTACAGGGTGGTTTGAGCTGTTTTTTGGATCGTTTTACTTCACCATACTGGTGCGGCATATAAGACGATAGGTCTCGTGATGGAAGTATATATCCACATGGCTAGTTTGGGACTTAGGCCCCAGTTTTTACCTACAAAGCTTCTGCCGACCCATAATGAGGCCCTTGCTTTGTTTACGGTGTTGTTTAGGTGTGAGTTCCATGTGAGTTTATCATCAAGCGTCACACCTAAGTATTTGACATCTTTTGAGAAGGTTATAGCTTCACCGAGAAGAGTGGGTTTAGTTACATTTTCCCTGACTCTTTTCTTCGTGAAGACGATGATGTTGGCTTTCTTAGGGTTGACGTTGAGCCCTGTTTCCCTGCACCATTTCCTGCACCCTGTTTCCTTGCACTATGTTGAGTGCTCTCTGGAGGAGATACGAAAAGGTATCCTCGTATTTTCCTCTGATAAGGATCACGATGTCATTTGAGCTAAGAAGCTCTAAGAGTTCATCAACCACAATGGACCACAATGGACAACCTTTTGCGGCGAGTACTCTTAGTTCTACCGTGCCCAAAGTTGATTTCATATTCCTGACTTTCAGCACGTTCATTTATGAATTCAGTTTACTTTAGATTGTTTTTCCAACTTTTCATTTTTAATTTTACACTAATCAATAGATGAATGTTTTTACTTATATTTATTTAAATGCCCCGCGTTTTTTAGTCCATAATTGATTGATACATAAATTTTCGTAAAAAACAAGGAACATTTTTTTACAACAAATAACAAAAGTCAAGAATACGAGTATATTAAAAGAATTTTTATAAATTAATTACATACACATCAGCTACTGCTGACTGTAGATAATTAATAATAATAGTAAGTAAAAAATTAATATTAAAAATAAAAAAAAATTACGCCAAACACGCAAAAAAAAAAGTTGTTTTTGCAATTTGTTGAGTGCCCATAAAAAAAAAACGACATTCACAAAAACATTCGTACATCTTTTGTTCGCTTCATGCCTAATTAAAGCTTGAACTTTTTTGGCTTTAATAAATAACAATATTTTTTTCTTTCAAAATCATGACTTACAACTTAAACAATAGAATTTCTTAAGCCAGAATAGAACTCTATTATTAGTTCTAATAATAGAACTATTATTTTTTTATTTAAATTTTTTGTTTTCATTTAAATGGACTTTTTTGCTCCTTATCTTCTTCTTCTTCTTCTTTTTCATACGCTTTGTATCGCAAAAAATTGCTGGCCAAGACATTGGTACGTTTGTAACGTACGTTGCTCCCAAATTCAAGGTTAAACAGTTTGTGTGAATGGCAAAACAACTGGCGAACGTGCGCAGCAACAACGTCATACAAGTATTACCAACCGGTAGCCCAAATGGCCCTTAGAGCGGACGCTAGTCGGGCTACTGGATACGCTTCAAAAAACTACAAATTTTTTTTTTTTTAACGCGTGCGAATTCTGCAACACAGCGTAATGAAAGACCCATAGAAGCCGTGTTTGTTATAATTTTTGTCGTTTTTGTGTTTTTTTTTTTTGTCTTTTTTTGATTTTGTCATTCTATTTAATATTCGTCAACGAGTTTTCACGTTTTTATTTTTTTTTTTTTCTACTTCCTATAGTGTTGATATTTGAATGTTACTCTTTTGCGATTTAAATAAGATTTAATTTTTTATTGAACTTGCATAAAATTTGTTTAAAATTTAAAATTTATTTCTTAACAATGGCTGTCAACTAAAAAATAAAACTAAAATAAGAAAAAAAAACTGAACAATGCAGCTATCAACATTGATTTATGTTGTGTCGTTCGTTTGATTTTGTGTTCGCAGTAGAAAAATGTCAAAGTTTTCTTTTGTCCATACAAATTTAGTTTTTATTCTTTTTATTAATTTTTGCTGCTTTTATTATTTTTTTTTTTTTTTTATTCTTTGTACTATATTCTTGTATAAAAACAAAAGTTTTCGTACATTTTTAAACTCAAAATATTGCTAGCTTTTTGTATTAGTAGATTATACGATATATTATATTATATTATATTCGATTATTTAACTGGTTGCTATGTTCAAAAAGTTTTTGCTTTCAATATGAATTTCATATTTGAATTTATTGGTTGCTTTCGATTCGATTATTTAACTGGTTGCTATGTTCAAAAAGTGTTTGCTTCCAATATGAATTTCATAGTTGAATTTATTGGTTGCTTTCAATACTACTGACCTTTTCATTACTTAAATTTTTTTTATATTTTATACTTTTTTAAGCTAAGCGATGTCTTCTTCTTCGTCTTCTTCTACACGCCATTGTGTCCAAATAACTTTGAGCTGTCTCCAGCTATTGCTTAGTTGACTAGCTTCAAGCTCAACCGATCTTCTACAAGATTCTTTTGGCCTACCGGGTAATCTACCCCTTGCATCCTCGCACTTCATTGCTTTCTTTGCCAATCACAATAATGGTTTACGAAGACTTACAATCCAGCTTCTAAGCTTTGTGCTATTTTCCACGTAGGTACACCATCCGTAGAAAAGTATCGATAAAACATTTGATTTAAACAATCGAACTTTTATGCTGGCGCTAAGGTTGTTTTTTTGTCATATCGATGGTCATACCTTGACACCTCGTAACAAAAATCTCATCATTTTCTGCCGCAATTAAAAATAAAGTGTCAGGTGGGGTAATGCGTACCATAAGGAGATGTGTAACACGGCGATTTTTCGTACAAAATGTTGACACATGAGTGAATGAACAGCTGAGATATGTTTTTTTTTTTGACAGCAACCAGTTTTTTGTAACTGTTGAAAGTATGCAGACATGCATTTTATAAGAGTTCGTAAAAAACGTGAAAATTTGTTGTCAAAAAGCTTTTTTAAAATTTACAAAAAATAGCGTTTTGGATAAAATTTTCATTAGATTTTAAGATGAGTAGATGTAAAATATGATATTGTCTAATATCAGATATTACATTGTGGTAAAATATCATTAATGAAAACAAAAGTGGCTTGGGTGATGTGTAATACCCACTGTAGCGTGATGTGTAACACATCTCACACATTATAATTGCCATTGCAGAGACAACAACATTAAACTCTGAGATGCCATCCACACCAACGGTATCTGTTCATGCAATATTAAAAGAGATCGGCCCAATTCATACTTCAGTATTCAGCGCAGACCCAAATCGTGGTTGGAATGGTAATGGAAAGCTGTATTCTAATAAAGCCCACAGAAGCGTTTACAATTACAGAAGTTGGCAAAAAAAAAAGAGAGAAATGAAAAATTAAATGAAAACCAAACAAACTACAAAGCAGGCTGCAGGAAAGATGCTCGGCTGCGAAACCGAGAATTTTTACATGATTTGTTGCGATTTTTTGCCAAACCTTTTTTTAAATCATAAAAATTCACTTGAATGCAACAAATGCAAGCGTCTTTTTTTATTTTTTGTGACCCATTTTATTTATGAGAATTGTCACTCCAATATGGATGTGTTCGAAAATTTTCATTTTACATTTGAGATTTAGTTTTTTTCTATCATTATTTATTATATTTTAACGTATTGAGATTCAGACAGTTTTACGAGATATTGCTATTATTAATTTAAGTTTTTTCATAATACTTTTACTATAAAATATCAAAATAAACATAAAAACTTACCAGGTACCAGGTATTTAAACCAATATTTTGAAGGTGTTACACATCACCCTACTTATTGAAAAAATACCAAAAAAGCCATATTTCATATTTTTGTTACACTTTATCTATTTCTCAAAATATTCAACTCACTTTGAATCAGTTCTTCTGTACGGAAAATGCCTTTAAGTCAATCAAAAATTAAATTTTTCAGTTGAACACTTTAATTGAAGCAAACAAAAACGTGTTACACATCACCCTACTTCAGCTTACAATAATATCAATATCAAAATAGTTAAGCTATTAATTCAAATATCAATATCAAAATAGTTAAGCTATTAATTGGGGAATCTATTTGATTACTTTTTTGCATGGAATTTTTTCGTGGTTTTCATTCTATTTGGGCCTGATTTTCATTTTTGATAGAAATGTTGAAAATTTTCATGCGTGTAGCAGTACATCCATCTCGCACTGGTAAAAAAGTTGATATGACGTTTGTACGAAGGTTAACATTTTCATTTTAAGTTCCATTATTTAACTGATCTTAGAATATAAAAAGTAACATTTATGATTCATTTGTGAACTCATTTATGAACAAAAAATGGTTCGTTTATGAGAAATTGTTTCCAACTGATATGATAAAAAAAATTATTCTTTTCTGAACTCATTTCAGAATGCAAAAAAGAAACATAAATGATTCATTTCCGAACTCATTTATGAACAAAAAATGGTTCATTTGCAAGGAAGTCTTACCTACTGAAATGATACAAAAATGATTCATTTTCGATTCAAAATAAATTTTTAATGAATTTCGCAAAATATGTACAATTTTTCTTTATGGGAAAAGCTTTCACGAATTTAATCTTTTATAGCAAGCACTTTTAAGCGACAAAATAAAAAATTAGAAAAAAAAAATTCTAACCAAAAACGTTCGCAAAACTCTCACCTTACTCAAAACCTTCGCTTATGGTTCAGTGGGTACCTTCCCTCAATCGCCTATACTGGCTTCTAGGCTTTAAACTTTTGTTTTGTTGAAGTAAATTTTAAGTCTAGCAGACATTGCTTCTGCATTTAGAAAATCTGCCATTTGCCGGGAAAAATATATGATCAGCATATTCGATGTGTTGCGGGACAAAATTTGGGACAGAATGCAGCCTTTATGGGCACCGCTGTGAGCTTCAAAGGAATCGGATAACACTCCCTTGTGCAGTACTCAACACTTTGCTTCATTGTAGGGTATGTAGCTTTATAATAGCGATGACTTTTCCGGTACGCCCCACCATGGCAGGGCTACTTATAAGCAATTTCTATGAACTCTGTCGAACTAGTTTTTCAAAACAAACTATATACCGCTCAAAAGCTATATTCCAAAGATATTATATATATAGATATAATTATATATGCAAATATATTAAAATATATGCAAAATATATATGATTAGGTATATGATTGATTAGCCATGCGAAAAGTAATAAATTTTTGGGTCTCAAAAAAAAAGTCTTGAGTGGGACACCTAAAAAACTTTGGAAACTATGCTTGGACATATTCTTTTTTTGTTTTGTGAAATTTTATATAAAAAAATCATTGAAAATTTATATTCAATTCGTAATGTAATTAAAAAATACTAAAAGAGGGAATTCAAAGACGCAAACAACATTCAGCTATGTACGACTAATAAAAAATACAATTAAGGATATAAAAAAATATAAGTTAAAATGCCATTTACTAACATGCAACCACAAAAAATATATACAAATGAAAAAACACAACTTTAAACAATTTTTTCACTGTCCCATTCATGACAGTCATTACTGTTATTGCTCTAATTCGTAATGTAATTGAAAAAACCAAAAAAGGCAATATGAAAACGCGAAAAACATTGAGTACATTTGAAAAAAATACTATTTGTACAATTTTTCCACTGTCCCATTCGTGACACTCATGACTGCATAAATCTAAATTTTTAATTACTTAATGTAAAAACTCGAGCATTTACAGAAATCGTTTGAGAAACCATAAACGTTCGTAAAGATTAAAAATGTTAAGACTATAAGAATAAATGATCAAAGACACAGTTTAAGGGTTAATTTTAGAAACACGAATATATCATAGGACTTTTATTAAGAGTCGAAAAAATGTTATTTTTTCAAGTTGTAAAATTAAAGTAACATTAAATTATATCCGAAATGATTAATATATATTTTGCCGAAACTGTACTCTTGGTAATACAAAATTCGTGTTTTTTAGTTTATGTCAATAACTATTATTTGAGTATCTACTGTGGATACCAAAAATATATTCCTCACTCCATGCTCATTTGGTTCAAATATCGGAATCAGCACAGGTAAAAGTTTTATTATGATTCAAGACCTTTTAAGGTATGAATTTTTACGACAAAAATGTACATAATTTGTTTATGCTTCTCTCAGTAAGAAATCCTCCACTCTCCCCAAACTGAGGTTTTTCAAGAAACATTTCGCTTAGAAAAATTATTTTTTAATTTATATTTTTTAATTTAAAAAAATTTATAACATTTTTCTATAAAAAAAATAAGAAAATGTACTAAATTCCAAAATCTAAACGCTTAGCAAATGATACAGTTTATATAATTTTGGCATATGAATTGATTGACATTTGATACAAAAAAAAAAGAAAATTGTATGAAATGTTTTATAAAACTATAAAAATATTTGCTTCCAAAGTTAAAACTGTGAGTTTCTAATAGTTTTTTCTCAGTTTAAAGTAACGATTTTTATATAAAAATCTTCATTGCGCTAAGAACTATAGTATAGTTTTGAAAATAGATGCATTGTTTTTGGTTTCAAAATTTATTTATTTATTTATAAACTCTTTCGAAAACCGGCACAACAAAGTTTAAAACCTTAATAACAGTACCGGCAGCATGTAGAGTAAACAACAATTAAATATATAACCTATAGAATAATATTGCATAACATATAAAAATCTAGATTTATGGTTAGTCTTCTGAAAGTTTTTAGTGATTTTAAAATGGTTTAAGTAATTTCAGTGGCACTTAAACTTTTTAAGCAAATTTTTCAGATTTTCGCAAACTGTTTCTTCTGTGCTTATTACTGTTTAAGACGGTTATCCAATGATTGCTAAGCTTTTTCAAAACAATTTCTTACACCTTGACAAACTGTTACTGTTATGCTTTCCAAACTGTTTAAAAAGTCTATTAAATAGTGCCTTGTCAGATTATTCATTTGATAAAATAGTCAATTTTTCAGATCTTGTTAAGCACTCAGAAACTTATCAAACTATGCGTTGAAGGCTAATTTCGTTCTTGAGTCAAGGCTTAGTGTTAAATTCTACTTTCTAGTGGTTAACAAACTGTTAGCATATTGCTTCTTAAATTTGTTAGAAGGCCTTCTCTCTGGAATGGCAACCATAATTTTCACAAATGAAGATTTCTTTGAGGCATGCAGTATAAGGATGAAAAAATACTTCGTTGAGTTTAATTCAATATATAATTTGAACTTTAGTTGAATTTATATGCTATTTTAAATACCTTTTAGCTGTTTTTCATAAGAACGACTTTTGAGTGCCTTTTAAGGGAGTGTTTCTAAGAATCCATATTCAATTTTTGCTTAAATTTTTATTTTTAATTGGTTATTTTACGTAAACACTTGTACTTTAAAATTGTTTAAGTCAGTTTTCTTTTGGCTGTTTTCTCCATTTGCATTCTGCTGCATTCTCTATTTCAGACCTTCTCAAACTGTTAGTTAAACCATTTTGACTAAAGTCTGCAGTAAATATCATACTTTTTGGTGTCGATTTTTGCACTAGCGCTTCTTTAACTTTTGTGTTGATTTTGCTGTACATGTTGTATAATTCTTCAATGCTGCTCAAACTTTTTATTTTAATCTTTCAGATTTCATCAAACTACTACAATTTTTTGAGCCAAGTTTCTCAGTGCTAGTCAAACTTTGGCATCAGTGATTTGCAGACATGTAATGTTTGTTCTAAGCTATTGATGCCTATTTTACTGTGCTTGCCAAACAGTTGCTATAGTGCTGCTCAAACTTTTTAAAGTTAATAATTTTGTTTTTATCAATAAAAAGTTTCTTAAGTTTACCTTGCATTATATGACGTTTAGGAATATTATAAACATTATCGCTACAATAAAGCATAGTTGTGGATAAATGTTGGACTGAATCGTATCTTATATTATATCTTATGTCTAAATTTAAATTTTAAATTATATCTCAGACTTAGCGGATTGCATGTAATATATAAAAAAGGCGCATAAGAATAAACCCCTAAAAATTCACCCTCTTTGGCTTTGACTGACCAAATCGAAGATAGTTTTGAAGCGCGTTGTTTTAAATAACATAAAAAATATTTTATAATTTTTTAATTTTAATATATTTTGTATATGATTTTTTTTTTCTTTTTTTTTTTTTTTTTTATTTAAGTAGTTTTTTTAGTATATTTTTATTTTTCTTTTTAACGACTTCGTAAAATTGGTACAAAAATAAAATTAAAAACATGCGCTCATAACTTTAAAACCAGCTTAAACTATAAAAAGTAACAAAGACGCCGCACAAAAGCTGTTGGTATTCACAGAGTTTT
This sequence comes from Coremacera marginata, assembly GCA_914767935.1. Taxonomy (NCBI): domain Eukaryota; kingdom Metazoa; phylum Arthropoda; class Insecta; order Diptera; family Sciomyzidae; genus Coremacera; species Coremacera marginata. The sequence goes on from OU612044.1 coordinate 18,556,569, forward strand.
TTGTGTACTTTTTTGAATTTTTTTTTTTTTCTATACCTTAAACTAGCTTAATAGCTTGGCACGGCAGCCACCTGTATTTAGCCATAATTAAATTTGTACTTTTTTTTTAACTACTTACTACTAGACATGACAGGCAAAAAAAAATACAGTACTTCAAAAAAACCTGCTTCTTCTCAGAACCGGCATGTTGAGCCCGCATGGAAAAAAGTTGTAGTTGGCTAGTTTGTTTTTTTTTTAATGTCATTTTTAAATGGGGCAATTTATGACAATAGCAAAAGCAAGAATAAAACAATTATACAACAATGAAAATTACAAAAAGAAACAAAAAGAAAATTAAAATAAAAAAATTCAAAAAAAAAAAAATTTATGAAATGGTGCAATTTTAAATTGAAAAAAAAAACTGAATTTTAAACATTAATATGTTTAGTAAAAACTTTTCAATTTATTAAATATTCGTCAGAGGGTATAGAGAGAGAGAGAGAGAGCGCGAGCGATTGAGAGTTAAAGATATGGTTAGTTATGGTGTTTGACATTTAAACTAGTGCGTCATCTCTATAGATTTTTTTTTTAGTATTTTCTTATTTCTTTGACACTGTGCAAAAAAAAATCGTAAAATTTTTAACACGCAATTTTTGCGTTTCGTGACTTCACGCAACAATCTCTATATTTTTAGTTTTTTTTTTTTTTGCCTTTTACTTTTATACCTCTGTTGCTTTTGTTCTGTGTTTTTTGTTGACTAGCTTTTTCTGCCACTTCTTTGTTCTTTATTATTTTTCAAGCCAACTGCGCATGCTTAACCGTCATTTTATGCTTTGTTCTCTGCTGTTTTTTTTTTCTTATGGCTTAAATAAGTTCTACCAATTTTTTTTTTTTACTCAATACGTTTGTCTCTGTCTTTATTGCTGTTGCCATATCCGTCTGTCGGTCTGCTTTTCGTCTGTTTCTGCGACCGCCTGTTTAATTTCCGCATACAATTTAGATCTTCTATCTTTGAGTTTCGCTGCTTTTTCAGCTACTTTCAGTTGGATAATTTTTTTTTTCCACTGTTCCATGCTATTTACACTCCGCTTGGTTCTTATTGTTTTCGTAATTGTTGTAGTTTTTGTATATTTTGACTTTTATTATTGTTGTTATGTGTTTTTTTATTTTTTTGCCCTGTACAACTGCCGTCATTTGTACAACAACTGTCTGATAGGCAGTTCAAACTTACCTATCCCCCTTCCCCCCCCCCCCAACTTCCCGTAACCCCCTCAATCCTTACAAGTTTCGGTCAGTTTGTTCTTTTTTTCTTCTCTGTTCTTTTAGCCAGGCTTATAGTTGCCTCATGCGTGTTGAAGCCATCATTCTTGGCTAGTTGTTCGTTGTTAAGTTTTTTATTTTTATTATTATAAATTCAGTTTTTGCTTCCTATGATACTTCTTTTGTTAGAGCCATTAAAAGTCATGCCATTCCGTCGGTTTTGCTGTTTTGCTCTTTGGGCTCTACACTTACTGAGCCCTAACTTTGTCTATATTTTTATTTTTCTTCTTTGTTTTTTTTTTATTCTTAGTATTTGTTTACTTTTCTTTAGCATTACTTTATTTCTTGGGCTCCAACCTGTTATTGTTCTATATCAGTTTTGTGTGTTAACCTATTCTACCATTCTAATATCTATGTAGTTGTAACAATTATAGTTTTATGCTGTTGTTGTTATTGTTGTTTTCCTTCTTACTAATGAGTATCATCTGTTCGTCTTCTAATTATATAGAATGATGTTTGAGATACTTGTATCTCGTTTCGCCATCTCTATTATTTTGAGTATTTTCTGGCATTTTTATGGCAGAAAAAACATATTTTTTTAATTTGTTTTTTTTTCAAAAAAATATTGCCTACCTTGCTCTTAGATGGCTTTTTATATAGGGGTCTATGAAGATGTATATGTTAATCAATTTTACGTTGAATTCACTTTAGCTTATTTCATAATATATGATAGTTTTTCCCACAAAAACAACTAAATGAGCCAAAGTTTTATTGAAAAAAAAAAACTTTAAAACATTGCACAATGCAGCGTATGATAAGAAAATCTAAAAGAAGTTGAACACAACTTTTGGTACATTAAATCTTTTAAGAATTTTTTAAACTGAATATTTGTAGTTTCATAATTGAGCCAAATAAAGCAGTTGATCGAAATGAGCCCATTGAGTCAATTGAGGCTCCAGCTGGAACCTATAAGTTTGGAATGTTACATTTTGTGACTTATAATAAAAAACATGATTATAATAAATCGACTAAGAAAAAATAAATCTTCCAAAAAATTTTGTGTATGTAATAGAACATATGTATTTTTAAAAATAAACTAGTTGAGCCACAATGAGACCATTACACCAATTGAGCCAAATAAGTTGATTGAGGCAGTAGCTGGACTAATTGAGCCTATTGAACCAATTGAGCCAAATAAGTAGATTGAGGCACCAGCTGGGCACTACTGATTGAAAATATTGCATATTGTTAAACACCAGTTGAAAATAAAACCAAGTAAGCCAAATTGAGCCCATTGAAGCAATTGCGCCAAATAAGTCGATTGAAGCACTACTTGGGCTAATTGAGCTCATTGAACCAATTGAGCCAAATAAGTCGATTGAGGCAATAGCTGGACTAATTGAACCTATTGAACCAATTGAGCCAAATAAGTAGATTGAGGCACCAGCTAGGCACTACTGATTCAAAAAATTGCATACTGTTAAAAACCAATTCAAAATACCAGCTGATTCAAAAAATTGCATATTGTTTAAAACCAATTAAAAATAAAATAAATTGAGCCCATTGAAGTAATTGAGCCAAATAAGTTGATTGAAGCACTAATCGAGCTCATTTAACCAATTGAGCCAAATAAGTAGATTGAGGCACCCGCTGGGCACTACTGATTTAAAATACTGCATATTGTTAAAAACCAATTGAAAATAAAGCCAATTGAACCAAATTGAGCCCACTGAACCGATTGAGCCAAAGAAGTCGACTGGACACTAGCTAGTCTAATTAAGGACATTGAACCAATTGAGCCAAGTAGCTAGATTGAGGCACCAGCTGAACACAACTGGTTCAAAAAATTACATATTGCTAAAAACCAATTGAAACCCAAACCAATTGAGCCAAATTGAGCCTATTGAATCAAAAACAAGTTGACTGAGGCACTAGCTTGACTAATTGAGCCCATTAAACTAATTTAGCCAAATAAGTAGATTGAAGCACCAGCTGGGCAGTACTAATTAAAAATATTGCATATTGTATCTAATAATAAAAAAGAGATTACATAAAATAAATCGCCTCAGGATTGTGATTACACAGACTTCAGATTTGTGGACAACATAGGCATATGTAATTTCGAAAGTAAACCAATTAAGCCAAATGAGCCAAAACAGCCAAAAGAGCCCATTAAACGAATTGAGTATAATAAGTCGATTGAGGTACCAGCTGGGACCTTCACGGTTATTATATATTAAAAAGATACGACAAATCCACTCAAGATTCTTGTTATATAAAATCTTTACACTGAACCAAAAACGTACTTAATATATAACAAAAAGTTCTTTATTTGAATTAATTGGTTCCATGTACGAGTTCATTGGT